>JAZFAV010000035.1:17087500-17687500 GCA_037954035.1 Rosalia funebris | reverse complement strand
AACGTACATACATTAAAAACGTACTACAGCGACTATGTAAATACCCGAATAGTATAAAACCGAAATATTCCCACCGGCCAGCTCTGTTTCGGAAAATCCCTCATACTTGTGTGTGCGTTTCAAACCGACTAAACACGGAACGCTGCAAAAATTGAGGCAAAATTTAACTCTATAGAAACTCATTTTTAAAAACTGCAAACTATTGTACACTGTACATTTACAAATACTGGGGCGTAATGGAAACAAAGACGCGTTGAAATGTTACATAAAAAAGTACATATACATAAACATACACAGACTGTCTATATATCATCTATATAACGTTTTTTGACAAAATATATATTTGTGAAACAAATTGTAGGTGGTATTACTGTAGGTGCGGCATAAAGATTATATGTCTGTATTAATTTTTACTGCAGTTTTTTTAAAAGTGGTGATGTTTATCAGAAGATTTGAATAAAAAAATAGCGAATATATTAATTCCCTCACGATAAAGGAAAACTTGTTATCAAATACCTTCAATAATATCCTTTTAAGTATCGGGACTTTGAAGTATCTGATAAGGATTTCTATAAGTAACTTATTAGTTTTAGTAGGCAATATCAATCAATGGAATTAATTTTCAAAAAGTCATTATAAGTTGGTCTAAAACCATGGTAGGTTCTAAAGAAAAAATAATATAAATCACTGATTACGTCTGGATAGTATGAATTAGAAAATATATAGGTACTGTAACGATCATTCTTAACAGGCGGACAAATTTAACCAAGGTACTGCAAATAAGGTGTTTTATTTGCTCGGATCTCTTATGTTTGAAAATTGTGCTCGCTAGTCCTGTTTATAATATTTATATCACGAAAAAAATTCCCAATGTCAGAGCTGAAAAACAACATGAACAAAAAGTAGATATCTCAGTTGCAAATTTTGAATATAAGTCTCACCTTGAATTTATAAAACACTAATCTGACATTAGTCGTACTTGATTGTTCAAATTAGTCCGTCATTAATTAGACGTTAAGAATTATTGCAAAATGAAACAATTAATTAATTCTTATTAGAAGACCATTTGCTTTATAAATTGATGTAGACACGGTTATTAGCAACGGAAAAGAGGAAAAAGAGCGTTTAAATTGAAGATAACAGGAGCCAAAGAAATTACCGCGCCATACAGAATACAAGCCTATACAGGGTCGCGAGAGCGGAGTGCCACTAATAAAATACGTCACGTCACAGTACATATAACGAATGTATTTGATAGTTTTATATTGAGATTCAAAATTATTTTGGTCAAATGTGGTTCTAATGTTCTAATACAATACAGATAGCGCACGTATTTGGGAAATTTTCAAGACTATTTCCTATACTTAGCAGGAATACTAAAGGATTTTTTCGCATGTGTTAAATATTCTCTAGGTATGTTTCTCAAAACTGGTTCTGTGACTCATAAAAGAAGTTCTGACACATCAACCACCCGTACAGGAGACATCATTAATGAAGTCCATTAACATATCGAGCAAACGCCTACAAAGTCTTTGACACATCTATTTTAAGAAATTAAATTTTCTTGTGGAACATCTCGAATAATTATCAATAAGAATTTGGAGCCTGCTTTTATATAAGATGCCCAGCAAGCAATTACATTCAGTCCTTTTACAGGCAGACCAGTTCAAATATCGTATAATATACTGGCAGTGATTTAAATGACGTAAATGTTAAACTTAACATTTTTTCTGACGAAGCTTGATTTCATATTTTTGGGGAATGTCAAATTTTCAAAATATGAAAATGAAACACCAATAATCTAATCTGCATATTTTCGTTAATATCCTATATGCAATTGATGGAAATTTATTAATGAAAGAATAATTGGCTTCAATGTCGCTGGGTCACCGTCAATCAAGAATGGTACAGAAACAACGTTTTGATTGAAATTATTCAACAACTATATGATGATGAATTTCAGCATAGTTATTTCGTAGTTATCACATACGACCGTATGCTTTTCTCCATGAGCTTTTTAATAATCAGTTGATAAGTTTTCATACACAAGTTGAGTTCTCTCCTTCTCCTTTACTAACTATTTTTGTTTCCTTGTTTGAAAAATAGAATCTGCATAACTCCTGTAGCTAGTTTGCAAGGATTACACAATTTGTTGAATAATGTGCAACCATAGCCCCAGAAATGCTACAAAATACTTTTGATAGTATGAGGAGATGCAGAAATTTGCGAATTGAATAATGATTGAGACATTTTATGCAGCTAATTTGGATTTTTTTTTTGTTAATAAAACGTTCAATTAGTCTATGAAATCAGTTTTTCATTTAAATCTCCAAGTTTGTAGAGTTTATTATTATTTTCTCTCTAGAATTAGCAACAAATTAACACGTTATTGATAATGTCAGTATGGCAAATGACTTGTCAAACATTTTTTCAAAAGAGTGCTAAAATGCACATTTTCCATTTCATGACCATCATTGATCAAGATGACTTTTGATAGCGATACATTATTTTTTACGTAATTTATTAGATGTACACATACAGAAAATATATAGATCATGCAGCTCAATATTAAACAAAAGTTCATTATAGATACTGTATCATAAAAGGAAATTCCATTCATTCAAACTGACTGCCTCGCCTCATTAGAAACTGGGGTGGATTTTCTTTTATAAAATTTTGAGAAACTTAAACGTATAAATGTTTTCGATACAATTTCATATCTGAGCAATCTATGTAATATCATCAGCTGTTATCATTTATTGTTAATTATTCCTCTGTATTTCCCTTGTCAATCCCATTATACAATATATTATACTGTAGAAATAGTATATAAAAGATTAACGTTAAATATAGCCTAAGCAATAACTTGAAAATAATGTCTTGTATATTTGCAACATGACAATTTTACTAGAATTATGGAAAATGAGATCTTATTTCGTGTCTATAATTGGCAACGTTTATAAAAACAGTGGTAATGTTCATCTATTTCAACTTGTTACTTGAAATTTGTATATGTATGTAAATATTAATAATGCTATTTATAATTTACTGACCGAATTTCCTCAATGATATTCACTGTCTACAAACCTTGTAGCGTAGACATGCGTAATGTTCTATTGTGACTCTAGATAAAAGGAAATAATATAATTTGATAAACATACTATCTACATACCTCTCAAGCTATAGTAGTATCCACTATAACGGCCACTATCAACCGTCAACAGTCACCTCCGAACATCGTCCAATTCACATTGCAAATAATAGGTGCAAGTTTAGAAAATATCGGCACAGAAGTATAATTCCTACTAAAATAGACTTCAGTATTTTGCAATTTGTGTAAAATATGCGTAACGGCTGCAATTTTTAATAGTTTCTCAGATAGGACTTGTTTGTCTGAAACGATCAAGGATAGCTCCTATCACAATGTAAACAAATTGAAGGATATAAGAATTTATAGTAATGTAAAAAAATAGTGTTGTTTAGAATAGTCACGGTGATGTTACATAATAATTTATTCTAATTGGTGGGGTCGGAAAATGAAAAATAGAACCACAACTACAAGACCATATAACCTCACTTATTCACTTCACTTAACTGGTGCTACGTTAGAATTGTTAAATATAAAAAAATCCATAGTTTCGCTGTTTTGCCCTTTGAACTGACTACTGTAACCATGTTAGAATTGTTTGATCAGTTGTTGCGAATAAACGGAATCAACAAGTCGTTGACTAATTCTGAGATATGTTAAAAATTCTTTAAAAATTATTTTATTTGTACTTTATCCCACAATAAAGGTGAATTAATTAGAGGATATTTAGATAATCTAAAACTGGTTGTTTATTAGGTATAATATGTTTAATGAAATTTTACCAATATTTGTGTTTGATTTGTGACGATAGGAGGTTTGAAATTTCAGTATATAAGTGAATAGTGTGTGGTAGTGGAAAAAAAGGTGGTTTTTCATATAATAGGGCAATATTTGACTTGTTATCGTAATGTGTATATTCTCATCATTGCATGGGAAGCTACGGAGTTGAATATATCAATTTGTGCATTTCAGGAAATCAAAGAAACATATATTAAGTATACTAAGCAATATGTACTTCATAAGAAATATGTGTTTCTTCAAATCTTCAATACTTGGAATTCATCATTTTTGTGCGGAAAAAAAGTGTGCACACAAAAACGATATTTTTAATGTTTTCCAAAAATAGCTGCATTTTACAGTTACATGTTTTGATTTTTACTTGATTCTGATGGTAAATGGCTTTTTATCGTTGATAGATTAACAAAGTTGTATTTATAATTATGATTAGAAAAGTTTTTTATAATTAAATAAATTTTTATAAAATCCTCATTCAAAAAAATTTGTACTGCCATTTTCTATTTTTTTTTTATTTTTGTAAAATACTTAATTGGAGTTTTTATATACAATACTACTTTTTCAAATTCCTAAATATGTATTAAAAACAGAAGTTAATAAATTATATTATTAAATTGCTATATTTATCTATTATTGTCACATGGTGACATAATAATAGACAAACATAGCAAAAAAATTAATAAACAATAATAAAAGTACTTTTTACATAATTTTTTAAAAATAATAAATTTTTCTACAATTTAATAAACGCTGTCTCTTACACTAAACATCATCTAGCATATTTAATACAGATTTGCTTGGTATTCGGTCATGCACAAATTTTTGGTTACAAAAAAATATAATTATATTGAAATACAAAAAATATATGTGGTGTATTGTCAATGACAGTAAATAAGAGATAAGATATCAACAGAAAATCCTCAGTATTTTTAATGAAATTGTTAATTAAAATCTCCTTTCTATTATATGGGTACACAAAATTTAATTATTTAAAACCTCTATTTTAAGTCATAATCCTAATGTTAATTATGTATGACCACTAATTACATTAAATTTGATGCAACAGAGAATCGTCTGTAATTTGAAAATGTTATTTAGAAAATAATAATTAGAACTCAATAGTCTTTATAATAGATTCATAATAGTAGTAATATTATTATGATTATTACTATTAATTAATTAGAGAACTGATAAATTAGAGAACTTATATTATCATTTCGATATATACATGTATATGTCCATTCGAAACCATGAGACAAATATATTCAGTAAATCCCACATATGTAATTTCCATAAAATATTGTAATTAATGATTTCAACTCAACAACATTATATTACAAACCATTTAGATTGCCTTTTGAATGTTCAGAAGTATATGCAATTTGGGGAGGCTTAGAGTTAGAAAAAAGCTACGCCAAGTTTTCACATAATCAGCAATTAATTTGGCATATGACAATTATTATCGTGTCTTGACTTTTCTTTATAATAAGAATTTATGTAGTTCTCGAATATTTTGAAAATTGCTAAAAACCACTAAAATTTTCTATCGTAATGTATTTCCAAGACACTTCTAAGTTTTCACATGGACGCAATCTTTGTATTTTCATTATCGAACCTTTATGGAATTATTAATATTGTCCCTATTTTATCTATACAATTACGTATTTTTCTTATTACGTTTATACTACAATAAAACTATTAAAGTAATAATTAATATATTAATATAATATTTATTAATAATGCATATGCATATTATGAATAATAAATAATAATATTATGTTATTATAATATTATTATTTATTATTCATATGATTTTTTAAAATTTTAGATGATCAAAGAAATAAACTAAATATTTCTCATAACTACATAGGTAGAAATCAAGTGAGACAATATCTGCTGATTCAGTAGGCTATAATACTCGACACGATTGGATGTTTGCTCGAACATGGTTAAATAAACCATAATAAATTAATAATTGTATTTATACCCATTTTGTCACATCTTTACAATATCATATTTTACACTTAAATTTTGTTTAAAATCGAACTTATTTTATCGCAGTAATAAAAACATATTTTCTTAATACAAAAGCTAAAAATATAAAATAAGCGTTATCTGTCCTTAAAATATTTTAGATACCTGATTTTTACAAAACAGATTTAAAAACTACCTGTAATAAGAATCATAACCAAACTTTAAGATTTACTTAACTACATATAAGTTAAATCTACATTATCTGATTATCTACATTACACAATTTAAAGTCATTGTATACGCATAATGTAATTCGATATAGGTACATTGCTAATTGCATGTTGCATGTATTATAAACTGGGGGAGAGTTGGGTCTTGAGAATGATATGATTGGGTATTGAAAATGGTTTAAAACGCATATAAATTAAACGGCAGATTTAAAATCAGTTCTTAGTATGTATGTAGTCATTCTTTATTTTATTAAAAAGCAAGTAAAAAGTAAATGAAACAAAATTCGAAACTAACAATAGCTACAATAAAGAAATATCGAGTCATTTTAAAATCATCGTTTTTCACGGACTCTATTGAAATAGAAGAATTCCTTGGGTGTTCTCTCGAAAATCAAATAATCTAGACCGACAGACTATTTTCTATGAAACACTTTTCTACCTCTAATTATAACTATTGCATACAAAGAGTTTTCACATTATTTCCTTATAACTAAGATAATAAAAAATGTATATATTTTCACTGATTTATTGCGCAATTTGTCTTTCTATTTATTTTTGAATTTAAAATATGAATAAATAATATAATCACTACGATTGTATTTGACAAATATGTGATCTCTTATTTTAAGTATTAGCAATAACACATTAGAACAAAGACAGTACATTAGATTGTTAAATAATCAGTTGATATTAGCAGAAGCCGTACAGTGGAATGCGAAATAGATATCTTCGAGAGTTATCGTGTTGATGCTAAACTGTTTCTCTTAATATAGTTTGGAAGTTTATCATAGGGTAACTGAGATATCACATGAGAGTAGAATTATCTCATATTTCTTAATGTGCAGAGATCTCCAATAATGTACGGATTTATTTAATTCGTTTTATAATTATATAATTATTGGAGACTATGTTCAATGATGTAGAAAATTGATTTTTTATCAAAGTAATTATCCTGATTCTCTTACTAATCAATCACAGCTTGGATAAGATAAGATATTAAAGTAGTAGGTATTGCAAGAAATTTATTTTTATGCCTTAATACCTATCAACAATTAGAGTATTATTTATAAATACAAAATTATTGGTTTTATATGTGTCGCCATAATATAATCATTTGCACGTGCATTCATATTCTTATTTCGTCGAATAATGTTTACGAGTTGCAACTTTTTCCGTTTTTTAATGTTCCTAGAATATTAGACAGTGTAACTTAGAGGAATATTAATTTTTCATTTGAAAATATTACGATTTGTTTTGAGAAAAACTGATCTTGTGGGGGTTCTCATCAATCTACGTTGATAACGAATCCGAAAGGCTTATAACCTTAGAGTACCTTTAATTTTTAAGTACAGATAGAAATTTAAAAATTTTTCGAATTAAATGTTAACTTTTAGGAAAATTGAGCCTATCATTGATTTTTATGAAATATATTCTGGCAAGGCCCGTTTTCAAAATTAAGAACATGTATGAAACAGTGCAAATAAAAGTCGCTAGTTTATTATAAATGAGGATTTTACGGAATACAATACTATTTCATCTCTACATTTCTATCGCACCCTTTATCGATATTTTAAATTCAATGAATTGTGTAATTACAATATATTTTCTCTATATTAACCAAAATATTCGTAATACAGTTTTTGTCCATTCTGTAAAGATTACCATAACCGCTTATTTTTAGAAATAAAAGGCATTGTTATAATTATTGATTGGTATTTATTCCCACTAATTTATCTTTATTATTCAAAATGGTTTCAAGAGATTTGATATATGATAGTCTTTTATGTACATACATAGCATTGCAATGCAATCGATTTATTGAAACTGATAATAAATTTGAATAACATTTTAATGCAAATAATACTCAATTATCATTACGATATTTGACGTACTGGGATACCAAAAACGATCTTGGTCTAACGTAGTCATGAAAATTCAAGTTGAAGTTTAAAAATTAAAATGAAAGGACTAATAAAGTTTCTATTAATAAAAAATAATTCTTTGTTGCAGTTTCTGCAAACTAATGTTCCACATAATATGTTGAAAACTTACGTACTTTAAAATATTAGAGATTCTACGTTTCATTAGAAGATAAAATGGACATTCATTAAATTGTTAATAGACTACTGATAGTACGCAAGACATCTGACGTGATTTATCAGCAAAAATATGATATGATTGCATTTGATATAAGTCCAATCTCTTCTCTGAAATTGTTCGGCGTGTTCTATAAGAAAGCCCAACAATTCCTTGATATAAATGTTTCAAAGGTTTTTGTTTTATACATTACCGAATGTCATTAACAACTCATTCTATGTGAACCTACTTGATGATCTACTAGCACCTGTTTTATACTGAGTTTTTTAGAATTAGTTTCCCGAAATGCTCAACACATTTTTTAAAGATAAAAATTATTTAGTATTATTCCTAAGTTTGGGAAATGATTTCGAAAATTGTCCAAACATAAACGTTGACTATATTCCTTAATTCCATTCAATAGTATATACTACATTAAATACTAGATACAATACTTTCGAAAGCAAGTTCAATTATATATAGCTCGTGCCCAGTACATTCAAAGGGCGATTGACGTAAATGTATGATACACAATTATTCTACGATTACTTTTCTATTCCTGATCGCCTTTAACTAATATGATTTTTGATACATCGATATATACTCGTAAATAAGATAATTTCATTTTTGAATATATCCTTCATCATTTTCACGGCAGAATCGATAATCGGCATAGTTCATGTTATATGTTAATAATGTCTGGTAGTTAATATACTACCACAAAACTGGTGGTTTTTAAATTAATTCTAGCTATTCCATGTATACTGTGAATTAGGATAAACAATAAGGGTGTCGGTGTTTCAGAGTGTCGGTTTCAGAGAAGTTTTTCGTTCTTTAATTTCTGCAAAGATGTGTGGCAAATTCAAATTTTTGGATTTAAAGGAAAATAATTTAGAACGTCTATTCTTCTATTCTTAACGTTCATTTAAACTACTAGAGGCAGTTAAATGGTTTAACACTAACGAAACAAGGAAATGAAATGTTCTTATGTATAGATCGAAAATTGAGTCATCGTGTTGATTTTGTTATTGTTTAGTAATTTTTACAAATCTTGGACGTGTGTTTAGAATTATTATCTTGCATAAATACAAAGTTTCTACCTATTAATCTCTTTTCAGACGATATACATTATTCAATAAAATAGTTTTGTATTCCCCTTTTTTCGTTATCTCTTCATTTTTCCCCAAGTCACCGACCCTAGCCATAGAGAAACATCCCCAAACAGGCACTTATCTCCCTTCATAGGCTTCATTAACTGTAGGCAGAATATAATCTGGAATCATTTTTTCAAGTCTCCTCTCCTGCCCAAAAACTTCAAATTTTAATTCGTCTGTCCACGTGACTTTTTCCATTATTCTGTCTAACTTTTGCCCATTGAAATAGTTTTTTCTTATTGGCATTACGGAGCAAAGATTTTTTCACTGAGATGCGCCCATAAAGACCAGTTTTCGAAGCCGCCATTTTACAGTGCTCAAAGAAATTTTTCTATCACGATCCGCGGTAATTTTGGCGGTTATTTCTGGGGCTATCATCCTTCGGTTTCTCTTACTTATAAGTTTTATTCTTTTGCCATTACCACGGGAAGGAATTTTAGACCCTCCTGATCACTATAAGTCTTGAACATTCCCAGTATTTGAAAAGCGATTAATGGTGTATGTACGAGACGATAGATTTGCATAAACAAATTTTTTGTTTAAGATATTACAGGCATGGAATAACTTTCGTTATGCGATTTCATGATTGCTGAACGCATTTGCAATGGAAAGGAAGTTTCCTCTGGGAATTTTTTACAAATGCATACACAATTTTGAAAATATTCACAATGTGTGGCTCTGTTATGATCCAAAATGAGATTGAGGCAATGCGGGGAGACAATTCGGTAAAAAATGTAAGCAAACACATTTTTGGATGCAAAAAATAGTCAACAAGATAATTGCTCTGTTCTGTCAAAGAAAAGGAGGTAACTAATTAGGATTTATTTACTTTAATAGTCTGGGGCATTGGATGAGCTTAATAACTGTTCAAAACTAAACTTTTACAAACATTATGCACCTTTAAATTATTTAAAAATTAAAAAGGTAAAATATTATCAAAAAATAGATCAATGTATGTTATGTTATTAAAAACAATTAATCATAATTATGCAGTTATGAGGTGTCCGAACTTTTTTAAACGATAATTTAAACATCTAATCGATTCCAACAAATACTTTCAATTATAATCGACCTCAGAGGATTTAATGAGCAATGTGTCAATATTGAACATAATTTATTACTTACTTGATGTTAATCGATTTAACACAATTACAAATAAAATCAGAAAACATAGTCTCGTATGATATTTATGATGAAAGTGGTAAATATTCAAGTCACTTTTTTTCCAAGCAATACGCAAACAATGTCTGCTTAGCATATGAAACAATGAAATCCAACCAATAATTCATCGCACAATCCTTCTACAGACACCTTCATCTCCCGACCAATTCCTTATGATGAGCGTAACTTTCGCGCACCGGCAGCATTTAAAATTCGCACACGCTCGTCCTTGGGAGGACCCGTTAGGCACGCGATTCGACGCAAAATACAGCTAGTTTGCCGACCTAGCGTAAGGACATTGGCCGTGGCGCAGGAAATTCCTAACCAGCCTCAACATTGCGAATCATGGGTAAGGCAAAATATCCGAACGCGACGTGTGCAAAAACCGAGAACTGGCGAAGCTGCTGGGGTTCATTGTTTACCCGCGGGTTGCCTGATTAGCCTGCCTGCTGCCTGGCTCATTCGCGAACTTGCTCGCGAATCGCAGAGTGTGGCAACAGTTGTCCTGGAAGCTGTGCAGGATGAAGGATTGCTCTCGCCGCTACGGTCCGCTCGATTCCTGCGACTTGTAGATTTGGTGTTTTGTGCGTCTTTTCAGTGCCCGTGTAGTGTGATTTGCCGGTATTTGATGATCGTTAATATTGATTATTTTTTTTAATACCGGCGATATCTGAAGTTGCGTCTAGGATAACGATTCGATGTGAAGTGAAATATAATAAATCGGCGTTTGCAGCTGCAATGTTTTTCACCTTAATTTTTGGATATATTATATAGAATATAGTGTATTCACAAATAGACCGAAATTGTCATAGATTTATGACTAGATAGATTTCTTTTAAACTGATGTAACGTTAAGAACTGAAGTGTTATTAAGATATGTGATGTTAACATATCCTATTTCACATCATAGGATTTTTTCATCAACATTAAACCGAACAAACTCACTGAACTCAAGGCAACAAAGAAATTCACAGTAGAAATAATAAAATCAAAATTTCAGCTCTTTAGATCTGATAATCCTTGTGAATCCTGTTATTGTTATGCATACTTGATTGTGGATTATAATTTTGTACTCAATTCTTCAGATTTTGATTATTAAATGACAACAACATTCTGTTTATATTGCGAATTAAATTAGACTCAAATTTACAAAATAAGTATGAAACGCAGAATACCTATATCCAGAGTGAAAACGAAACAATAAAAAGGCATAATTTATGGATAATATAAATTTATATAATAGTTGTATAAGATACTTGTTTTCTAAACAGATTTTCAATATTAAATGACGATGACACTTCTTACAAATATTATTTTTTTTAAATTTAAGTCATTTAAAGGTGATATCCGAAAAGTTATGTCCTTTAAAAATTATAAAATAATCACAGGATAACCTCATAGGTTAAATATAAGAATAAAGAGTCAGTTCGTTAAAATTTTTAAATTTTAGTTTTATTCTGATTCCTTGACCAACAACAGAGGACATATATATTTTTAGAGATTTTGTGTTTTGACATAGTGGAACATCACGTGTAATTAAAGATATGTTGACTGATTACTTACGCATAGGGGTAGTTATTTCATATACATACGAAACAAATGCAAGTAGTTAATGTATATATTTTTAATAGTATCTGGTTGCAATTAATTCTTGATGATGATGGATATAATATTTTTGTGAGCATAATTTTAATGAAATTGAAAATTGATTTTTAAACTGAAACTGGAAACATAAATTCAAACTACAAATCAAAAAAAAAAAAAAAGAAAAAGGTTTTAAAGTATAACATAACCTTATAAATAGTATTTTAACTTAATTCAAATCTTAAATATGCTTGATTATTTAAAATAAAAAATAGAAATAGACAAAATTTGTACATCTTATAATGACTATTTTCTCAAAATGACGACAATTACGACTCTTCTTATTATTATACCATAAGTTATGCATTCTTGAACACTCATATTAATTATTGATATTGATATAAGAATTTCCTACTTTATACTATTATTTTCTGGTATTCCCAGAAAACACCGGATATGTTCATACTATATAACTTGATAAAATTTTACAATAAATTTAACTGAAACAATTGCAGAGAATATACATAGAACCCATAGAACCATATCCAATGTTACGTGCTTTTACGTTCTAGAACTATAGTAACCATTTTGATACAGAATAATCGTATTGATAAAAGCATAAAACGAATGGAAATAAACGAAATTTATAGTAGTGATACTAATAGCAGTATAATTAAATGATATTCAAACAAATTTGTTCATGTAATTGCATAGATACACAGTTAACTAAAATAAGTTTGCAAATACCGAGATTTTCACTGAAATACATATACACAATATCTCAGTCACGATTGAGACAGTTTTAAGGTCTTTAGCAGACTATAGTTGTGTGTCAGTTTTTCTTTTTATCATTCATATAAGGAAGCAGTGAAAAATCTCATATATTTATGTACCATTGGAGATAATTTCTTTACAATTAAAATACAATAATTATATATTTATCTCAGTAATTATATATTTAAAATTAAAAAATACGTTCAGTGAACTGAATATTAAAATAGTAAATACAACAAAAATTGTATTATTTCTAGATTGCCTGTGGTGAATTGTAAATATTTAAAATTTAATATCATTGCATAATAATTGCAAGACTTATCTTCTATTTTATTTTAGATAGTCAGATAGAAAGTAAATTATTATCCTACTAATAAAAAAAAATAAATACAAAATAGATATGTACAAGGCAGATGAAGAGAAAACTATGAAATAATAAAATCGATTAGTTTTATTGGAAATTATTTTTAAATATTGACCTTTTATACTATTAAGAAACATCTCCACTTTTGAAAATACTGTATATATCGACTTTATGCCTTTAACGTCATTTTGTTGTCTAAAATCCTTAGTTCTTCTGGAACTTAGAAACAGCTATACATTTTTGACACTCTGAAAGACAAAATGTGTATGTATAAATATAAGACATACTACTGATAAAAAGTGAATTAGGAAAGTTAAAATTTTAAATATTTAATATATTTTTTTTTCATATTGTAATATTATATAAAACTGGATTTACAAAATACGTGACACATTATATGGAACGGCTTTAATACATTTCTGTATGAATCTGGGAAAACATCAGATTCATGATCAGAATTTGGTGTAAATTGGTTGGTCTTGGATAGGATCTTGATCTAAATTTGTAGTTTTGTGTTTAATGTTTTGGTAGTTTTGTGTGTAGATTTTTGTGATAACTGAGAGTTTATATAACTATTTCAGAATGTATTTTTCTTGCAACGCTCGCATTTAACAGATGCAAGTAAGAGATGATTAAATTGAAGAAAAAAAAAATAACAATGAATAATCTGGAAATTCACATAATTTATACTTAAAAAATTAAATTTATATAATTCATTTGAACAGTGAACAATAACCACATAAAATAGGGGAGTAGACATTACAATTAAAAATGTTTATATATGATCTTTTGTATGTTCCGATATAATACAGTAAACATATTTATAGTTTATTTCATCTCTATTTGCCAAATAAAAAATCCCAAACGAGTCTTATCTCATACCGTGGCTTGTTTTATGGCTAGAATCAGGTAGACTGTTCCGTTTATCAGCAAGATAAGAGCATTTTTTATTTGGTAAATAGTGATGAAATGAATACATATGTTATAATTAGATATGTAATGAATGGCAGTGTCTAGGCTATTTCGATTTTTTTTTTGGGCAGTAGAACTATTTCCTCCATATTGATTACGATAGGAGATATGCCTTTTAAAAGTTTAAAAGCCTTCCAAATTTTGTGATACATATTTAAAATCATTTATTTACTAATTTTTTTTATATATATATAATTTTAAGAGGCATGATATTATTTATGCATGAGTCTTCTCAATTTCTACTTCGAGTAATTTGTGATTTCGAAGCTCGAAAAAAGTAAAATGACACATTTTCATTTATTTTTAACATATGTAAGCAAAATAATTTAATCAATAATATTTCCTTTCATATTAACATTTGATTCATTTGTTAAATAATCAAAAGTATACGAATGTTGAATCGTAAAGGTGGTTTTAAAAACATCAATAGCATATCTTATTCTAAGTGTAAAAACTTTTATACGTCTTCTGAAAATACTGAAAATAGTAAGAAATCCATTTTTTTCTTACGGAATTACCAAAAATTAACTATCCTTAAAATGTTTTTAGGAGAGTTTGAAAATACGAAAGTATTGAAATAATGACTAAGACATCTAGATAAAAGTTGCATCTAAAGTTAATTATGCCTTTGTTCACAAAATGTACATCCCCTGTTGACCAAAATTGACTCAAAAACCTATTAATTATTATCTTTTAGGATAATGTATTGAGACACTCTCTTTAAATTATTTTTTGGTGGTGCGTTGCTCCAGGCACACAAATCATGTACTCAACATGTCCTTCAAAAATAGCCAATAAAGACCAGGCGTTACCATTTAAAAATGGCAATTCCCATAAATTAGTCAATATTGTATTCATTATGCATCAGATATTCACAGTTGATATATAAACCACATGTAAACAATACAAATTCAACATTATGTTTAATTAACTTAAGGATTATATTTGAAATCAACACTACATAATAACACGATGTATTATCTTATCATATAGTATAGATTTTAAATATAATTTAAACAACATAATATCTTGCAAATAATATTTATGATCAATTTTTCTTACATTATATACATTATCATGTAACAAAAAGTTTTATCAGAAAAAATATTTATTATTTCATGACGAATTATTTTGCACATAGATTAGAGGCAGTTATCTATGTAAAGAATTGGTCATACATATTTATTTTATTACGTTAATCTAAGCAAAATAAGGAATTATTGATTCTGCATGTACCTGATAGTTACATTTTATTTGATTTTCTCATATTGTGTTGATACCGCATAGTTATCAAATGATAAGTAGGATTAGCTCATATATTCACGGAAACATTTGTTTCATTATTAATAGTAACTGTTTTATGTTTTTTGTATTGCTGTTATATTATTATAAACATAAATATCATACGGAATTTTTTAATGTTTTATATGTTTGGTTACTACGTAAAATATACAAAAAATGTTATTTATAACTTTTAGTCTCGTTTGTGATGCAATTTTAAAATTCAATTCCGCGTTGCTAATTTTTTCAGCGGAAAATAGATTTTGAAAAGTTTATACGAAACTGTCATAATAAATGTAGGTTAATATATTGGCTTAATAATAATATATATGTCAACGGGCTTTGTAAATTTGTTCAATGAATGATGTGATGAGAGGGTCACAGGTAAACCAAGGGTAGTAGCTAAAAATGAACGGATCATTGAACTCGAAAGGAAATTCCAATTATTATTTATTTTATGGTAATGGTAATGCTGGAATGAAAAATACACACTCGTATATAAGGTATTCTTATGGGTATTTAGTTGAATCTCATTTCATCATATTTTCTACTAGATTTCTCAAACCCCTTTAATCGTCTTAATATTAGCTCTAGCTGCTGATTGACTACATACCTGCAGATATTTTTCTCTTGTATGTATGACTGTAAGAATATTATCAGATACATTTACTAGTGTTCTAGGTCTTATGTCATTTTTATATATTCAATATAAATTATAATGATATACAACAAAAATATTTTTATCATTTTGCGAAATATTTTAAAAGTTGTAATAATTATGTAGAAAATTTCTTTTACATTAAAAAAAAGAATGTGAAAAGTATAAAAAGTTCATATTTTTTCTACCTAATATCTCTCAGTTTCTCTATTTCTCAGTTTCCTACATATGTATATGCTTCTAAATAATATATATTGTACAAAAATATTTACAGATATGTATGTAACCAAGGAGATTGATGTCTTTTATTTGTAGTCATCTTTTAAAAAATATATATCCTACTGTAACCAGGCCAGAATATCATAGAAGGAAGCTGAAACCTTAAATAAAACCTGGATTAAACTCAGGTTTAATCATCTGCTGATGATACCAACTTAGTTGGAGAAACACGCATTGAGAACGTGTAATCTTTCGATGTTTATTAAAATGTGGTTCTCTGCTTTTGTGCCAGAATATATCAAATATCGAACGAAATTCTTCATCCAAACGATAATCATTCGGTAATAACTCTTACCGAATTTTTTATACAAATAAATTTAAAAGTTTTTTATGCAAAGTAAATTTTTTATGCAATAAACATACTTTTCTCTCAAGAGCCTAGTCTAGGTATGCGTATACTCAACATGCTTAGTAGTGCGGATGCATCTATGTTATTATGGAAAAGTTCAAATAAAAATGAAAGGTTAGTAAACACCCTTCTAGGGTTCAAGGATTGGATGTCAAATATTTGTAAAAGCAGAGCATGGTCGTAATCTCTTACTGTGTAATGAAACACTATTGAATATTTTTAAGTTGATTAATATGACCAGGGATACCAAATAAGGCTACAATATTCTTATTTCAAGCGAACTACCACAAAATATAAACAGTTTAAGGTAGCAGTGTTATTAAATGATGTCGTGTTTCTAATGGCGAAACCAAGGGGTTTGTACGCATTAAGAGCCACATGGTTGATATGCAAAGAGAAAGATAGTTTATCATCAATGTATACACCAATATCTTTAATATTCTCAAAACGTGTTAAAACTGTACCGCTAAGAGAATGGTCATATATTAGTCCTTACTTATTTAGGGTAGGTATATGAGCAAATTTTACATTTATCTATGTTTATTAATAGTTTATTCTCAGAACACCACGACACAATAATGTCAATGAGTTTTTGTAACCTCAAGTAATCGTCTAAGCAAGTTATATATTAAAAAATTATTTTAAGGCATCGGCATAAAAAATATGATGCGACATAAGCATTAGACACAAATGATTAATAAATGAGAATAATACGAGGAATCATGATCCCAAATTTGAGCCTCGAAGTACACCAAAGCACGCTAGGCAGGTTGATGTATGTTGCTATTTTCGAATTCTATTTGGCATTTACAGAAGGTTTGTAGACGGGGATGTTTTATTATTTGTGTAGATGTTTTATTTTGTTATTATTATAATTATATAGAAATTCTTATATTTTTATTTTTTATAACTCCTTTAGTTTTCTGCCAAGAGAAAAAAGTGTATGTTTAATTTATGTCATATATTTCAACCAAAATAATTTAACTATATTATTGTGTCTCCAAATATCTTTGATATATCATAATCGCCACGTATATGCAGTGTGGCTTATAGCGAACTTATGGCCTAACTATTTTTGTTTAAATAATTACGACAAAATATCATGTATTTCAACAATGATTCATATCTCTTAAATTGGAGATAATGTGACGTTTTAGAAGTACATTTTTAAGGCGCAAGTATTTTTTTTTTATTTTTTAAAGGCGCTTTTAGGAATATTAATAAACTACTGTGCTTTATTTATGAGAAAACAGCATTGACTTTTTTATATGGATGCCTTATTGTATTTTAAGTTTTCTTTAAGATACCTATTTCTTGGTTTACGTTTGAAAAAATAAAAATAAATTTTATTATCCCAAAATCCTGTAATTTTCTGATTATGTGGTATATCATTGAAAATATAATACAAAATATTATCGAATTTTAGAAAAATACAATATGGTGTTTATATGAAAAACAAATGTTAATGCAATTTTTGCAGAAACAGGATTGTAGGTTTTGTGTTGTTAATAATACTAAAGGCACCTTTAAAAGAGTAACTTCAGAATGTACTTGATAAAATGCAATGAAGAGGAAAATAAAATTCTTAAAAACATTTCCCATTTAACCGTATCTCTATCTCTGATAATAGCCAAGAGCGCGATGTAGACAGCACCAAAATGGATCACTCTGTATATCAGTGAGCATCAGCATCAGCTCGTTATTGCCACCAGTAATAAAGTAAAAATTGCTAAAATATGCTTATAAAATTACTGAATTATTTTAAATACTGATATGAGAAAATTTTAGTAACTTGGCAATTTTTAGATTTCATGAGTTCTGTAGGGCAAATGTTCTTTGATTATAAGAATTGTGTTTTTTGGCGAAAAAAATTTCTCCTTAAGTCTATAAAATGTATGTATTAAAATAAACATATTTTTTTAAATACAGAAGTATTTCTTTACCTATTTAATTAAATTTAAAAAATCTTCGTTTTATCAAATGTATATTCGTATATGGTAGATACAAGTCTACAGTAAGTCCAAAAAGTAATGTATAAATACGAAAAAACTGGTACTAATATCTTTTCTGCAAATCACTCGGACATGTCAAAAGACGTATTTATTATGCCATTTTAAAAGTTACCCTGTTAATTTTTTGAGCCATATTTTTAAACTTATGATGTTATTGATATTTTTCTTTAACGTAAAACCCAATTTCTGATTGCTCCATTGAAATATGTTTCTTTTATGTACATTAAAGTAATATAATGGATTGGTTACATAAGAATTGTTGTGAACAAGTCAGTTTCTGAAATCAAATAAAACAAAATTCTTCGTTCATATTTAATATTGGGCAGTATTAGCATATGAACTATTGATTTCCTTAATTTTATTAAGAAATTATTATAATTAATTAAGTCTTTTTTTAACTTTCAATTATATTTTCATTTGTTTTATCGAAATACTTTACCAAAAATTCAAAAATTGCCAATTTATTATTTTACTTTAATGTACCTACGTAAAAGAAGAGTTATTTCAACTAGCGTACTAAAAAATGGGGCTTTCCATTAAACGAAAATATTCATATCGCCATAAGTTTTAAAAATACGGCCTGACAAAATTAAAGAGCAACTTTCAAAGTGGAATCTTAAATGCGGCTTTTGACATATCAGAATAGTTTTCAAAGAAACATTAGTACTAATTTTATTGACTTTGCAAGCGATTCATCAACCTGCCTGATCGAAATAGTATTCTTTGCACTTTGTTTCTAGATAGTGAAAAGAGTAAACCGGAAATATTCTGGTAATATAACATGCGTTCACTCTGCAACCCTAACCTTACAAACTACCAAATTGAGTTCTATAATTACATCGAAACTCTCACGCCAAAAAGGCAGTCGATTACAAGGCAGTTAAGCTATCTTTATATCCCAATTATAAATTTACCCGTCTACTGTACGCGGCAGCAATATCGCGGGGAAGAAAAAACCCTATATATAAGAAATTCATTGTGGGGTTAACTTCGATTGTAGTGCTCTATTAATACACATATATCGACAAAATAAACCACATGTCGTCCAATGTGAACAAAATCAAGCTTGTGTAATTTAATAAGGATCCTTAAGTGTGTTAATAAATGGAAGGCAGATTATCATCACAATAAGCCCATTGTGCTCGTAACCGCCCCATACAAACTATGAATAATAATATTTGCGAAGCATTATGCTCACTCAGCATGGGGTGGATACCTTCCGGCACTCTTTGCGAACTTGTAACTTATTTAAGTTTTACGACTTATGAAGTCGTAAAATCGGAGGTTTCTGAAAGGTGGCTTTAAAATATGCGAGGATTGTAAAACCGCAAGCCATTTACGTTGGTGGTGTAGTAAAATTTCGGCGAAAGTTTTTTGTAGGTTTTTATGTAATATAATAATAAAAAAAAGTAATAGGGTTAAGTTTTGCTCACGTTGTAAAGATTTTTTTAGATGGGGTTTTTCGGCAAATTTGACTAATAAATGGTACAGACATAAAAGACATTTTTTAGATATAAAGGGTTAAGGGTATTGAACTCGATTTAGAATGGATTATTTTTACAGCATTTCTTATATTTTATTATACATTTTCCATTTTATTTTACAGAAAACAATTTTGGTACCATGTACTCTGTTTTAAATGAACATTTAAAGTTGAATCAATGCTATTTGAAAAAAAAAAATACTCGATTTAGTTTTATCATGCTTAGCCATTGGTCAAAATGTCACTACATCGAGAAATGTTTATTTATTTGTCTAAAAATAATAATTATAGGATACTTAGATAGCACCTTATAATTATTATTTTTACTTTTCCGCACTCGACTATACCAGAGCGGAAAATTAATGTAATCGTGTAAAGGAAAATGGAAACAATTTTTTTCTAGCGTTTGTTTTTCGTTTTTCGGTCTAAAAACAAAAACATAGTTTTTACAAAATGTGTGTCTGTGCGTGTGTCATTGTCGTTGTCGCCGGCATTAAAATTTCTTGTTAGCACGATAACTCAATTAAATCATATCGGCTCGATCGGATTTTGACTGATTCTGATCAGGGACGTCTCCCAGACGACACCCATTGATTTTTAGGTAGATAGAACACACTCTACCATGTTCATGAGTCATGAGAAAGCACAATGGTGGACTATTTGAGACATTTTTTTTATCACTATCACTCAATTAAATCGTGTCGGATCCATCGGGTTTCGACTGATTCTGATTAGCGACGTCTACTAGACGACATCTATTGATTTTGAGGTGGACACACCCCACCCTGTCCATGCGTCATGAGAAAGCACGATGTAAATGTTTATGTTTATTCTAAGATTTTAAACATAAACATTTAACGCGTTGCTGATTTTGCATTGAACGAAAAAAAAAAAACATATTCGGCCTGTATCATCTACGAATGAATGAGAAAAAAAATTATTTCGTTCGATCACAAACGTATTGATACGGCACTGAAGCAGTCGCCAATGAAAAAACGTAAAATTGTCGCATAAAACACATATTCTGTGCATTTATGTGCTGATTTATTTTTTTTCGGCCACTCAAGTTCGAGATAGAGAAGTTCTACGCGCGGAAAAGCCCGTTTTATGGTTTTAAAACTGTTTATTTATAATAAAAATAAACCTATCTTAAATAAATATTAAACTGAAGAAATCTTCTTTAAAGAAAATTATAGTTCCATTTATAAGTCCATCCTTTCACTATACGAGTTTAGTGAGTTTTTTATATGGCAACGTCCTTATTTGATAATGCTGTAAATGCATTCTTTTACGTAGGATGTATATTATTTTGTGGTAGTTAGATAACAATTGTTTTGAGAAACAAAAAATAATTTAGAAAATTAATCAGAACAACTCTTTAATTAATCTTTCTTCGTTCTGCATAATAGGCTTTAATAAATGTCTCAATAGTATTTTGTATATTAAGATGTACCTTGTATATAAGATAACTCCACAATAATTAGTGTAGCAGAGTTAGATCCGGAGATGTAGTTGGCCAGTCACTAACACCTCTTATGCACTTATTAGAAAAGATGGTGTTTAGGTAATTACAGATAATGTGTCACGAGTGTGGTGGCGTGCTTTCATTTGGTACCATTTTGACTATCCTAGTACTTGGTGATTTTCATTATTTAAATGCAGGGCCACTAGTAAGGAAACTACTACTTCAAATACTTTTCAGGAGTTAATGTACCATCAATAAAAAAATGCCTTTACAATTGCGATACCAATAATTCCTGCTTATACGTTGATTACAGTTTTCTTTTAAAACGAAGTGTCCCTCTATTAACCAATGAGGATTTTCATGGACCCAATACTTCTAATTCTATTTATTCCCTGAGCCATTTACCCGAAAAGTGACCTGTTCAGACAGAATAACCTGGATTGAGAATTGGGCATTGCGAACTGCGTGAACTGCATACATTGCTTCATTGTGAACTGCGTTCGAAATCATCATCGTGAAACTCGTGAACTAATTGCAATTTATATGAGTGCTACTAATTCTTTTTCAGGAATTTCATAACAGATGACTGACAAAAGCTCCGATGCGATTTCGTGAGTGAGTTAATTGTTGAGGGTTTTCCTGCATAGCTAGTAACATCCAACTGTTAACTTCTGAACTTGCAGGATAAATTTTGGTATAATTATCTTTTATAGCGCAAACATTTCTAAATTGTAATTTTATTTTATTTACAGTTCAGCGTGTAATAAGTCATTCAGGGTATTTATTATTAAATAACCCCAATTTGTGTACGGCTGACCAGTACCACCAGTGACCACAAAATTCACCATACGTAACCAAATTACTTTCTTAAGTGGCATCTACAGAGAAGGTTGTTGCTCTTTACAAAAACTGTTGATAAAATTATAACTCCAAAACATGCATATTTAAAAAATATAATCGACCTGTCCTAGCAGGTCGATTTTATTGCATTTTTATGCGTTTTTCCCTACTTGACTGGTGACGATTTATGAAATCTGATCCTACCGTTACGCATTCACTGATTGTAGATTTGTTGTTAACTTCCAGAATAAAATAATAGGTTGCTTCATGTAAAGAGGCATATAGAAAAAAGTATTACGAGAAGGAACCACGCAACAATGATAAAACTTACACCTATGTAACAAGTATGGGTCATGCTGCCGAAGGATAGCTTGCAACCCCTCTCCTAATTTGCACACCGTACTGAAACATCCCTTATTTATTCCCGTCTTGAATTTGAACTATTAATGTAGCGCAGAAATGTAGCGAGTTCGAGAACTGATTACTAAATAATGAGGCGTTATAGTGACTATAGAATGAAAATATAAGGTAGAAGAAATGTATATTGTGGGAATGAACTCGTTTATTTTATTATTCATATAAAATATTTATTGCAATCTAGATTGGATGACGAATAGTTGTTGAATAATCAATTCGTTTTCCTTATTACGGAAACAATCGAGAAATTACATCTATATGAGCAAGGCACTATGTACAAATAATGTCACACAAGACTCAACTGATATGGTCTATATTAACATATTTAATGGCTTCTAGATAGGTTTCTATTTTGTGTTAATATCTAATTTATAATCTGTCTTTGATGACGTAAAATGTTTTTCTATTGCATTTTCAAAAATTTAGTCACAGTTACGTCCAGGTAAATTAGAAGCGTAAAAATGTAAATCATCAATAAACTCTTTAATTTTCAATGCGAAATAAACATATTAAAATTAACAAAGAGAAATAACAATTTAGGACAATTTGTATTTTGTCATAACACTATATTACTTTAAATTAACATATTCTCATTTGAATATACTTCACCATTTACTATTTCATTATTTAAAAAAAACAAACTATGTATGCTTTACATGTAGCTCGACCATTGATATCTTATTTATATGGTTATTAAAAAGAAAACAAATTAAAGTTTATTTTGAGTATCTATGTCGTTGAGAAATTATATGCTAGATTCTACATATGTTAGAAAAATATACGTAGGTATGTTATTGTATTGATAATACATTTGTAAAAGGTACATTGTTTCTCTTGACGTGAAATATGTCCAATATTTCTATATTGTTAATAATAATAAATAATAATAATAATAATACATTTATTAAAAAATGTATTATTGAAAGTACATACAATTTTTTTCCAAAAAAAAAATCAAAATCAGCTTCGTTGATATATTTTGTATTAACGAAGTTAATTTACAACATTCCCTAAAGAGACATGTATAATATAATATAATTAATATATTTAATGGATTATAAACTTGTATGTAGGTACATGATAATCTAAAATAAACTGAAAAATATGAATAAAACCCAAATAGGCGTATATGAAAATATTGCAAATTTTGTGAAAGTATATCTCCCTTTAATTTACTGCTGACTATTGCTGGTAATATATTGTGATATTAAGTAAGTTATTGACATCATGCGCTGCTATATATAAAAAAGAGGATTTAAACATTTCACTTCGATGAGATGATATGGACATTTTATTTTCTATTTGTCTTAAATTTCCACTAAGTACTAGTTCGCAACCATTAACTTATTACATAAATAATCGGGTATATTATTTTTTATTATATTTAAGACGGATCCGATAATATGTATAAATCTCCTCTTAGTCATGTTTAATAAATCAAATGTACGCATATAAGGAGAAATATAATCAAATAGTGGTGAGGTTGTAAAATATCTCACACAGACATTTTCAATTTTTTGTAAAGTTTTGTTAGTCCTGGAAAGGGATTGGAATCTTCGATGCAGCAATAAAACCAGGAGACCAGTTTTCCACAGACACAGAAAAATATTATGTGCGCTTGGGAGATGATTAAAGCTACTTTTAATCATCTTTCAATAATACCAACTCGGTTGGCGAAACGCGCGACGAGAAACGTTTAATCTTTGAGTGTTCGTGGAAAACTGGTTCCTGTTCTGAATCTGAATACAGGGGAAAAATATATGTGCTACATTATTACGTTAATAAAGTGTAATTTTAATAGAAATAATAATTAGCAAAATAATATTATCTATTTAATTTTGTAACCTATAGACACCTTAAGCGGAATCTGTAAGGTGATTAGTTTTTATTTGTCACGAGTTGGTTTTATTTTACTTTGAGCAGTATATATTTTTTTAAAGTTTGTTGTAGTCACTGTGAAAGATTTATGCGATTTTATGTTTCAAAAATATACCTATAGCTGTTTCACTTTCTTCTACAGAAGCGCTATTCCTTTGAAGAGGCTTTTGTACAGCATTGTGTACCATAAAAAGAATTTTTTCATTTAGATTTTAACCAAAAATTCGGCAAATCTTTTTTAATGTTTACTACATGACAGCAATAAAAAAGGGTAATGAATTGGTAGGGTTGAATTTAGAAATGCAATTTTAACTATACGCTTTATAGCATTGCCAAATAAAATGTTTCATAAAAAAGGGATAGGGTTAGTCTCAAAGAAAACATCGCAATGTAAGTTATATTACTTTATTTTAGCTGCATTTATCCGGTCGTAAAGGGTTGTCCGGTGATATTTTTGGGAACCCAAACGATAATCATAAAAAAATACATAAAATTGCAGTTGGTGGGATATTCTTGATATTCCGGTTTATTGGCACATTAAGGTTTATCTCGCTACCCTGCCTTCTCGTATCAGCCCCAAAGTTTACCCAGACGCTTAGGAATGTTATTTTTCAACCGAATAAATATTAGTTTAGTGTCATTTTCAAAAATAGACTTTTTAAATATTATGTCATACTAGTTACTGGATGTTCTATAATATCGTAAAATAGTTTCCGTGTTTCAGTTTCAGGCGTTTTATAAAAATAATTTTAACGTAATAAATACTGTCTTATTTGAAGTCTTATTCAGTTTCAGTTTAGGATGAAATTAAAGATTAGATTAAATTGACTTCAGAAATTCGCCTCGTTATCTAAATTATTACATTAAATGTTTACAAACCGTATTTGGCAAGTCAGTAACAGTTGAAGAAATATTTTAGAGAACGTAAAGACGAATTATAATCAGACATTTATAAAATCAATTACAATAGGTATGAAGAAGTGTATGTTTGTGAAACAAAGTATCTTATTATTACATTTTAACAGATATTTACCTTACATAAAAATCTATATTAAATAGTATGTTAGATATAGTTCTTCATGAAGAACCTAAATATAAATTAGAACTAACAAAATGATAAGCTATAATGTTTGTCGATGCCAAAAATATTTGAAAATAATACGTTTCTTAATACTCGCTTCTGTGAACTACACTATTTTCGCAAAGAAGTGAAAAAATTCGTTAAAAATTCAAGAAACAAATTTTGGGGAAAACTCTCGGACCTGTCAAATTTTATTTTAAGTTGTGCATTTATTAAAATACAATTAATACATACAGTGTGACTTGTGTAGGAGATATGACATCACCAGTTTTCTTAATGGTAACCTCTTTCTTTATTACGGAATGTGAAAGATAATGTACATTTTTTACATACTTTATGGTAATAATTGCATTAACTGGCCATAAGATAAAAAAAAATTATTTTGTAATATCAAAATACTAAATTTAATAACAGTGCTTATTTAAAAAATCTAACTAAAACTAAACTAAATGTTCAAATTATGTACCGTTGGCTACCTGCAAATAGCCAAGAAGATTAATCAAATCTTTTTATATATTGTCAATAATTTCAGGAGGTATACGTAGCATTTCTTAAGGAAGTATTGCTTTTAAAACTTCTAAATTTTCCCGCCTAGTAACGTATATTTTGCCTTTTAAGTATCTCCAGAAAAAATATCTAGGGGTGTTAAATCTAGTGATATAGCTGGCCATAATGTCAGCCCCCTTCTCCTTCTCCAATGATTCGGGTACATCTCTATAAGAGCGGACAGGGGAGGGAAGCTTAATGGGGAGGTGTACCATTAGTTGAAACAACTGAAACAGTTGAAACAAAAAGGTTATCATTTTCCGAAGATCAAATTCCTCTACATCTGGATATAAAGGTATTAGTGCAGGAATAAAGTCATCTCGAAGAAAATCCAAATAACTTACATCAGTTAGGTCCACGTTAAAGAAATAGAGATCCAGAATTTTACCGTCGATCATGTCGTACCATACATTCACCTTCTGGGTATTTTGAGTATGATACCCCATCATCCATCGGGAATTATCGGTACGATTTCAAGTTTTACCTAACGGCAATTAAAAAGAAACATTATCAGTCACTAAGGCTACTGGCATATAGACAACGGTGCACAATTTAACATTTACTTTAGTTGATTTTTTAAATAATCCATCTGCCAGAGAAAGAACTCCTGTCAGCAGATGACAAGATATCAACATCAAAATAAGGATTAGTATTATTACTATTAAATTTAGTATTTTGAAATTGCAAAATCGTTTTTCTTATTTTTTTTTTATTTAACCTGTACTCATGTTAACGTAATTATTACCGCAGCGTATGTAAGAAAACGCGTGCTCTCGCATTCCGTGATAAAAAAGGGGGTTACCATTACAAACAAAACAAAATATTCATATCCAAACAAAGTATGCATCACGTCATACCTCCTATACGAATCACTCTGTACGTATAAATTATATTTTAAAAAAGGTGCAATGAAAAATGAAATTTGACGGATCCGAAATTTTTTGACAAAATTAATTCCCTGAATTTTCAATCGAACTTATTCATGACTTCACACGAAAATACTGTATAATTGGTCTGGGTTCTAGGTAGCACATTAAATAATTTTGAAGGTAAATATGCGTTTTAACAGAATAAAATAGATTGGCTTTGGGAATAAAACCTGAGAGAGATGATAGAGACTTTTGATAATTAAGAGTATGGATATCAATGCTATACTCTTAATCATATATGGGTCATTCTCTTTAAATGGACTTTATCTATGTCTCAGATTTTTTCAACATTTCCAATTATTGAAAGTGCTAATGACAGTTGTTCTCGTAAGGTATATGATAGAAAAGTTGTAACCAACTACCATAAATTAGATTTATATATGTGCTTGAAATATGTCATGTTTGAAAGTTTTTTTGCCCTGTTTCTATATGACTTTTAGCTTCTCTATTTTATAATGAATATATAGATATTTTACTTACCTTTGCCTAAAAACATGTAATGCGTTATTTAATAATATGAAACAAATAAACTCTTTTAACAAATTTAAAAGTAAATTCACACAATATATTTTAATGAAGTAAATAACAAAAATTCATAATATTAATCCAAAAGAAGTAAATTAAGAGCCAGTATTAATTACAAATATATAATAGCTAAACTCTTCAATGCAATATATACCACCGGAGTGATCCCCTCAGACTGGCTCAAATCCACATTTATTGCAATTCCTAAAAAACATAAAGTAAGAAAATGCTCAGAATACCGACTGATTAATCTAATGAACCACACCCTCAAAATTTTCTTAAGAATAATACATAGCAGAATTAGACTCAAATGCGAAGAGAACATGGAAGAAACTCAGTTCGGGATTAGGAATGCACTCGGAACTAGGGAGGCGCTTTTTGCTCTGAACGTCCTATTACAGAAATGCCGAGATAAAAAAAAATACATTTTTGCATGCTTTGTGGATTTTGAAAAGGCATTTGATAAAGTGCAACATACCAAATTAATAGAGATTCTGGAAAAGACGGGAATAGATGATAGAGATATTCGTATCATTAAGAATTTGTACAAGAAACAAACCGCTAACGTTAAGATTGGAAATTGTCTTACTAACGAAATATCCATACAACGAGGAGTTAGACAAGGTTGTATTTTATCCCCAACTCTATTCAATTTATATTCTGATCTTTTATTTAAGACAGCACTTGAGGATCAACCACATGGAATAAAAATAAATGGTGAATTACTTAATGTAATTAGATATGCGGATGACACAGTAATCTTGGCGGACAACATCGAAGGTCTCCAAATACTGCTGAATCGAATCCACGAAGCTGTGGAAGGAATGGGCATCAAAATAAATGAAAATAAAACCAAGTTTTTAGTCTATAGTCGTAACCCTCACCCAGATACGAAACTAGAATTAAATGGAGTTGAGGTTGAAAGGGTCCACAAATTTACATCTAACTATCATAACAGACCAACTAGATCCAGACAAAGAAATAAAACGCAGAATAGCAATGGCCAAAACAACCTTTCTAAAGATGAAATCATTTCTTTGCAACCACCATCTAAATTTAGAAATTAGACAAAGGATGGTCAAGTGCTATGTTTGGCCTGTACTGTTGTATGGAGTGGAGGCGTGGACGCTTAAAATATCAACAACTAATCGCATGGAGGCGCTGGAAATGTGGATACATAGGCGAATGTTAAAAATACCGTGGATAGCACATATTAGAAACGAGGAAGTGCTGAGGAAAGTCAACAAAGACAGGGAACTATTCAGGACTGTCAAACGTAGAAAAATTACTTATTTGGGTCATATATTGAGAGGTGATCGATATCGTATTTTACAACTCATCCTCAAGTGAAAAATAGACGGTCGACGGGGTGTAGGCCAAAAACAGATGTCTTGGCTGAGAAACATCCGAGAGTGGACAGACATACGAAATGCAAGTCAAATTTTCCACATGGCAGAAGATCGAGAAGCCTTTGCTATGATGATCGCCAACGTCGGATAACTCTGATATGGCACATAAAGAAGAAGAAGAATTAATTACATACATAACATAATTCAAATTGATAGTTATACGAGTTGATTTATCTATTTCTTTATATTATTTTATTCTTATTTCATTGCATTACATTGTTTGTATTGTATTTTTCATTATAGATTTGTTGTCTTCATGTGCACTGCTCAGCGATTATGTGAAGTACAGTTTATTTACAATAATTCTTCTTTTAATTAGTTATGTTTCATATTTTTTGTAATTAAATTTATATAACAAAATAAAAATAAATAAAAACTCCATCTCATATTTGAATCGTCATCTTTAAAAAAAAAAAACTAATAATTTTAAAGCTTACGACCATAATACTTTATATTATGATGAATTGCTTTAATTGCATCATATTATTTAAAACGTTAGAAAATACGAATATGAAAGAATTTTTGAATCATATAGATACATGTATTTTAACTTAATAAGCGATTATTGTGGATATAACGTAACTTTTGTGTTAAATATATGATTTAAATGTATAAGCAATACTAAAATAATACTCTCCCAAATATTACTTGTAGAACGATTCTGACAAGATTACATAAAATAATTAGAAAAAAGGGAAGATGCTATTATATTTGTCCCATCCAGCAAACTACACTGACGTTCAACTTGTTTTTTATTTATGTAAGTACGAACTTCTCCCTTTCTGAAATTTTGAGAATATTTGAATAATTCATGGCGAACATTAAAAACACTAAACCATCAAAGAAGCAATACTAAAGGCATACATACGTTGTTTTATTCCTAAGACATCAACAAGGAATATTTTCAAAATCAGAATTTTTCATACATACTTTTCATACGTAAATTTTTACTCCTCCATTTTACTCCAATGACCCCCCCCCCAAAAAAAAAGAAAAGGTGAGGGATATATCAGTCAATGTTCTGGAAAGTTCACAACATTTCTTTTACGCAATTTATTTCTTTACTTTTGAATCTATTGTTGAATCGCTCATTAAAAAAATAATCAAAATCTAAAATTTAATTCCACAAAATTGGGCCTTAAAAGTACTAATTTCAGGAAAGTCACTCATTTAGAACTTAAATAAATTATTTTCAGGTATACAACTAATCTGCAAACTGGAACGGGTGGGTCGGCTTGCGCGTTTTAATGATTTAAGGAGCCGTACCATAGGTTTAACCATAGTGGGGGGGGGGGTCCTTATTGAAAAACCAGACTAAGACAAGTCCCTGAAGGAGGGCAGCAGCTCTTTCAGTAGTCATAGTGGCAGAAACCGTGGGGGTTGGTATGGTGCTATGACACACACGACTGCGATGTGGAAGGCAAGAGGAAACCACCACATTATAATCCTCAGAACAGCTAGCAGAAAGCTTATCCTAAATTAATGATGGCGTCTCCCGGGACAAAAAACTCCGGAGGTAAAATAGTCCTCCGTTCGGATCTCCGGGTGAGGACTGTTCCGGGAGACGTGATCGAGTGCAATAATAATAAGAAGTGTAGCATTTCACGAGTCGGAGCGTGGAATGTCAGAAGCATGAGACAGGCAGGGAAGCTAGAAAATCTGAAGATAGAAATGGATAGGTTAGGATTAGATATAGTAGGTATAAGTGAGATGCGCTGGCCGGAAGTAGGAGATTTTTGGAGCGGTGACTATAGGGTAATACACACAGGATCGGTAAATGGAAACGCGGGAGTAGGGATCGTTATGCGGAAGAACGCAGGACAGTGTGTAGATAGCTACCTACAATACAGCGAGAGAGTAATGATGGTTAGGTTAGATTCGAAGCCAGTGGAAACAGTAATAGTTCAAGTATACATGCCTACTTCTAGCCACAGCGAGGAAGAGTTAGAAGCCGTTTATTCGGACATAGAGCAGGTAATAGGATTTGTGAAGGGTCATGAAAATTTAATAATAGTAGGAGATTTTAACGCAGTCGTAGGTGAGGGGAAAGAAGGAGAATTTGTAGGGCCTTATGGATTAGGAAACAGAAACGAGAGAGGTAGCAGACTGATAGAATTCTGTGAGAAGCACAAGATGGTAGTCGCGAACACATTGTTCAAGAATCACGTTAGGAGGCGGTATACATGGAAAATGCCAGGAGGGATAGACAGGTATCAGATAGACTACATTCTGGTTAGGAAGAGATTTAGAAATCAAGTAAAAAACTGTAAGAGTTATCCAGGAGCAGACGTAGACAGCGATCACAACTTGGTAGTCATGAAAGCTAGATTAAAGTTCAAAAATCTGAAAACCCGGAAGGATAAGAAACGTATAAATGTAGACATATTGAGGGATCAGAATATGAAAGATAAGTTCCAGGAGAAAACAGATCAATTAATAAATAAAACGAGTAAGGATGAAATCAAGAACGCAGAAACTGAGTGGGAGGGTATCAAGAATAGTCTAGCTTCCGCGGCTACGGACGTTTTAGGACACGATAAAAGGGAAGCTAGGAAGCCCTGGATAACGGACGAAATCTTAAACTTAATGCAAAAGAGACGAGACTACAAAAACAGACGAGACGAAGAAGGACTGAAAACGTATAAGGCTATAAAGTGGGAAATCATTAGAAAATGTAGAAAAGCGAAAGAACAATGGATAGAGGAGAAATGCAAAGAAGTAGAAGATAAGTTGCAAGTAGGTAAGACCGATGAGGCTTACAAAATAATTAAGAGGAACTTCAGGGACATAGGAACAATAAGTAGAAATGTTAGGAGTCAATCGGGGGACATACTGATAGGAAGAGAGGAAAAAGCGGATAGATGGAAACAGTACTTAGGAAATTTATACGAGGGTCAGGAATTAGGAGAGATATTAGAGGAAGAATCTAGCATCGATAGGGAAGATGTAGGAAAACCTATATTGAGAGAGGAATTTGAAATAGCACTAAGGGGGCTAAAGAATAATAGAGCGCCGGGTGTAGATAAAATACAGGCGGAAATTTTGAAATGTGCGGGACAGAAAGTAGTAAATAGGATGTTTGAACTGGTAAAATACATATACGAAACGGGCGAGATGCCGGAGGATTATAAGAGGAACATTATCGTTACTATACCGAAAAAGAGAGGAGCCGACAAATGCGAGAACTTTAGAACGATTAGCCTAACTTCCCATGCGTCAAATATCCTAACTAGACTAGTACAGAAGAGGATGGAAAATAGAGCGGAGGAAATACTAGGAGAAGACCAATTCGGGTTTAGGCGAAATAGGGGAACTCGCGAAGCTATTCTGGCGCTAAGAGTAATGTTAGAGAAAACAATAGAAAAAGGAAAGAACGCTTATATAGGATTTGTAGATTTAGAAAAAGCGTTTGATAACGTAAGATGGGAAAAAATGTTCGAGATACTAAAGAGCGCGGGAATGAAGTATAGAGATAGGAGGGTAGTACACAATCTATACATAGAGCAAACTGCTGTTATAGAAGTAGAAGGGGAGGAAAGGGAAGTAGGTATTAGGAAAGGAGTAAGACAAGGATGTACGCTATCACCACTAATTTTTAATCTGTACATCGAAGAGGCGATTAATGTGGTAAAAGATAGAGTGGATTTCGGGATTAAAGTACAGGGACAGAAACTAAAAATGCTGAGATTCGCGGATGATATAGCAGTATTAGCATCTAGTAAAGAGGAACTAGAATCAGCATTGAACGAAATGGAGGCAGTGTTGACAGAGGAATACGGAATGAGGGTGAATAAAAACAAAACTAAAGTATTAGTGTGCAGAGGGCGCGAGAGCAGAGCAAAAACGAAAGTACAAATTAACAATGAAAGATTGGAGGAAGTTAAAGACTTCACTTATTTAGGAAGTAAAATAAATTGGGATGAAAGAAGCGATAAAGACATAAAACAAAGAATAGCGCAGGGTCGAGTAGCTTTTAACAAAAAGAAAGCACTTTTATGCTCGGGGGTAATAAACTTAGAAACAAGGAAGAGATTTTTGAAAACATATGTATGGAGCACGGCACTTTACGGCTGCGAAACCTGGACGGTAGGGGAAGCAAGTAGGAAGAAATTAGAAGCTTTTGAGATGTGGTGTTACCGAAGAATGATGAAAATACCATGGACTGATAGGGTTAGAAACGAAGAAGTATTGGAGAAAGTCGGCGAGAAAACGAGTATGTGGAAAAACTTAAAGAAGAGAAGAGATAGAATGGTAGGCCACTTGCTGAGATAGGGGGGAATAGTCCGCGATATTTTGGAGGCAGAAATAGGAGTGAAGAAAGGCAGAGGTAGGCGTAGATTAGACTACTGTTCGCAAATAGTAAGGGATGTAGGTTGTAGCACAATTAGCGAAATGCGTAGGTTAGCACAAGATAGGAGAAGCTGGAGGGTAGCGTCCAACCAGTCTTCGGACTGATGACCTAATGATGATGATACAACTAATCGAGATTAAAAAAAAACACTAATCCATAATGATCCTAACATTGTATCAATATCCGTTACTTGTAAACATTTGCAGATAATGATATCGAAATACACTCATAATTAAACGTATATAATTTTGATTTGTTGCATTTAATCTAGGTTAGTAAATATATAACTATTTAGAACGGTTTGTTTCGTTAATCAGTGTATTGACCTGATAAGTTTCAGAGATGTTTTCATATTGTTTTTACACTAAGAAATTGTCATTATCCTCTTAACAGTTTATTCAATTATAATATAATGAGTTATCTACATGAGGAAAATGAACCACTACAGTTTGGGAGACAGGTGTCAAAGGTCAAACAGTAATCGAGACATAGAGATAACAGTTTGTTTGTATCAAAAATAATGATTTTCTGAGACCTCTATTTTTAGTACAGTATTTTTAACATGTAAAATAATTCCTCTATTTTTAGTAGAATATTTTTCCCATATAAGCTGATGTTTAGTTTCATATTTTTTTTACGTACATATAAACTATCTACTATTCTACTAAGGAAAGTAATTTAAATTTAGTTAAACAACAATGTAATGTTTATACAATTTTTTTTACAATGAACGTATGTTCATTTTATTATTGAATATTTAATTATTGAATATTTAATATATTCAAATTCTTTTGAATACTTGAAGCTTAGGTTTACATTATCCCTTATAATAAGAAAGTATCCCAATTGCATAAAACGAATGTTATTTCCTGCAAGTTTACTTATGGTTTAATTTAAGAAAATATTGCGTCTCAAAATGGAACAATTTGTAGTTTAAATAAAATTATTGGCTTCAATAAGCCCATGATTTTTGCCTTGGGAATAATTAATATCTTGGCAGCCTGTTTCGAGGAAAAACTCAGGTCTTCTGCTTACATATAAATTCTCGGAATCTAAATTTTGATATATCGCGATTCCAGTCAATTATCCTTTTAACTGATTAATTATTTAATTAATTTATTTAGATACTTATCTGGCAGGCATAAAGGCTATTATACGATGAGGTAAATAACATGATATAGTATGTATTAACTAAACAATTATAGCAGCAGAATAGTACAATGTGTAAAAGAAGAATAAAATATATCATAAATTAACAAACATCTAAAATTATCAAAAATAAGAAATTAATATAAAAACACAAAAAAGAATTATTATGAAATTGCTATAAAGAAAATTATAAAACAGTATTTCTTAGTTGGTTGAACAGTATACAAGAAAATATGGGATGGTATAGGCAAGTAGATGGGAACTTCAAAATGCACTGTCAATATTTTTATTCTAAAACCAAAAATTCTTAGCCTATTTACACACAAAAAGCTAATGTAAATGTTCAGTATAAATATATTCCTCAAAATAGTTCAGTGATGCTAACGGTTTGAAATTTGTTAACAAATTTCAAACCGTTAGCTTCATTGAACTATTTAAATATGGCTGGTGATATTTAAAGACTTACCTCGACTTTAATAATAAATTCATTCGAATTTTCCTAATCTTTAATATACATATTTTGGTAATGAACTTCATAGGATTAAAATTGGCCTTATTGATCTTATTTGAGCTAGTTGAAATATTAAAAAAAAACAATTATTTGGATAAAAACAAATAAAATATACCACGTTTTTAAAACGGACTAAAAAGCATAAAATAATTTTTTCTAGCCCCATACAGATAGTCCTGAGACTATCCTATTTATGATTCTGAATTTTAATAGCTATGAAGATACTTGTAAGATGTAAAATTAAAAACGTGGGGTGCATGCAATAGATAATTGCACGAACAATTCTCCTAAGTTGCTAACAAGTTTATTGCACTACAAACCATATGAACTGTTGTGTGAGTCTTTTCAACAACAGTTACTCTCTACACTCCTCACTATTATCTATTGCAAGCGCTCCACGTTTTTTATTTTAAATCTTGCAAGTATTTTTATAGCTATTAAAAATTCACAATCACAAATTGTCAGGACCATGTATGAGGTTAAGAATCTGTATAGGGCTAGAAGAAATTGCTTTATATTATTTAGTCCATTTTAAAAACGTGGTATATTATTTTTTTTTATTCAAAAAATTATTTTATACTTTTTAGTTTTAATTGAATTTAAAATTGAACTTTACGGTTCAAGACATACAACATTTCAAAGGTAGGATAGACAGACGGACGGACAAATAGCATAAGCTTAGTAATAAATAGTACGGAACCCTAACGAACAGTAATACCTCACTTTGACATTCTATATGACAAAGGTAACATTGGTACATAAAATTTTATCAAAATATTGTTATTGTATAAAATATTAGTAAGATTATATACAGACTAGTAAGATTATACACAGTACAGACCAAATGTAATACAGGTCGCTTTTAAAATATTTTTTGGAGATCTGGAGTCATCGGCCCGATAATAATTTTTCTTTCTCCTAAATAAAAGACTCAACTTTCTTGGTGAACAGTTCATTAAGTTTCCTAAAACTTGTAAATAATCATATATCTCCATTAATACAATTTTCTTTATCTTCATGATAAACATAATTTAACACATAACAAAATATATATTCATTACAATAAACCAATAATCTGCATTCGCAAATTATTGTTTTATTCCAATTCATTTTCTTTATAATTAAAAATTTTATTATTCAGGGGGATATGGTTACCCCATCATTATATACTTGGCTGATTTCTCGCCATTTTTCTATATCATATCATGGGCACATTAATATTAATTTGTATTATCAAAAATTTCATTCATCAATAAATTTTTGGATTATTTTTATTTTGGAAAGGTGTTGCTGAAATATACGAAAGTTTCTTATACATATGTAACATTAATTGAATAAATTAATGTTGCATGGATGGTAATAAAACATCCGCATATTTTCTATGACGGTATTCGCAACTCTCAGGTTTATCTGATTTTGATTCTGTGAGGATTTTGTAACCACCAATAGCTTAGTTCTCGTAACCGTATGCGTTACATCAATCATTTAGTTTCCCAGAATATGTTGCATATCTAGAAGATTCCTCGTTAACAGAATGGTGCATTAAGGAAGGTAAAATAATGAACTGATTACATATGATTTTTTTAATAATAATTGACTAAAGCAAATGAACATATATTGATTATTGAAATTTAAAACAAGAGGATTAATTTTCACTAAATATTGCACTAAATTGTGCTCCATTCACAGCTTGACAATGTCCAAGATGTTTGGATACTTTCTGACAAAAAATAGTGTGTAACCAATCCCTTGTTTAAAAAAACGATTACGTCATAACTTTTAAAAATAACTACTCGAAAAAGTTAAAGGGTAGCTTTCAAAGTCACATTTCAAGTACATCTTTTTCCATGTTCGAGTGATTTTCGAAAACAACGTTAGTACTAATTTTATCGAATTTGTACATTACTTTTCGGATTCATTGTATATATTTGTTGTATTGGCTTAATGACGTATTTATGCTAAAAAAAACATTGCCTTTTAACGAAACATTGCATGTGTATCGTATTCCCACATTTCGGGACATGAGATACCCCTGAAATGTTATTCGGATATTCACATGTTCAGCAGGAACTTTTAAGTTTTCGTCATGTGAGTGATTCATACGTTCGAGTGCAACCCGAGCACTCCACTCCCAAATTCTACACCCTAAAGTTGATGTAGGTGGCTCATTTGCATGTGAGCCATCGAGAAGAGACGCCATTTAAGCCGTAAGCGAGATAAAGAGAGATAACGCTCTCGAACGTGTCTGAATTAACTAAAGGCGTAAGGTTAACGACCCATCCTAATCTTAGAAGTGTTGAATCCACAACGTTTATTCTAACTATTCTACAAATATTTAATCTGTGTGTTATTTTCAATTTCCACCAAGATTACTAACACCAGTATCATTTTGTAAAAATATTTCGATTGTTAGTTACGTTCACTTCACGGATTACACAAAGGAAATTATTTTGATACGCTGTTAAATATAAATAGATAAACTTGTTTATTGAGATGGATCATCGCTTGTAAATACGTAGATGGAATTATTATAAACGGTTTTGTACAATATAAATAAAGCTTAATTGAAACTACATCGAAAAACACAAAAAAAATTCAAAATTAGAATAGAAAAAAATAATTTCGGAAAAAATCGCCTGTTTCTAATGCTGATTATAAAGATTATGAACTATCATTTTTTCCAAGTATATGCTTCAAGAAGTTTGCCCTTATAGAATCAATGTCATATAAAAAATATAAATCATCCTCACTTAGGATGTTGCTGTACCAAGGTCTCCTTTCTTCTTTTCCATTATGATTTTATGAGGATCGAGTTCTGTATCTTTCTCGCCTTTCTCAGATATAAAACTGGACGTCATCACGTCCCTTTCGACCTCTTTGACCTCTTCGACCCAGCAAAAGGGGTTAAGCCGTAAGGGGATGCAGGAATACTAGTCAAAATAGAAAAAGTATATCTTTATATATATATATATATATATATATATATATATATATATATATATATATATTTTTTTTTTTTCTGATTCTTTGATTTTTTGATATTTTAGATTTATTAAAGAACCAAAATAAATAAAGGTCTGTAAATGGAACCTGCAGAATCAGCGTATCTCATTAGTGCCAATATACTTTCAACAGATGGTCCAGATATCCCTCTGGGGCCGATTCATTATATGCTTATCGTCAATGGCCTTTGAATTCAAAATCGTATTCAGCAAACTCAAAAACCTTGAGACACTCAGTCTTGTACTATATAAAGTATTTCGTAAAATGTTGACTCCTATTTTACATCCATGTTCATACTCGGATTGAGCAAATTCAAATAATAAAAGACAACAAGTCTTGTACAAATCCGAAGCAAATGTATTTCTTGAAGTTTTCGACTGCTGGCGCTGTATTGTATTTTTAATCTTATATGCCAATCTGAGCTCAAATTTACATTGGACACCAAAACTCTTAACGATGGAATACAAATTTTCTTCAGAATATTTAAATCCTTTATTTTAGACAGTTTCTTGGATTTCAGTATAACACTGAAATTGTTAATATGCCATATTTTATGTACAGATAAAGAAATCGACTGGCGATGGTTAAAAATGGAAATACATGGTAGAAAAAATTTGATGCTGTAAGCAATTTTATGAAAAAATCCCTGCTCGTGTTATTTTGTTTTAAGTGTGTGTAAAAATGGCCATTGCACTTTTAGGTTAAGCTATCTTAACCTAAGAAAATTTTTACTTGCTGAAAAACTTTGGACAACGAATTAATTTTTAGAACATCAAATTTCTTCGATAATATTTTAGTGGCAAAATAGTTCATTTTTATCTGTGCAATTATCTAGAAATCTTTATATTTAAAATTATGTAGTCAGGACTAGTTCAAGGATAATCTATTAATAGTATGCAGAATATAATTGCATAGAAAAAATTCACTTACGAGTACATAAAATTAATTTTGATATGTACATATAGTTTAATTATTTTAACAATCGGTTAAAATAATTAAAACTTTGTTCATAAATCTTATAAATCTTAATACTTTGTTCATAAATCTTATTCATCGTATGTACTAATTAAATATATTGTTATTAAAATGTAAATTCATTACTCAACTGAATAATGAAGTGCGCTCTTTGTTTTGAGGTCTTAATTTTTTCGACAAATTATTTAGAAAATTAATGCATTTTAAATATACAAGGTATGGTAAGGCGTTAGATGTAATGTAAACGTATATTATAATGTATGTTTTATGTAAATCTTCCATCAATCAAAACACTTGACGAGTAAAATGAAAGTGGCGCGCGACCTAGGAAATATCTTAATATATTATTATTTAGTGTGTGAAGCAACACAAAGAACAGTTATGAGGTTAAATAACTGAATGGTCAAAACATTTCAATTAACGTATTTAAATAGTATATTAATATGAATGTATAGTTTGTATATTTCTACAAATTAAGGCATATCACTGAAATCTCGTCAATTTTTCTATATATTGTCGACAAGATATATCAATGTTTGATTAGCCGATGACTGTTATATAAAGGGGGATGTGTCATCACCAAGTGAAATATTTATTCAATAGTAATAAATAATTTCCTATAATGTTAGTTATCTTTAGTATTTACGCTACTTTATTTTCAATGTTTGACTTAATTTTACGATTTGGTAACTAAGACAGTTACTACATAATATAATTTCTTATGACAAAAAAAATAAAAGGAAATGGTTTATGATATAAGTATGTAAGAAAACAATACTGCAGAAATTTACAGCGATCACTTACATATATAGATATCAAAAATTGTTTTCGTCCCTGGAAAGAAAATGCCCCTGTAGCTGATGGAAAATGGAAAGCTCCCTCTTTAACTGATATTGTTCTGAAATAATTCTGCCAAGTTACGTGGCATGATTTCATCAATAACCTGCAAATATGTTACTAATTCTATAATTAAATAATGACAGGCCAACAAAGATTTTGCGATCGGACTTTTTTTGGTTTTCTGGTTTAGTTACATACCATGAACGACAAAAAACTTTTTATGTTTCTATCACGCACCAATATTTGTAAATGTACATTGTACAATAATTTGCAGTTTTTAAAACCGAGGTTCTATAAAATTAAATTTTGCCTCAATCTTTGCGGTGCCCCTGTGCTTAATCGGTTTAACACGTACACACGAGCGTGGGGGATTTATCGAACAGAGTTGACCGCTGGGGATATTCCGGTTTTATACTATTCGGGTATTTACATAGTCGCTGTAGTACATTTTTAATGTGTGTACGTTTACTCGCGTCGTATGTTTTTATTTTGTTTTAAAAATACCTACTAAGAAGTTGTAAGAATATACCAAATATATTTTGTTGTATAAACTTAACACCTGGTTCAAAAAACGTTATTTATACAAATTTGGTTGCCGCAAAAATTCTTTTGGCGATACTTCATATTAAATTAGTATTAATGAAACAACATGTAAAAGCTATAGATAATAATGAGAATTCTATTAAGTACTTATGTGGTAAATTTCCAGCTCGTTCTAAAGCAAAATTATGGGAAGGCATTATCGTAGGACCACAAATAAGGAAATTAATACAGGACCAACAGTTTGAAGAATAAATGACAGAAATTGAAAAGGAATCTTGGATGCGCTTTAAAAATGTAACAGAAATTTGTTTATTTGTTTAGTAAATTATAAACATTCGCAGTATCAGGAAATTGTCAATAAAATGCTGGATAAGTTTAAGCAACATGGTTGTAATATGAGCATCAAAATTCATTTTCTACATGCTTATCTGGACTACTTTCCAGAAAGTGTTGGTAGCGTTAGTGAAATGTAAAATGAAAGGTTCCATCAAGACATAAAGGAGCGATGGGATGTGGCGATGATGGCAGATCACTGCTGGATGCTGAAAAGAGAACGACCAACGAATGATTACACAATGATTACGCTTTCCGTAAATACGTAAAGATTCATCATCACTTAGACGTCTATTTCGCCATCAACCAAGGCATCATCAAAAGGGTATAAAAACTTGTCATTTTCTTTAATCATAGTTGTAATTATCTGCTGATGATGCCAACTTGATTGGTGAAACGCACATCGAGCGATGTATAATCTTTTAATGTTTATGAACAGCTGGTCTCCTTTTTTTTTGGCATAAAATGTAATTTTAAACTAAATACCATTTACGGATCGGTTCATCACGTTAAGTTTTTATTTTATACGAAAATATTATTATAACATAGTACTATGAAATACCATGTTTCAGGAATTAAAATAATTTGTTGTGTTTTCAAATTTTAAGGTTGCACTCGTATATAACAATAAATTCTCTGTTTATACCTTGTATATTTTCTATATGTTCTCTACTGAACCATAACTCAATAACGGTACCTATTCGAACATTATCATGGGTAGATAGTAATTTCTTCATTTCAATCTATTTATTTTCAACTCCATTTAAAGAAATGGGGTTGAAAATGAATAGGGAAAAATAGCCACTTGCTTTAATGTTATACACAAAATTTTTTAAAATTATCAGGAACAATTTCCTTCTGCTTTTCGCTTTTGTAAGTGAAGTTAAAAACGTTCAGAATATTTAAATCATGTACGATCGTATTCAAAGGTGTCTAATAATGGATAAGTTATATATTAATTAACATTATTGTAGCTATACTATTTGGGAGTAAAAAAATGGCAAAAATGTTATAAACTGTATAAATTTGTTACAGTGAATAAATTGTTAAAAAACAAGCCGTAAGTTTATTTGCAGAAGTGCAGTAATTATAAGTATGTGAATGTAATGGACTTAGGTACATGATAAACACTATAAGATATTTTTTCAAGCAATTTTTTTTCACTTTAGTGCTTATAACTACTTAAATAATTAATAGAACATGTCAGATTTTCATGTAACTATAATGTAAACATTCGTAAATCCAATAATACTATTATATTGGAAAACTATTTAATGTGAAATCACTTAATTCTTAACGCGTTCGTCCATATATGTGTATGTATTTAAATAGTTAAAATTCGCATATAAGCTGTCTCATTATGGCTAATTTGAACTGCTAATTGTGTTTAAATGAAAGCAGGTCTAATTATGTTTGTACTAATAACAGCATCTCTAAGTAATACTACATGTAAATATATTTTTTTCTACAAAATTGTGTTCCTTGTAAGTGTTGGTTTCCCATATTCCACTTTTATGGTTTTATTTAACAAATATCTATTATTGAGGAATTGAAGAATACAAGAATCGGAGTACAAATTTTTTATTGGTGTTGTTATGTGTATTAAGCAATATTGGTAGCACTAAATAGCCCTTTTTCTGTTTTCGGTTTCACAGAAATGCAGGTGCATGTGATATTTGTATGTAAGTGTGATAAGATAATACTGATAATCGTGCCTTGTTAGGACATTCGTTCAGTCCTTATTTTGTTCACTTCAGGTGCTTTGGTGTCTTTTCGTGTTACATTACGACTAATTTCTAAAAAATAAAAATAAAGATAAAAGCGCATTTCTTTTGTTTCGTTAATAATTGATATTAAGTTTTTCGATTAATCTTTCACATCCCGAAAAATATTGAAAGCTTAAATGTAGCCTTTTTATGTACCTAAAATGTATAAAAAATAACTTTAGTATAATTTAATAATCTGGACAATCGAATCGTCGTAAGTATTAATTAATAATTGTTAATGAAAGATAATATTTTTATATTTCTCTCATCACATTACATTATATAGGGTATCCCAGCGAGAGGTAGCCGATTATGTTTGTAATTATTGGGCAAATAAATAACATTTCTACTATAATGTTGGGTTCGATTGTTTATTTAAACTATGCTATTAGACATGGAGTACAATATCTTGTAAGTGGCCGCCTTTGCTCCTCTGGCAGCAGTGAATTCTTTTGATGAAGTTTTCTATCACTTCGCGGCATAGCTGTCATAGCAATAACTTCGCTAATGTTACTTTTCAGCTGTTCAATTGTAACTGGATTATTGGCATATATTTTTCCTTTAACGTAGCCACACAAGAAAAAGTCGAATGGGGTCAAGTCACAAGAATGTGGTGGCCAGTCAACTACAGCTCTGTGAGAAATTATGCGCCCAGGAAATTTTGTACCCAAAAGATTCAACGTTTCGTTAGCTGTGTGGCACCATCTTGCTGAAACCATATATCGCCTACATCCAAATCATTGATTTGATCGAAAAATAAGTTTGTTAACATCTCACAGTAACGTACACCATTTACACTAACCGCTTCACTTGCTTCGTTTTCGAAGAAGAACGGCCCAACAATTCCTCGTACTCACAAAGCGCACCACACGGTAACTCTTGCTTTGCTGGATGCATGGGTTGTTCTTGGATGAGACGTGGATTGTCAGCTCCCCAGATGCGGAAATTTTGTTTGTTTATGTACCCTTTTAATTAAAAATGCACTTATCGCTGAATATCAGTTTTTCCCAAAACCGTCAAATACTCGCCGTCAACTGAGATGTTCTCTAACACCCATTAACGAAATTCGCGGCGCCGCGGCGTCGTACATGGTCCTGTGGTTTTAACTCCTGTGTCAACTGGATCTTATATGTATGAAAATGAAGGTCTTTCGTCAAAATTCTCTGTAATGCTGTCTTTAGGAGAGTTAATTGTTGGGAACGACGTCTTACAGATATGGTGTTATCTGCAACCACACTTGCACTGATCGCTTCAATATTTTCAAGTGAGCGTTGCTCACGGTGACGTATAGGTGTTTGTTGATCACATACGGAGCCACTGTCCCTGAATTTCGCCATGCCGCGTTGAATGGTCCGCTTAGCAGGTGCCTCACGACGACCCATAATTGCACGTAATTTTCTTTCAGAGCCCACAATTGAACCATTATATTCGTAGTACGTTTTGACAATAAGTATACGTTGCTGAACAGTATAGCGCTCCATTTTGTAATGGCACACTCTCCACGTAATAACTACGAAGCATCAACTTCCAAAACCTGCCGCAAAAATAATGGCGGCAAGTTTAAATCGGCTACCTCTCACTGGGACGCCCGTTACTTATTAAGTTACCCAAAGCACTCTAGATGCAATTATAAAAAATGTATCTAAACGGCCTATAGATTATAAAATAAAAATTGATAGTTCGAGGAATTATCGAAGGATAAAAAAGCATTGCTTCAAATATTCAAAATATAGATTCAAATTTTGGAAATTGTTATCACGACTAACTTCTATAATATGTCGTTACGGTAGCCAAGTTAGGTAAAACAGAGCGCATTATATGGCAAATGTGACTAGCTAGGCTGATTGTTGTGCTCTGCTCTAGTTCGATTCCACATGCCGGCACTGGTAATGTCGGTAGAAATGGATATTGTTTGAATTTTTTTAACGTGCATCCCCCACTTAGACCGCTTTGGCTTGGGAGTTTGTCCAATTTATGTGGCGTGTTTTAGGTTTATTTCGTTTCGTGACGTTTCAGTATATTTTAAATGCAATTTATAGAATTATATTTCCATTTTTATAAATCAATCATGTAAATTCAGTATAACGATAATAATTGTATTATATAAAGTGTCCAATATAAAGAATAAGCTATTGTCGATTTTTTTTTCGAGATTGATTGATGTCCACATGTGGATACATGATCGATACCTACATAAAATAGCGTGTGATAGAGTTATGAAATGATATATAATAATCATTGCTAAACTGTGGAACACGCAGAACAGAATTACATAATTTCGTAGAAAAACATCGTTCTGTTGTATGTATAGTATACATTTCGTTCCAGATACATAATGTGTATATACAGCTCATCAAGAATAGGAACAACTTTCAAAACTGTGATAACAAAAGTATGTGCCCACGAGGTGCGCAGTAAATAGTCTGGTCTTTAATCAGTCGAATTGAGATATTTGCAGAATGAATATCGATTAATTGAATGTGAATGTACACAGAGTTCGATCTGGTCGTGCGTAAAGTACATCATTTTCCCTTCGAATGCTGCCTCACTCTTTCTTTTATGCATACCTAGAGAATCTCACACTTTTCCTCATATCTCGTGTAAGGCTCGTGAGAGCCATACATAAGTTCCAGAAAAAGTCCATAGTCCTCCACACTACTATAGCGTAGAACTCAATGAACAACATCACAATAAGTCGATTGGACGTTGGTGTACAATAGAGTGCTCTCGATCTCCAGACCTAATGCTCGTAGATTCATTTTTATGGGGATAACTCTAAGATATACGTGACCAAATTTTTTTCCAAAAAACTGCGAATGACATGTGTCAAGAAAATCGTCCATATTTTCTATCATGAATTTTTATTATATTATTTACAGTTCCCAAAGTAAGAAGGGCTTTCCTTTCAATTTGTTAACAATAAGGCCAAGATTTTTATTTAATGATGCTAAGCAATAGCCAAAATTTTATCACTTATAATTAAAATTCCTTTTTATCATTCTAAAATTATTAATTTTATGGAGCATAATAAAAACATACTTTGTCTATTTAGCATAACAATTTTTCTATATAAATAGAAACTAATTTTGTATACTGTTACAATTAATATAATCAACCATGTACGATTACCGAATACCACATGTAATTATTCAATTCGCAAACGACGTATTAATGATAATGTGGTTTAAAAACAGGTTTTAATGCAGGTGGTACAATTTTTACAAATATGTAAAATAGTAAAATAATTACATAACACAATTTTTTTTATATAATTTTAAACAATTTAAATTATTAACGTATGAGACTAAGATCTCGAAGCAGTTGAACACCTGTAATGAAAGTACATATATTAACAAGTTGGCGAAATAATTTTCTTCGATTCGATCGTTGATGGTAAGTTTGATTACAAAGAATAAATTTTTATAACAATGCAGTATTATACAGACAATTCTTGAAACATAATTAAAGATCTTGCAAGATCTAAACGAATCTGTGAAGTGGTTATAGACCTCTGACATATAATTGATAAAACTTGAAAAAAATAATTTGTTTAAGTTTGTGTAACTTAAACGCTAATTTTATATTTCCCTTAAATTATAATATATTACTACAAATGCATCTATTGTACACATAACTGCTAGTTTGATAATATATTTCTCAAGCATCGTATGGTATTCTTGTATAGTCATATCTTAAGGGAGCTACTACATAAAAGAATTAAAAAAATGTACTATTCATTTCGTCGCTATTTGCCAATTAAAAAACTCTCTTATCTTGGCGAGAAACGGAACAGTCTACCTAAGCTTAGCCATAAAAACAAGCTGCGTTATGAGATAAGAGCCGTATGGGATTTTTTATTTGGCAAATAGCGATGAAATAAACTGTATGTATGTATGTAATGTCAGAGAAAGAGGAATTTCATTTATCCACTTTCATACGATACAAGTAGTATCAATCGAAACTCGAAATGGCACACTATAAAAAGTTACTTTTGTTCTTGTCCGATTGTAAAAAGGTTTAATTTAGATAAAGAATTAATAATTTCTACAACGAACTTGTATTTGAATCGATAAAAGGGGGAAATGAGGGAATTTCAGTTTTTCGCTTTTCCTGAGAAGTTATGTTTTGACACAGTTACGTTCCTTCGATTCTACTAAACGTATTGTATTTTTTTAATTTTTAGTAATAAGATAAGTACATAAACGATATTGAGGATATAAAAATATGTAAACATTTATTGAGAAAAAATTTCAAAGTGAAAATAAATTTTTGCTTTTCGTTTTCAGAGCTTATAACTTATTTGTTTTTCGAAATTATAAAAAATCCTCAACGCAGATTGTTCACTTAGTAATAGAATTTCAGTGTTGAGAATTTGACAAAAAACTGTTGAGCGGGTTCTGAGAAAAAGGAACATAAAAATAGCCATATTTCCATTTGGATAAGAACGTATAGTGGAACGTAGATCCCTTTTAACATTTAAGTTACTTACTCATTTTTTATGGCGGGTAAAATGTGACGTATCGTTTAAGAGAATCGCGAAATTAAAGTGTCGATATATTATTAAATTATGTAAAAGATAATTTAATATGCAGAACAAAAATAATAAATATGCGAAAACATGAATTTTTCCAAATTTTGGTAAACTGACAAATAAAACCAGTTGTAATAAAATCACTCCCTGTGTATAAAAATGTATTATGTTTCGCCCTTTATTAAAAAAATAAATAAATAAAAACTATTTAGGAATATGTATGTAGCTCGTAATTCATAGGTAATACATTTCAACATATAAATTAAATATGTATAAAACCTGTTATATTTAATCAAGTCAAATTTAATATTTATGCTATTAAACATTTTTTATACAGTATGTGTCAAAACCAAAGTGTAAAGGGTAGTGCAAAGGGTTTTTAAGAAACAAAAATTTCACTCTTGCAAATTACAAATATTTCATCAGCTTACGAAAGATGATTCTCATTGCAGATAGTCCTCAATTTTGTGAAATGATATCAGAAAAAATATCCCGCAAACCTAGACATTGAAGAACAATTTGTTTTGCCTATGGATCTACGTGTTTCCTAAATGGTTATGTTACTAACCATAATGTAGCAAAATTATATGAATCCTTATATCTTTTGTGAGTACCATACACAATTTTCAGAAGAAGTCAACGTGTGGGCAGTGATTTTGGGCCATCCACATAGTTGAACCTCAATTAAATATAAAATATTTTTCAATCGAAATTTAATGGGACGAGTGTATTTGGACATGTTTCAGAATGCTGCGTTTTAGCTGCTAATTTTGAAGATCATAGAGGAAAATCTTGATGAATTTCAACATCTGAAGATAACTTTTCAACGTGATCCTCTATACTATACTATTATGGCACAATACAATAAACAGTATCCCAATACGTAGATTTGATGTCGAGGTATAATAGAGTAGCCTGCTTGATCTCCAGATCTAAGACACTTAGATTTATTTTTATGAGACTACTTAAAATCGATCTGAGGTATATGCAATGTAACTCGATAACATCGAGGTATGTTATGTATCGAGGTATGTACGAGTAGGTGAGTAGAGTAGAGATTTTCTGAATAACGTAGGTTAATTTTCGCAGAAATACTTTAACGGGTGAGAGAAGACCTTTATAACAGGATGTTGTACCACCAGCAAGCGGAAGGCGTACATTTTGAACTTTTAGTTTAAAATTCTAAGGTATCTGGTACAAATTTTTAGTCTGATTTTGAATAATATAAAATATCTAACAGTAACAGTCTCAAGTTATGGAAGGACAATTCTTGGCCTTGTTTTATAAAATATTACTGAGCAGTTATTACTTTTTTGAAACCATTTATACAGGTGCTTTCAGAAGAACGAATGACATGTTCTAAAAAATTTCCAACAAGGTCTAGAGAGATACTAAAAGCCCTTAAAATAGCCAATTTAAATCTTACGGTTTTGAAATCGACGTAAAAAGTTATAAATATTTTTTATTACCCTTATTATTTATTATACAATCCGTATAATAGGCCCGAAAAAAATATTTTACCTCTTAATATACCCTTTCATATTTTCGAGCATGTTTTAAAAGTATGTTATGTACCGTCATCGATATTTACTTTATAGAAAATTGCATATAATTTTATCGCATGCAAAAATTATTTTCATTGTGCCACTTTATTTACGCACAGTAAAGTAAAATAAGGAATTAGTTATATATATTTTTAGTGCTTCTCCTCACTACTCATTCTGTCCATGCATAGACATGCTATGTTTTCAAATCTGATAGGAAGGCGATAATAATTTTGAAAGATTTAAAGGAGATAATATGACTTGAAGTGCGGTTAATAACACTGGAAATTACTGAACGTGTACAGAGGGAATTTATTCATCATATTAGATACTGTCAAGCTGTGAATGGAGCACATTTTGATTATTCAGTGTAAATTAATTTTCTTGTTTTAAATTTCAATAATCATTACATTTTCACTAGATCTCTCGAATTATTATTCAAAAAGGTTCTTATGTAACCAATCCTTATTTTATCTTAATGTACATAAAAAAAGTTCCTTTAAAAAGAGGAATAAAGCATGGAGATTTGCATTACAAACATATGGATGACGTCACAACTCTTAAAAATACAGCTCGAAAAATTTAAACGACATTTTAACAAAAGTGGCACGTCAAATACATCTTTACACATGTCTGAGTGATTAAAAAAAATTGTATCAGTTTTATCGAAATTATGCATTACTTATTGGACTCACTACCGGGTGGCCCACCAAGTCTTGGCCAGTCGATATCTCGAGATCTATTTGAATAGTAATTTCGAAAATTGGCGATGTTAAGCAGTCGAAAGCGTTGCCCATTTTTTGCATAAAAGGACTTTATTTCACCTGCACATTTCCGGTCACGTGACATCAACTTCAAAATTTTAAATGAGATACCCTATATGTTATTACAATTTTGTGATGGTCTATCTAATATCAATCTAACGATACCTATTTATTAGCACGTTTATGTGAAACAGTGATAATCTGAGCAGTTAAATGAATGAATTGATTTTTTTAAACTTTTATTAAAGAAATTAAATAATTACATAGCACAATACAATAATTATACAAATCATTACCGTTGATGCTCAAATTGATGTCCACCTTCATTAACGCAATACTCAAATATTGTTAAAACATTTGTGTAGCATGCTGTTTTAATCATTTCTAGTGTAACAGTTTGGCACGCTGCTCTGATTTTGTTTTGCAAATCGTTTAAATTTCTAGGCTGTGTATTGTAAACCAAATTTTTTAAGTATCCCCATAGAATTAAATCTAATGGTGTTATATCTGGGGAACGAGCCGGTCAAGATATTGTACCATTGCGCCCAATCCATCTTTCAGGGAAAGTAGCATCATGATATGTCCTAACTTGTTGGGCAAAGTGAGGAGGTGCACTATCCTGCTGCCATCACATCGTCTTCTTTTCGTTTAAGGGAATACCTTCAAGTAAATGAGAAAGCATATTTGGAACCGCACCAAATAGTTACGCCCCATGTTGTCTGGAAATTGGTTTCTCGCATCCATTTTGGATTTTCAGCCGATTAGTAGGGACAATTGTGTCTATCAACGGTACCGTTGTTGTGAAAACGACTTTCATCACTCCACAATATTTTATTTAAAAAGAACGGGTCATCTGCGACTTTCACTGACATTTCAGCAATAAAATTAAGTCCTCTTTCAGGATATTCAGGTGTTAAATCTTGCGTTAAATGTATTTTGAAAGGATGATATTTATGATCCTTTATTACTCTTTGGATTGTAGTTCTACTTACTCCTAATTCTTGCTGAAGACACAGCGTTGAGATATGGGACTTTACTTTAAGATACGCCAGAATATTAGTTATGGTATCCTCTGTTTGAATAGGCTTTCTTCGAAGAGTTTTCGGTTTTCCACTAGGAAAAGAACCATGTCTTAATGTTTATTCCACTTAAGCATAAGTATTTTTACTAGAAGCTGTTCGGTCGGGAAAAAGATAACTATACAAATCTCTAGCACGTCTGCTATTTTTTCCACATTCTCCATAGATCAGCAGCATATCAATGTACTTGTCGTAAGTAAAATGTAAAGGCATAATAATCTTATTACTATTTTTACAAACACAAAATCTACTAATACTGCTTGACAGCTTTTGACAAGCAGTGATGTCTTTCTGTTGCTTGGACACCTTTTCTATTTCTAAGCTATACTACCTACGTTTCTTTTTTAATAAAAATAAATAAACGTTCATAAACAGTTGTTTACCATTACTGTAGTGCCACAAAAACTTGACCAATATGGTATCATTAGATTGGTATCAGACAGAAAATCACAAAATTGTAATAGCATACAGGGCTCATTTAAAATTTTGAAGTTGATGCCACGTGACCGTAAATGTGCAGGTGAAATAAAGTCTTTTTATGCCAAAAATAGGCAACGCTTTCGTCTGTTTAACATTGCCAATTTTCAAAGTTATTGTTCAAATGGATTTCGAGATATCGACTGGCCAAAACTTCGTGGGCCACCCTGTATATTTTAGAATTAAGACGTGAATTGTAAATCGTAAACTAGACCTACCTTATGAAATAATGTTTGCATGAATTAAAATGCAGTACTGTTCCTTTTTTTATTTTTATAAATAATTTAGAACCGGAATCAGTCACAGTTTCAAAATTGACAATGACAATTGACAAAAAATAACTGCCATTTTTGACAAAGCATTGTTCGCTTACCCCCTCGTGAATAAGAAGTGAGTTATGAGTGCAGTTTTTCTTGTGTCCAAATGGCAAGATGTTATAAAAAAATGTGAGATACCGGTGTGACGAGTTTAATGAAACAATTGCGCCAGAGCTTGGTAACGTCCCGTTTGGGAATATGTATATTCGCATACATAACAATATACTGGTTGCCGCTAACGGACTTTCAACACAATGCAAACTTTTTTGTTTAACCCCTTCACGTTCTGAGTTTGTGTGCATGTGCTTAAACTATTTTTGATCTTTCTGGTAAGTAAAAAGTTGCATTATGTTCAGGTTTATCTGGCACTCAACTATGCATATGTAACACATTTAATTTTATACGAAGATAAAATATATGAGTGGAAATTTTGGTTCGCTATTCCAGGTGAGAATACATGACAAAGTATGCCATCGTGTATTTACTACGACAAAGATATTACAGAAAGTTCACTACATTTTTCTATGTAATTATTTCTGCTTGGAATCTAACTTTGGATAAATAAGTATTAATTTTATGACGTGTATTATAAAAGTAAGTTTTCACAAGTTCCCATAAATTTTTCAATAATGTAGAGGGTAGAGTGGTTCTTACGTATTTGAAGAAAAATTGTTTCAGATAACCAAATTATAATTATATTATAAATTAGGGTTCTTGAAGCAAGAATATTATAACTGCTTATTAATTTTTAATGTAATAACCTATGCTTAAAAGCTAACTTTATATAAATATGTTAGCGTGTTTTGCAGTATTAATGATTTGTATTACAAAAGTAAGCTTTCACAAGTTTTTATATTTTTGTCAGTAATGTAGAGTATAGAGTTCGTAAGTATTTGAAGAAACATTTTTACAGATAACTAAATATTAATTATATTAAAAATTAGAGTTCTTGAAGTAATAATCTTGTAATTGCTCATTGATTTTTAATACAATAACCTCTGCTTAAAAGCTAACTTTATATGTAAATATATTAGCGTGTTTAATTAATTAATTAATTGTATTCATTCTATGACTATGGCTATGAGAATTGTCAGAAACATATTTTTCAATATAAGTATGTCATGCAATATGGAAATGTCAGTATCGAAATTTACAGATAATGATATCTTGCTAATTATGTGATCAATGTAGTATACACCGTGTCCCAACCAAAAGACTCACAATGAATCTCTCAGAAGCCATAAGAGATACAAAAACTTTGTTACTTTGTTACTTTGTGATATTCCATTATATTACAAATTACAAATATATTATTATTTAATATCTACGGAAAACCAACATTTTCAGATGTAACCATATCGGCAGACTTTTATCATCCTTTTTCACCTAAAATCACTGAATATCGATCCAAGGTAAACAGGGCATTTTCTATATCACATTTAAAAGAAAACTGAATGAAATAGATATATAAAACAGGTAGCAATTAATAATGGTTTTTCGGTAGATATACTAGATAAATAAAACACATAGGCAGTTTGCAGTAAAATCCATCCGCATATTATAGAAAAAATCCCAAAAATATTTGCAGCTTTAACATATTTTGGCCCTCTGTCGGAAAAAATATCTCATACGTAATATCAAAAGATAACATATAAATAGTCTACAGGCCTAACCAAAACATTAAAATATTTTTATAATGCAAAGCAAAAACCTGAGAAAAATAAAAAATCTGGATTTTATAAGCTTTCATGTGAGCTCTTATATTGGCCAAACTGGAAGAGCATTTAATATCAGATACAACGAAAACAAAAAATCGTTTGAAAATCAAAAAATTAATTTAAAGTTTGGAAAAATTTTTTTAGAAATAAACCATCATTTTCCCTTAATAGACAAATTAGTAGGTATTCATTATTCGTCAAAATAAAAAAACTAAATATATTAGAATCTATTGAAATATACAAATATTCGAAAAATCAAAACACAGTTCTTAATGACCAGGTAGATATAGGGAATTCCACCCTATTTTCAGCTCTTATTTAAATATTATAACTATGGACATTTACCTGCTAATTCGAGATAAAAAAACTTTTATTTGTATATTCATTGTGCTTGAAAATGTAGTCCAGTAACTACGAAGCCGCAATCGTAAAGAATAAAGTGATATATAACAAAACAATTCCATGCTCGTTTAAGATACAAAAAAGGTTAAATTAGGCTAAAGTCTCACAATGTATGACCGATAATATGATACTAAGAAATTAGAGATATCTAGATTAGTTTTGAAAATATTTTAAGAAAAGTAAAATTTTGAAAATTGTTTTAGTGTTTTCTGACGTTGCTTAAAGAGATATCGGTAAAAGAAAATCTTTACTTATTTATTGCCACTTTCTGTTCTTTCTCAGGTTTTGTTGTTTTTTTATTTGGACGTTTTGACTCTAATAGGACAATATTAATTTACTAATAATTTAATAATTGTTAGTTTATAAATAGTTTCTTTTAAATTTAATAATTTTATAAAAAATGATGTAAAAATTGACATTAGAATAATACTAAACATCGACATAAAATGTAGTAGGTAGAATAGTTGAATTTTTAAATTTAAGTTAATACATTTGCGATTTATGTTTAATAAATTTAAATTTCGGTTGAAACGTTTAAGTTCAAAACCCATACATCGATATGAAAGATCACCAAAAGCAAAATTACCAAGATTTGAAGCAAAAAATGTTAGTCAATCTACATGTTGCTATTTAAAACCTTTGATGGTCAAGGGGACGCGAAACGTCCAGTCAAAAATCTGTTCAAGAATCTGGCAAACAATAAAAAGTGGCAGTGAAAAAGTACAACGATATTTCTGATATTTCTTCAAACAACGTCAAAAAACATTTATAAAATAAATAAACAGTTTTAAAACATTAAAACGGACTTTTCCGCACGTAGTACATCTCTATCTCGACATTGAGTGGCCGAGAAAAAATAAACCAACACATGAATGTAGAATATGTGTTTTACGCGACAATTTTACTTTTTTCAAATAGTCCACCATCGTGCTTTCTCATAACCCATGGACAGGGTGGGGTGTTTCCTGTCCACCTCAAAATCAAAAGATGTCGTCTGGTAGACGTACTTAATCAGAATCAGTCGAAATGCGATCGATCCGACACGATTTAATTGAGTGATCGTGCTAACAAAGAAAAACTTCTCAAATAGTCCACCATTGTACTTTCTCATGACCCATGTACATGGTAAAGTGTATTCTATCCACCTCAAAATCAATAGGTCTTATCTGGGAGACATCTCCAATCAGAATCGGTCAAAAACTGATCGATCCGACAGGATTTAGTTGAGTTAACAAGAATAAATGCTGACGACGACGACAACGCCAACGACAACAACGACACACCCACAGCAAACATTTTTAGAAACCATTTTTTTTTTGTATTTAGACCGAAAACGAAAAATAAACCCAAAAACAAATTTTGTTGTTAAAGCTATCAGAAACCCCCGTTACCTGGGCCATGATGTATAAAACAGCTTACACCTTAGTAGAAAAATATTTGTATACTTACCAAATCTGCTAAAGAACATGTCACTGTTATAAAGCTAACACCACCTATTGGCCAAGAATGTAAACATATATAAAAGTGGAAACATATACTTATACTTGCCATATGGTTAATAATAACGCGAAAAGAAGATGATAACCGAGATTAGTTAAGATTAAGACCATTGAGATAATATTCTAATTATGTAATTTCTACCCATTTCCGAATTTGTATTTTTTACCATTTCCAAGACGCTCATGCTGTGCATTCTTATCTTAGACACAGTGTATATAAACGAACAAAAATATAGTTTATAAAAAGGCGTAACTTGTGATAAATAACTGTTGGCGGTAATTTATTGAGGCCCATAATTACTAGAGCGAGACTTTTATCATGGCGTACTTGCTGTTTATTAAATATCAAAAACCAAACATTCTAACCTTTTAAATAGTATCCTCATATCACCGTCTCTAATTAGATTGTTTATCATATTTTCCGTAGTCTTTAATTAAATTCGGATATGTAGTTCTTCATGCTGTTTACTTTTGATTAGCCAGAAGCACAATTCGTAGATATTGCTCACAAGTTCTTAATAACACAAACAATATTTTGACTTCATTTGATTAGACTTAGAAAACGTTTGGTACTATTTTAATCTAACAAAGGATTTGAACATGATGAAAATGTGTTCATTTTATATATTAATTTTTGTGTTGTTCTCGGTTGTGTAAATTAATACATGATACATTTATAAATATTAGATATTTTTAGATTCATTACTGACTTAATAGCACTGACTTAGTTTTCAACAAAACACCAAAACACTATATGCTACACTTGATGAGCATTTCGCCAACAAAATTGGTATCACCTGGATATGATTAATACTGACTATATAGGTTATTAGGTAATTTTTTAGACTACTAAGTTTCTTACCACTATATTCTATAAAAACAGACTATAGTCATAATGTTTGTAAATGTTTAACTTACAATTCTGTAAATAATGAACTACTACATGGCTTCGTCGATCAATTTTTGAAGTTGTTTATTTTTCAATAAACCTGTCGAAGGTATACTCGTTTACGCTGCACTGACGAGACTCAAGATAGAAAGGTCGAAACCGGTCTGCAGTTAACGATATCCTGAGATAGGTGACACTTTGCATTTTTCTTGGTGGTTTTGGAACAATCACTGTATTTTTAGTGCTAACTCTGTTAGACAAAAATACGACAAATTTTGTCATGTAATTCAGCGCTCGACGTTTGGCATATAGCCAGGAGAATAGTTGTTTTGACCTAATTTGTTTAGTCCTTATTATATAAGGCATTTTCAGATGGGTTGGTGTATAAAAACTCCTTATTTCTGTAGTTTGTTTCTTTTTCTTTACATTAAACATAGAGCCATATTTTACCAGTATTAGGTGCACCACAAGGGTCAAACTTAGGACACGTCTTATAACATCTTTACTCACGATATCATAAATGGCATTACTGTAAGTTGTCATTTATTTGTTGTATTTATCTATGACTTAAAATTATATTACAATGTTTTGAAAACTGTATAATTTTACAATAGAATTAGGATATAGTTCACGCTTAGTGTATAAATAAATAATAAATCTTTAAATGGCATTAAATATAATATTCTTTCTATCCATAATAATTAAAGAGAACAATACAACTTAAGACTATCGACTTTTATTGGTTATTCCAAGCTTGAACTTCTATCAAGGTTCTCAGTAGTATAGCTGCAAAATCATCATAAAGCTGCCTATTAGATAAAACAGACAGAGATATTCGTTGAGTCGACGGTCGATACGAGCTCCGATTCGCTAATTTCGTCGACACATCAGTCCCTGACTTTTAATGTGACAATTTAGGCGTAAGAAATTATCAATCGTCAAGTCGTATCAAAATAATATACATAATTGTGAAGTAATCGAAATGAAAAACAAACCTGAAAAAATTTACTGTAATCTTTCTTTGGAAATGAACGTTGCTCTTTGGACGACAGCCGACAAAAAATCGTGGAGTGTGAAGAGACATATTAGCACACGTGCACTACTGCAGCCGACATGAAATCCTTCCCTTTCAGTTACGACATCCACAAGTCGATCAGCCGATAAAAATCCGTTTACTGTCCAGTGTGAAAGAGCCCATTGCATTACATTGTTTTACTGACAACTCTTATCGATACGAATGATAAAATATCGGCCGACTTTTTATCGTTCGGACAAAGTCGTTGAGTGTGAAAGAGGCCTAAATCCGTCTCATTCAGATTCATGCAGGCCATGACACTGACAATAAATATACGCCTGTATCAGTAATAGTCATCGACGGTGATATCCTTGAAACATATACATTTGTTTTTGAATATGAACGTTCTATATCCAAGAATATAACGCCAACTTAACATCATATTTTTGTTTCACTTATACATTGTCCATTACGTAAGTACTGTTCAATGTGAGGTAATTGAATCTGTTTATGACATTTACAATTAATAGACGGTCTAGCTATATCGACGATTTAGTTATATTGGCTGCATAAAAATCCAGCGGCAACTGAAGACCGACGCAAATAGCCGGCCCGATGAGCTCGGTCGGCGTCATTGGAAACTGGACCAAAATTGCCCGCTCTATTTATTCAATATACTCGTAAATTGCAGCAACATGAAATAAACAACATTGCAGCAACACGAAATAAAAATTAAATTAAAGATAAATCCGGTCCGGATAAATATACGGTCTTTAGCCACTTTTTAATTTATGTTACACTAGTTACATGCTTTATACGTAAAGTTTTCTTACAAGCCAACAAGCTTCGATTAGAAACCAAATATAATATTTGGGACTCGCCATACTTTACACCAGGAAATTTCCATATAAACCTAAGCGCATTGTGAGCAAACAGTCGCGTATTACTTTAAACTTTCGGCATATTTACGATATATAAAAGCCACGGAGATCAGCAATGGAATATTTAGAACATTGGAAAGTATTTACGCTGCCACAATGAAGAAAACAAGTATCTCAAGTCTACGTGACGGCATCTCGGCTGACGCAAGTTACCTGAGTATAATACCACTGATGCAGCACTCATGGTAGGCACTTAATTATTATGCGTAGGTGTCATTATTAGTTATTGGTGATAATAATAATACTACTATCAAACACAATAATACCTATTAATATAAAATATTCTTGTTTGCATCAATTACTTAGTGTAAATGTGGTTTATTTATTATTTACAGAAAAAAAAATATGCAGAGAGAAATGAATTACTGATTACATATGAAAAAACGTTTGATAAACTTATAAGTCAATTAAAAATTCGTCTATAATTCGGTCCCAGACTTTGTAAACATTCCTTTATGTATCCCCGAAACTGATAAAGCGGCAACTATTCCAATCAAAACTACAAAAATCTGTTGGAGTTGCTGCTTAATAGCAGCACACCTGCTAATCCCAGCGAACCCTTTTCTGAAAAGGGTGACAGGCAAATTTAGTTTAATCTTCGATTGATCAACTGTTAGGGTACATGTTTCCAGCGATACAAAAGTAGGTCATTGTGTCTAGCAAACGTCCTTATGTCGTTCATTATAATATTAGGATAGTTAAAGTGAAGCATCATCCGCAACATGTTGCGTATGTGTCGTCTGTTAGTTCTTGTTTTGTAAATTTTCTCGAATTAGGGGTTGTTATCTTAAGTCCATAGAATAGTGTTGCAAACCAAAGTTAATTATATTTCTTCAAAGATGTACACGTGTATAGTATTAGTGTTATTATAAAAACTGTTTTTCATTAAACATATTGCAACTAGGGGGCATATTCAATACTGCAGGAACAAAAGCTTGTTATATATCTAATAGATCTAACGTCTTTATAAAAAACTCTTAATTAATTAATTCGTCTTAAAAATAATGTCCAAAAATATTTATAAAAATATTTAATCAAAAACTTGAGACATCTGTTAAAATAGAATATTTCTACTAAAATGTTCTGACATAACGATAGAATTTGCTGTCAATTTTTGTTTTTGATCAATTTTAAAATAAAAAGCATGGGTGCATTCTTGAAACTCACAATCATTTCAGGAATACATAGCATCTCTTAAGAATATGCACTTTAAACTAATCCCTGTATCTCAATATTTAAATGGATCAAAAAATGCAAAAAATATTATTAATCTACTTTCTTAAGTATATTTTTGAGATGATATATTAAAATTTTTATTTTTTATGTGGAACATATATATCTTATTACACAATCTGATTTCAATTTAAATGTGTTTTGCAATTATACACAAGGTGATTCAGCTAACCCGTTCATTAAAAGTTTATGAACTTCCCATTGAAATTCATTTTTTAAAATTTGGAATCAGGGGTTAGCGAGGACGATCTATTCAACTAAAGTATTTTTGCTTTTCTGACACTTCCGATTATACCGGAAGTAGCTATCAACTTCCTTATTTTAAATAGAACACCTAGTATATTATTACATTTTTGAATTACTCTGCTGATTTTAAGTGAACTATATTAACAATTCCCTTTACCTATCTTCAGCAGTTTTTGAGATATTTTAATTTTTTTGAAAAAATTCTGACAAACTTCAACTGCTCAAAAGTCAATTTTCTTAAATGAAACACCCTGTATTTTATTGCTTTCTGTGATGGAGAATTAAGTTATATTTCAATCTGTATTAGGATTCCCTATACCTATCTGCTACCGTTTTCTTGCTATCGAGGTATTTTTTATTCGATACCATAATTTTCCATAGATTTCAATACCATTCCTTTTCAGCGTATGTTTTGAAGTGTATGATGAAAATTTAAATTCTCGTAAATACCTAGAAATTCTTAGAACTGTGGTTTAAAATTTTTTTGGAAAATTTTCCACTAAATATTCTAAATACGTGTTGGTACCAAATGGATGGCGCTCCAACCCACTCAACCCATGAAGTTTACCATGAGTTAACAAACATGTTTGAAGATCGCTGGTTTGGGCGTAATGGTCCGGCTCTATGGCCTCCCAGATCACCCGATCTAACATCCCTTGATTTTTTTTATGGGGCCATATCAAGAGTAAAGTCTACTCAACGCCCGTCAATACCAGATATGACTTATTACATCGAGTTAGAACTGCCTTCACCGAACTAGATGAAGGAATGGTATTGAAATCTCCGACCGTTGAGATTAATAAACGAGTTTTATTGTGCTTAGAACACAACGGACGGCACATATAACAGTTGTTACACCAATAAGACCCAATTGTTAACATTTAGTTATTATTGTTGTTATGTTTTATTGTTTAGGCTAATGTAAGTTCCAAATCGTTTAAAATATGCTTTTTATTCATGATGATTTTTTTTGTTCAATAATTTTCCACCACTGTTTATGATAAAAAATTAATATAAATGTTACGTTGTTTTAATTTTCATGGCCCGCTGGTCAGAAGTAAATTAATAAAATGGAAAATTACGGTATCGAATAAAAAATACCTCGATAGCAAGAAAACGGTAGCAGATAGGTATAGGGAATCCTAATACAGATTGAAATATAACTTAATTCTCCATCACAGAAATCAATAAAATACAGGGTGTTTAATTTAAGCAAATTGACTTTTGAGCAGTTGAAGTTTGTCAGAATGAACTAAATTTTTTGGACACCCTGTAAATAATAAAATATCAAACTACATATCACCTGAAAGCTTGATAGTCCGCCTAATTATAGCCCAAAATTTGCTACTATAACTTTTGTTTTAAATAAGTGACGAGCATTCCAATGGGATACTACAAAACCTAATTTTTTCAAAAAAATTAAAATATCTCAAAAACTGCTGAAGATAGGTAAAGGGAATTGTTAATAAAGTTCACTTAAAATCAGCAGAGTAATTCAAAAATGTAATAATATACTAGGTGTTCTATTTAAAATAAGGAAGTTGATAGCTACTTCCGGTATGATCGGAAGTGTCAGAAAAGCAAAAATACTTTAGTTGAATAGATCGTCCTCGCTAACCCCTGATTTCAAATTTAAAAAAATGAATTTTAATGGGAAGTTCATAAACTTTTAATGAACGTGTTAGCTGAATCACCCTGTATATATATATATATATATATATATATATATATATATATATATATATATATATATATTATATTTTGCAGTTTTTTCAAAAATAGAATAAATATTAATAAAGTATTAAAAAATAGACACTAGATAGATAAAAGAGATAGAAAAGAGAATAAGATACTAAAGAAATTAATTGTCGGAAGAAGCGATGGGAATTAGTAAGTTATGTGTAAAAAATGACATATCTTAAAACAATAATAATAATCAGCAATAATAATCAGGTTAAATGAACAAATTGTCTTTCGTTAATATCTATGTATCTTTGAATACTTCTTACATGATTTCGAAAAAACCTCCAATTCCGTCGAATTCATACTATCCTATATATTAGAACCCATTCGAAGTGGACACTGTCTCTGTGATTTTCACAAATACAACAGATTTATATTTTCCTTAACTACAACCAATATTTTCAGCAGAACGTGTTGTTTATTCGAATGTGAAAATATATTTTCATGTTTCAGTAGTATCAAATACTACTAATAAATCATCCACGTAGCTGATCCATATATTTGGAAAATATTGACATGACTTCGTTATTTTATGTGCAAAATAAAATATGAGTTGTATTTGAGGGGAATAGGATAAATGTGTAAAAATCGACGACAATTACATTGGGACATTATCTTAACGATACTATGATGCAGTATAGTATCGTTAAGATAATGTCCATAGATGGTTTGTATAATGATTCTTTGCGTGTGCGTCACAGGTAAGAATCGTATGAATCTATCAACTGACATTTTTGAACAGTGTCGTGCCGAAAACACATTCTCGGATAACAGTTAGTACAATACAAATTCGTCAACCTATGATAGAGTAATGAAAACGTTGTCTCCAAAAACATTCAATGGAAGTGATGTTTCCATCATAATAAATGAAATAAATTCAACAAAAATCAAAATAAATGAAACAAAAATGAAATAAAATTTACAGAACGTAAGACGTGACTTCATAATTGCGTTTTGTTCGGCGAATTATTAACTGTCTGTGCCGTACGTAGTTGATTGAAATATATGCCGCTAGACATACGTTCTGGTAATTGTGGCATATTAGTAACAATTGCGAGTGGTGTAGCATGTTATCCGTGCGTCGTCACTAAATTGATACACGTATTATTATACAAATATTATACAAATTTAACACATCGTGGTATTGGTAGTTGACACTTGTTTCAGCGACTGTTTTAGGAATTGGTTGTATGCCTAATTTTTCTTTCATGTGTACTCTTCCTTTACTTATTGTTTACTTTTATTCAAGCAAGTATATTGTATTTTATTAAATTATAGCAGCATATATTCAGAAAATATTCAGCAGACGAGGTAAGCGATTAAACCCGTTTCATCAAACGAGGTGAGTTTAAAAAGCATTAAGCAAATACAAACAAATGTTAAACTTTAATGTCTCTTGTTTTTTTATTGAATGGACATTAAATTAAATATTTAATATATTTGTTTTATCCAGTATATCTAGTTTATTTGAATTATTTGCTTCATACCATTAATTAGATGCATCTGATTTTGATTCATTTAATTTGTAGCATCGATTAAATTAACTAAATCTGTCCGATTTCCTCAATTCGTTCGATCGGTTCGTGAATTTATCAAATTTTATAATTTAAAATGTTTCATTATATCATAATAATTTAAAAACATCAACTGAACAGTTCACAGAAAGATGTTAAATTTTGAGTTTTATATTTTTATACAATGGCGAACATAAAATATATGCATAAACATTAATTGTCTTCAGGTAGCGCCAGTGTTTACATGATAACGCCGGTGACATACAGTGGACTTACCCTTATAAAAAATGATGTAATTAATTTCCCATTTCGCTGATCACAATCGCAAACTGGACAACGGTCAACATTTAAATCATACTAATTAATCAATTCCTACACTTTCTTTAAAAACAATAGGAGTGGGACGAATATTAAATATAACAATAGAATGTGGAACGAATTTTGAGTTAAATTTTCCTGATATTATATTGTAACATAGTTTTCTTATATATATATGAATCTTCTTAGCCATAGCTGCAAGTTTTCTTTTCTGGATCTATAAAAGGTCAATGATAGTTTCTTACTGTATTTTTTTTTCACAGTGCCCCGTTTTAGCCCTGGTTACTTATTAGTAATCGATACCTTTATACCGCTTTTTTTTTGTTTAATTTCAAGCAATCTGATGAAATAAATTTGCCATATAATCTCTATTTTGAAATATTCCTCCTTTTTCGACGTTGGGGATTATTGCACAATTATTTTTGTTCTATGTATTATGGAGTTCCTTTATGGCTGAAAAATTAACTGCTATTAGATTGTTGTTTTCAGAAGTAATCATTTGTAAAAAGTATTTCAGTATTTATATTTGATTCTTCACTTATATAGAGTCCCATTTGGAACAATATGATTTGAATTGTGCGCCATTTGTGTTCTGTGAAAGATAGGGCATCAATATTTAACGACTATCATCCATAAACTATACAACGTCGATATGCCGCGATTAACAGTTCAACAACGAATAGTTTTTGTACAACTGTTTTATGAAAGTGAGCGATCATTTACAGTTGCATTGAGAAAAATTCGCACACAATTAGGACAAAATTAAGAGACTTAATAGTTCGTAACTTAATTAAGAAATTTGAAGAGACGGGTTCTGTTATTAACAAGGCACTGCCAATGCGTTCTCGTCGTGGTCAGTCAGATGAAAATATTGCTGTAGTGAGAGAAAGTGTACGGAAGTATCAAAACATATCAATTCTATGTCACAACAATCTAATCTGTCAAGAGCCAGCACGTTTCGGATTTAAATAAAAATCTGCATCTGTCGGTATTCAAAATTCAGTTGACGGTGTAACATACCATACAGCACGTGCAACCATAACTCAGTTGCATACCAAATTTCCTGATCATGTTGTAGCGGAATGCCGACATCAATTGGCCTGCGGGATTAGGTGATTCAACACCACTTGACTTTCTTCTTTAGGGTTATGTGAAGGGAAAAGTACACTCCACCCAGCCAGCAACAATCAATGACCTCAAAGCAAACATTCAACGTATTATTCGGGAAATAGAGCCCGTTTTATGTGCCCCTGTTATCGACAATTTTGCTAAAGAAATGACATAATTCCAGATGAGTCGAGGTAGCCGATATTCTTTTCCATTTGTAACCGTACCGTCTCCATTTTATGTTGAAAAATAATAAACCTCAGTTCGTCAAATATTATTAGTTTCATTCATAAATTATATCCTATAGTTCCAAATGAGATACCTTGTATCTCATTTGGAACTTGTACAAGAATATATGATCTTCAACTTAGGAAAAATGCCATCTATTATTAGGTAGTTATCGTCCACACTGTCTACAGAGTAAGATCATATTCAACCAATTGACTTATTGAGAAAACTTTTCTCAATTCTATGCCACTGCTTTCATACCCATTCTTGTTTGTCATGATAAACATTTTTTATTTTGTCAACATAATAATTTAGTTTGTCAATATAATGTAATTTCCTATTTGTTCTTCTTAGGCTATACCTTTAAAGCTCCTGCATCTCTTTGAAGACGATTCTCATTCACTCCTTCCTTCTCATTTATTTTCATGTCACTTCTCGAGGTTAATTCTCAAATTTTAATAAGGATATATCATTCATATTCCGTGAAATACTGGCCCACTTTCATTCACTCCTTATTCTTATCTGCATCAGTCATAAGTATCGTTACTAAATCTAGGTTCATGACTTGAGTACAAGACGGTAGTAAACAGTCAATGGTGCTGGAACGGTTGATTCATACAAGAACCTTTGGTGTACTCTCTAGTATAGAGGACTTTAGCATATTAGATTTAAAATGAATTGGGTTAAAAAGGGCAGAGTAGTGTACGAATTATATTTATATTGTCGTAATTAGTAGCAGTCCACAATTATTGGAGAATAACTACATTAGATATTCCGTGAGCATACATTTGTTAATTTATGTAAGGCTATATGATATTTATCTAATCATGATATCTGATGCTTTTCTACATTAAATAAATATCTGAAATGACTGCAGGTGCTTTTAAAATATTTTACGAAATAGCAGATATGTATTTAGGTTATTTACATTAATTTTAAAATTACTTTGGCATACACCAAGTTCACAGTTAGTATTGTTAATTACGACAGTCATCCATATAGAGCGATATCATTTTCACAATACGAAAAAAACAGGGTTACGCTTATCGACCCCTTAGTTCACGAAAAAGCCATTTGTGTCAACACATGATGTAGGCAGTTCCACCCATGCGTGGGTCTCGTAATTTAGGAATCGCATAAAAACATATGTTTAGCATAAACGTATCGTATTTCTGAAAATTAACCGTTTTATTCGATACATTTTTTTATTAAAGTAGGTGATAAAATTTAATGAATTATAGGATATTTCTTGTTTCGTTTCTAAAATTTTAAATTATACGGGAATAAAATATACTTATAAATTCTTATTTATTTATTTATTTATTTCTATAATATAAACATAAGTGCAGAATAATTTGGGTAGGTAATAGCAGATATACATACATACATGTAAATGAAAAATGTCCATAAATTACGTAAATTAAAATACATCCCAGTCAACTAATATACAAATGATGGTGAATTTGACCTAAAGAAAAAGTACAAATGATTTGTAATTTTTGCAATAACTCTTGGCAATCGATTTTATCATTATGACTTTAAATAATAAAACAAAATAATATTTTCGCCAGGTAGAAAAACTTTTCATCGAATTTGAGTGTCGAGTAACTCATTGTGTATGAGTACCTACAAAGGATACTCATCATCAATGATAGAATATTCATCATCAAGTTGAAAGTTTAGAAATGTAAGAAGAAATTTGTACTGCTTGCATTCTAGAAATATAGGAGTTATGACGACCAAACAGGATCAAAGTATTCCAAGTTGGATATAAGAAAAGAGCAAAGCATTTTAGTGGTATGTAAATGAACAAAATTAGAACTACTTTTAACAATAAATCCATAAAACTTTTAGGTATCGGAAATAATACTTTCTATATGAAATATAAGCGACAGTTTTTTATCAAAGGTTAGATCAAGATCACGATATGTACGTTTACGATTCAGTATAGTATCGTTAAGATACTATCCTGATGTATAGGACATTATATTGTATTTTTGTATATTTAAAGACAGTTTGTTATCCACACGTCACTTATGATATTATTTAAATTGTATTACATGCACACATAATCCTCGTTGTTCTTTATTAATCCACATATTTTTAAGACATCAGGGTATAGGAGATATTGGACATTCAGAACGTCTGTAATATCCCAAAATGGAGCCTTGTGGGATACTCGATTTTGACAAGCATTTTACAGACTTGCACTCATTATATTACATGTTGTTGCTTATTTGATAGACAAGAAGTGAAGAAATCCATAAGAGAATTTGAAAAACCAATAAGCGAGAGTTTTGAAAGAAATATTCCTTGATCTAGCCTGTCAAATGCCTTGGAAATATTAATATAAATAACACCGGTTTGATCTTGAGAGTTAATAGATTGAACTATAAATTAAGTAGTACACATAAGGTTAGATGTAGTGGACCGACCAGGCATTAAACCATGTTGCTATATAGATATTTTACTGCCGATATTTTGATAAATTACATTATGCAATAGGAATTCGAAAGACTTGGCAAAATTACAAAGTATTGAGATCGCTCGAAAATTCATTATATCCACCTTATAATACAATAATGCAATAATGATTCCAAATAAATCGTAAACAATTTTGTGAAATATAAAATTAATAACATTTACATTGGAAAAATAAAGACAACCAAAGCAGTGTTCGTTATCTGCATAAACTCATTAAAGTGGCCATCAGAATTGACGCTCCGTGATAAAATACTACAATAAGCAAATGGAAATAATAGGACTTAATGTAAAATCGAACTTGCATTAACCTAAATTATTCCTTCGTGCAATAACATACGGAAATGTGTAAAACATTCATGCCATACATATTGCAGTTCATTTATTTACTTTTTATGCTGATTAATTTCGTTTTAGTTGCTTTTTCTGGTGATTAAAATAATTTTACAATTATTGTATATCAACGATTTTCCTTAATCAATTAATTCTATTGCTTCTGACTACATTTTATAAACAATTATTACCGCAATGTAAATACCATAATTATATAAAATAAAACTATGATACTAGTATGTTACATAGTAACATAGCTCTGATTAACCCCAATTTACTTTGTAATTTTAGTAGTAATAGAATTAGTAACTTAATTATAGACTTTAATGACATAGATCATAGTATATGTGTATAAATACGTGAAGCTTTCTTCAATTATAGTTTTATAACATAGCACCCTTAGAAAAGATAAGAAATATGAGGAAGCTTATTATAGATTTATGCAAGTATATAGATAGTGTTCTAAACTCGATGCTAAGATGTTCGAATTAGGATTCCATAAAGGGGAGGGTAGATAGAGTCCACATGTACTCAGGTCATGATATGGGATCTATTGTGCTGCCTCCATCAGAGCTACCAATTTGTTACCAAACACCGACCTCACACCCTCAGTCCTATCCCATTGCGTGAATGTATTGAACCAGTGTACTCCATATACAAAATTGCTTCTAGTTTTGTTGGGAGTGTGGAGCAACTCTTTAGGATATGTTCCGCAGTCTCGTTCTCCAGATCATATCTTTTATGCATAGGAGTGACAGTACAGCCCAAACATGGAGATGCTTGTTTAGTATCTCCATGTTTGGAGATTCTAAACAAGCATCTCCCGTCACGTTAACACTCAATGTAATTCCCGTCAACAATCCTATCAGAATTTATAGTTTTGTACGTGTTAAATTGAAACTGCTAGCTTTCACCCACCTATCTCTGTGATGCTTCAGGGTGTAGTCTTTTATGATGGAATTTCGAGTGGCTTCGCTTAGCGCTATTGTGGTACCGTCATGAGTGCTATTGTGGTACCAAGTGACATCGTTTTATTACTCTAGCACATTCAATGACTCTTTGAAATGCAGAATCAGCCTGAAGTTGGTCCTGCAACCATTTGAGGCCATTAACTAGCGTTGCTGTCTGTGAATATGGCAATGATTTTACTACTAATCCTCTGATTAATAATTTTTATGGTCGCCTGTAATATCTCCATAGCCTCAGCTTGGAATACTGTGGCATGGGTGCCTAGTGACTCGGACGTGATTGGGAGTTTTAGATCTTCATAGAAAATCTCATATAAATATATTAAGTTCGGTATAGGAAATATGAGTGCTAAGGTATGACAAAAAGCAATGTGCAAACTGACCTGAAGGGGAACTGTTAGAGTACATCAAGAAATAATTACAATAGACCAGACTTATAAATTATGCTACATACTTAAATATTACAATTAGCAGTACTTCCTTTCAACAAAAACGCCAGATAAATGGGCCCTAACTCAGATAGGTATGCCATTTATGATAGATTCGAAGCATGCGTCAAACATACTGGAAACATACTAGATTAATGAAGCTATAGAAGCTACAGTAACTCCGACCATTTCTTAATAACAGGAGAGATCTTAGAGCACGAACATTGAATTCGCGGAAGGACAATCTAAGATAAGAAATAATAAAATATTCAGTTTAAAAATTGGTGTGTCCATCTTGCAAGAAGTTACAGAAATATGTTTAGAACATAAACTGAGTACCTCAATATGAGTACTAGTAAAGCATTGAAAAAACAGTGAAGCGAGTGGTTTACTAAACAGCTAAACAGACCAGTCTCAAGAAAAAGTAATTTATTTTTAATTTAAAAGGTTAATTTTCCTTCTGTGTTCACTTTTAATTAACTTCTAAATTTAAAATGTATGTACAAGCGTACAATACGTAAATTTCATCGGAAGTAATTGCACTGGGTACTGGTACTGAAAGCGAGGCACCCCCCCTTTTTGAATTGACGAATTTAATTAGGTGATTTGCTATATAATTAGGTGATTTGCCATACACTACTAAATAATTAAAAATAAATTTGACACATATTGCTTTAACAACATGACCGGTATAACCTAACAAAGTTCGATCGTCATTATTGAAAGACCCTATATAAACATTGTAGTGTGGATTACAACAAATTATATAAAAGTATTTGTAAATAAAATCGGTTTCAATATTGATAAGGGAATAGGGCTAACAGATATTTCTTTCAGTATAGTAATCCGCATTTAATAAAATAACGAGTAAGCAATTCGCAATAATATTACGCCGCCCCCTCGCTCATATCGAAGGCACCTCCGGAGCATGTCATGCCCCTGGAGGCTTCGGATCAAAAAGCAAAAGTTACCACGTTGTTCGCAAGGGTCTATTTACTATATTGACTTTGTCAAAATACCGAAATTCGAACGAAAAGCATTTCATACATCGACCTCAAAATTTCGTGACATACACACAAAAATAGCCGTTCAGTAAATATAGATATTTCAGGTGACGATTTATGTATATGAATCATTCTTACATTTTAATGACCATATTTCATTAAACATGGTCATTAAATTCAGACTATCCAGATTCAGCACTATGTGAATCTGGATAGTTGAATTTTACGTTTTTTGACGATATAGTGCAACAAAACTTTATGAATTTCATACGTCATCATCATCATGAGGTCATCAGTCCTAAGACTAGTTGGACGCTAACCTCCAGCTTCTTCTATATTGTGCTAACCTACGCATTTCGCTAATTGTGCTACAACCTACATCCCTTACTATTTGCGAGCAGTAGACTAATCTAGGCCTACCTCTGTCTTTCTTCACTCCTATTTCTGCCTCCAAAATATCGCGGACTATTCCCCCATGTCTCAGCAAGTGACCTACCATTCTATCTCTTCTCTTCTTTATATTTTGCCACATACTTATTTTCTCGCCGACTTTCTCTAATACTCCTTCGTTTCTAACCCTATCAGTCTACGGTATTTTCATCATTCTTCGGTAACACCACATCTCAAAAGCTTCTAATTTCTTCCTATTTACTTCCCCTACTGTCCAGGTTTCGCAACCGTATAGTGCCGTGCTCCATACATACGTTTTCAAAAATCTCTTCCTTGTTTCTAAGTTTATTACCTCCGAGCATAAAAGTGCTTTCTTTTTGTTAAAAGCTATTCGACCCTGCGCTATTCTTTGTTTTATATCTTTATCGCTTCTTCCATCCCAATTTATTTTACTTTCTAAATAAGTGAAGTCTTTAACTTCCTCCAATCTTTCATTATTAATTTTTACTTTCGTTGTTACTCTGCTCTCGCACCCTCTGCACACTAACACTTTTGTTTTATTTTTATTCACCCTCATTCCGTATTTCTCTGTCAGCACTGCCTCCATTTCGATCGATGCTGATTCTAGTTCCTCCTTACTAGATGCTAATTGCTATATTATCCGCGAATCTCAGCATTTTTAGTTTCTGTCCCTGTACTTTAATCTCGAAATCCACTCTATCTTTTACCACATTCATACGTCATAGTACATATTAAAAAAAAAGAATTAATATAATTAACGAATTAATATACATATATTCATTAGGGACTGTATTGTTTTCCATCATACAAAATATAGAAGATTGTACTTTTATCGGGATGAAGTATATTTGTAAGTATATAACTGTATATTTTAATTTGATTATGTACATGGTGTTAGTATTAATAGGTCACCCTGTCGACTTAAGTTTATGTTGACACAAAATATTATTTGTGTCACATCTATGAACCTAGTGCAATAAAGAATTGCATAATAAACACGTTTTAATGACATAACATTATTGACAGAGTATTGGGCCAAGGCTGGATAGTAAACATTGCTATTTTGATTAGAATTAATGTGGCAGGTATTAATACCGACTTTTAAAGCTGCACATGTCTACATAAAAAAATTGGCACAAGGTTTCCCCAGAGGCAAAGACTAGTGCTTATTTTTATTGTATAAACAAATGGCAGATGAATTTTAATACATATTTCAGTAGTTAACAGTAATTCGTGAAAAGCGGTTTTTGATTTTATTTGATTGCATTTGTTAAATCGTTCCCTGGTTGTTATAAAATGCATCGCATTAAAAAATATGTTATTTGCATATATTTGCTTCTTACTACATGGAAATTGTAAATATGTGTATATATGTTACATTTTAATCATTGTTGCATAATATTTTGCGTATTATTCATTTTGTTTCTAATTTTAACTTTGGTTAGCTTAGATTTTGCTAATACTTCTTAAGACGAGTAAATAAGAAACATGTGTTCTATCCCTGCTTTGTCCATTCTATCATTTGTAATAATCAAACTTAATGTAATGGATGACTTGAAAATATATTTATATGACAACAAGTGCGTGTACAAAGGTGGTCTATTTTACTTTTCCGCACTTCACTATACGCGGAAAAATAATGTAATCGTGTAAAAAAAAACTTTTTTTCTATGGTTTAGTTTTCGCTTTTCGACGTAAAACCAAAAAAAGGGGTTCTTTTAAACCATTTTGTGTGTGGCGTTGTCGTCGGCATTTATTCTTGTTAGCACGATAACTCAACTAAGTCGTGTCGGATCGATCGGGTTTTGACTGATTCTGATCGACGACATCTCCCAGACAACACCTATTGGTTGAGGTGGATAGAACACACTCTACTCTGTCCATGGGTCATGAGAAAGCACGATGGTGGACTATTTGAAAAAAGTAAAACTGTGGCATAAAATACATATTCTACATTTATGTGTTCGTTTATTTTTTCTCGGCCCCTCAATTTCAAGATAGAGATGTTCTACGCGTGGAAAAGTTCGTTTTAAGGTTTCAAAACTGTTTAATTTTATCAGTGTTTATTACTAAAGTTTGTATTAGTTTACTATACACTATTGTGTATAGTACTGAGGTTATTTCTTATTAATACAGCAAATGACACATATAGTACACACAAATAAACAATGTCATAGTTATTAGAAATAGTGAAAGTAAGTTAGAATTTTATATATACAGAAAAGACACCAGTACTCTCAGATATATGCCTAATGATTATCACCATTGTGTTCAACACAATATGGCGAATCTCAATTTTCTGGTCCATCGCCTACTAAGCTTTCCTCTCAATAAAAATAGATTTGAAATAAGAAAAACGCTAATCAAGGATATAGCTGAGTATTATGGATATTCTGTTGGTATAGTTGAAAAAATAATTAGGAAACGTAAAGTTAAAGAAACACTTCGAAATTCCTCGACCTTTCAAACTGAATGGCAACATCTAAAAAAAATATGTATCTATTCCTTACGACCCTCGATTCACCCGCGGTATTAGTCAGATTTTTAAAGATACAGGGATGACGGTTTCATCGAGAAATAAATTAAAATAATATTTAGGCAATCCAAAAGAAAAAATTAACACAATTTTGAAATTAACTGTAACGACTGTAATCAAAGGTATATTGGACAGACCAAACGATCTATTTAAACCAAGTTCAAAGAGCACATGGCGCATCTCAAATATGGTATAACAGATAAGTCCTTGTCTATTGTCCAACATGCCTTCGAGAACAACCATAAGATAGATATTAACAACTTAAGATTAATTAGGAATTTAACAAATACTGGACAACTAGATGTATTTGAAAGTTTAGAAATTGAACGGTCAGGGCTCACTGAGCCGCAACAATAATTTAGGTATAAATATGATACATTGTTAGGATAAAATTAGTTTTAATCATCTCCAGATGATGTCAACTTTATTGTCGAAACGCGCCTCGATTATAGTGTATAGTATTTTGGTGTATTGTGGAAAACTACGTTACTGTTATCTTCACACCAAAGGTTCCAACCCACTTCAGTGATGTCATAAGTGTTGATGACAATTACCATTGGAAGAGATCCGTGAGGGCAGGACGGGTATTAGTGCGAATTGAAGTAGTCCACACTCTACTAAGATATAGTATAACCAATGCGTTACTGAAGTGAAATACGTGTATGTTCTAGAGCAATGAAGAGACTATGCTTTTTTCAATCCACCTGGAAATTCTTACTGCGACCGTATACTATGTATTTTAAGAAAACACCTCAGTATGCGACATCTTTTGAGTAAATGGGTACCTTGATTCCCCACGGATGACGTAATTGCGTAGATATTCATGTATATTAAGAAATCATCCAGGATATTTACAGCAAACACTGGAGGTTGGTATTTCTTTAGTGATTCCCTAAACGAGAGCAGGGTAAATTTTGGTTAGTTATCGGCGAGGAACCACTACAAATTCCTCATTGATAAAGCGTAGAACATAAGCACGTGTCAATTGTTGCGATGGGATTTCATGGCATTACATACTGGCATCTAGATGATGAGAGGTAATCCATTAGAGCGAAGCGATTATCAATTTTTGGCGTTATGCAAGACTTTAGAACACAAAATAGATCAAGCGATGCGTGTCTTGCCATAGTGATTCCAGATCCATGAACTTCGCATTGTATTAGAGTTTATTTTTGTACTTTGACTTGAAACTAACCCGTTTTCTCCAGATGTTAGCTTACCAAACTATAGTTGTTTCAACGATTTAATATATTCACTAAGTGGAAATCAGTTCTCGAATTGACTGGATTTTTGCTCTATATTTCAAGTTCAAGATGGGGATGATTAAGGGATGTTCCAAAGAGTAGTCCTTTAGTAACCGAGGAAAATATTTAGTTATGTCTAAGTTTTATCACTATTGTGGAGGTACCTTTCATAATAAATTTTGTTTTCTGCGCGAATATTTGCGTAAGATGATCTATCAGTATTAAAACTGATATTGTATAAATTACAATGGTGATTAATTTACTTATTTAGTACCTAAATAATATATAAGGTTTCCAAATATAAAATTAACTTGTTTTAAAAATGGAGACCATTTATATTAAACATAGAATATAGTAGAATAAAATACAATATTTACTATCTACTTCGTCATTCGAAGTCATTGTGATCAGTAGTTATTTGTAGAATAAATTTACTGAAAATATCGTTAACTAAAGATAGCCTTAGAAGTTGTTCAAATTATTTTCTTGCCAAAGCAATGTGTTGATGAGTTGTTAGACAATGATAATTTCGCTATGACATGCTTCAAGAGGGGTTTACCGTCATAACATTTTTTAAAAATATGTATGATATCTATGCAACCTACATATGAGCCTCTTGGTGGTTATGACCAATAACTCTCAAAATTAGTGCCAATAAATTTTAGATTTGAAATCAGGCAATGTTTCGTTTTATGTGATTGTACATTAATTCTTTTAAAAATTTATTTGTTTTTGTTCAGTTGTGTGAAATAGGTAGATGCAAAGAATGATTTTGATAAAGCTGCTTTTTGAGCATTGTGCTAATATATATTTCTATAAAAAAGCAGTAATAAGTATTACTACCGTAAAACTGAACTGACAGGGTAACTTTATAAAATCAGGTTTATTGAATTCAAATCGTTCTGGCGGGCTTAGTTTTGACTCCAGCGACCTCCCACTTGTCTCATTAGTTCAAGGGTTACTCGTAGAGTATAATGCAGTTACTGCATATTTTCCAAGTGGCTAACCTAGCAAACCTCGCGCCATTTTTGTGTACTTATATGTGATAACATTTGTCTTTAAAACTTCTTCTAAGTTTGAGAAAAATTCGATATATTTGGATTTTCTTTTTAATTTTATCCTTAGGCTAGTATTTTAATGGGGTAACATTGATAGAAACACCTAAACAAGTGTTTTTGATGGGGAAAATAGTTTTGTTCAAAGTTACCCCAGATTGAGGGGTAACATTAATATAAAAATAAAAGCCCTCTGCTTCCTATTGAGGTTAACGATATCGTTCATATTCCAATTTACTTGAGCTTAGGTGTAATGCTTTCGTTTGATCTAAGATTTTTTTAAATATCTCTAAAATTAAGAAAGATGCAGTCGAAAATATGAAAAACGTGTACCAAGGTAACCCCGATTTACGGTACTTCCATAATTATGTTATGCTACATTGTTGAATATGTTGTATCTATAGATACGATAGATCTAAATTATTCATTAAATGACACGTATAATATAATAATTGAATAAATTACATTTCTAAGTAAATCAACATTAATGAGGATCTAAGTGAAAACGTCATCAAAAGCATATGAGTCCTTATTTTGGCAGGATAATGACATAGGCTCTATTATGTTGCAAGAATAAAGAATTAGTTTTGATTGATCATCCTGCCTATTCATCTTGCTTAATTTCGTCTTCCGCATTTAGCCTCACCAGATTATCATCTATTTCTAAAGTTAAAGCAATATTTGAAATGAAAGATTCCAAATTAAGCAGTAATAAGTTTTGCGGTGAAATCATTTGAAGACCAAGAGAAATATTTTTGAGTGAACGTTTGGGATATGCTTCTTGAATATTGTAGTTTGAAAGTTGATTACTTTGAATAAATACATGTTTAATGTGTCTAATATCTATATTTGTCTAAATGTAGATAAATTTGATTTAAGAAACCACACACACACACACACACACACATATATATATATATATATATATATATATATATATATATATATATATATATATATATATATATATAATAATTTGGTTTCTGACTTTTTATGTAAATACTTTTATTTTATAAAGCGTTCTTTGTTTTTAATTTTATTATTCATATTAAGTTGAATACATGATAACTTCAACCCATTTTTTAGGTTTAAAGGATTTTCTCTTAGTTTTATTTAAGTTAAGTCCATTATGCATGTATTCATGGAAATAATGTATGCAAATATTGTTATTATGTAGAATCATAATCACGAATAAGGAAAAGGTATGTGAAATCCTTAGTGAAACTTTATGTTGATACTCGACTACATTCAGAATGTTTGCTAACTTACAATCAGCGACCTACAAAAATTATCAAGTTTTAAAATTTATAAGCGACCAAAGGTTGGGCAAATTTCAGATGAAGGATAAATTCCTATTGGCGGCATTAATTGACCTTCCGACAAATATGTCGTGTGACAGAATAAACAAACAGAAAAATACTTTTCGGTAAACAGTACTTTTTCCATTGTATTTATATTTGCAAAATTATCCTTGACAAAAAATAAGGCCAACTGAACACAATAAAGACTATATACCAAAAGTGTTAGTACACGAATATGTAAGTATACATAACACGTTATCAGGAACTTAACGGAAAGTATTTATACCATAAATAATAAAAAATAAATAAAGGAGAAGATAAAACTTTATCTCCGAAGAACAGTTTTCTACAAAATCTCATAGAGAGCTGTTTACTTTTTATTTATGCATTAGAATTATTTGAGAATGGGTTCATGGTCTTATCACTTTATTCGTACTTAAAAATATGGAAATCAGTCGATGACCTTATTTTTTTCATTGAAGAAGTGTGTCGAATCTTTGCAACGTACCCAGCTCTGCGGCGGTTAAAATTCGTTACAACATCGCAAGTCGAATTTCGCCTTTTATCATCTAGCGTCCTAAATTTTATAAATACCAGTTATTGTTTAAACAAATATAGTTTAAATTTTACAAATAACGTTTTGACATCGAATATGAGCACTTTTATCTAATTGTACTTGAGTGTTTAATTTGTCTCGCCATAAAATTAATGATACACAAAATTAATCATGTTATTGTAAGTCATAACTTGAACATTCATTATTATAGTTTAAACTCCATATTAATAAAAAATATTGAAAATAATATGTGACATTATTTTATAATTCATTATTTATTTCAGCTTATCATTGACTATCTACTAAGGTAATATTAGATAAATCATAAAAAGTGCACTTGCTAAAGAAATTAATTCTCGTTAAACGGTAAAAGATACGAAAAAATGTAAAGGAACAAATTAAGAGAAGGTATTGGAGAATATGAAGACAATGACACAGTATCTATGTCAGATTATACAGGGTGGTATACTTTTCTTGTGAAAAAATATAATAGTAACAATAGCTACGTATCGACATAATTTATTTTATATCTACGGACTAAAACCAAATACTTACCTAATTTATTAAAAGTACATCAAAAGTATCTCGGTTTGGAAATAAAAAAATAACACAATTGTTTTTTTTTTAACTTTGAACAGCCAGCAGCACGAAAACAACGGTCTTACGACCCCATGTTTATATAACTAAATTACTTTAATTTTAGCCATAGAATACGTCCATGGATTTTCTGCACATACTTAGGAAACAGCCTATCGTATGATTGAAAATATGCCGAATTTTAAATAAGTGACTGGCGAATTTCGTTGAATTGGTATGTATTTACTTGTGTTTTACAGCAATGAAGTGAACAAAGTTACGTAATGGCATAAATTTGTCATTAATTGTTGAATTATCAATATAAAGGGTGGTCCAACCATAATTCACGATGTTAATTGTGAGTCACACCTTAACGTCAAGTTTTTTGCCCAACTTAATTTGGCATTTCTTTGTTTCAGTATTTGACAAATTCAACCATGAAGAGGTACACAATTGAGCAGAGCATTAAGATTGTTGAAGCCTTTTACGAAAATGGGCGTTCAAATCAAAATGCATTTCGTGCACTTCATGACTTTTTTGGTCAGCATAATCGACCAAATGTGCCCACAATCGGGAGAATTGTGCGCAAATTTCAGCAAACCGGGTCTGTAGGAAATGTGAAAACACCTGTGCATGCTCGCCCAGTTCGTTCTGCGGAAAACATTGCTGTTGTTCGCGATAGTGTAGCAGAAAAGCCGTCAACCTCGACTCGTCGTCGTGCCCAACAATTGAACATCTCACTAACATCACTGATGCGAATTTTGAATAAAGATTTGAATTTACACGCTTACAAGGTTCAATTGCCTCAAGAGCTGAAGCCTACTGACCATTTCAAGCGTCGTCAATACGCCGAATGGTTAGTTGAACAGACCGAAGTGAATGGTGACTTTACAAAGAAAATCATCTTCAGCGACGAGGCACACTTTCACCTCAGTGGATTCGTTAACAAGCAGAATTGCAGCATTTGGGCAAATGAGAATCCACGAGTGATTGTTGAAAAGCCGATGCATCCACAAAGAGTGACTGTTTGGTGCGGTTTATGGGCTGGCGGCATCATCGGGTCGTACTTCTTCGAAAATGAGGTCGGCCAAGCAGTTACCGTGAATGGTGTTTGCTATCGCGAGATGATAACGGACTTCTTGTGGCCAGAAATTGAGGATATGGACCTGGACGATATGTGGTTCCAACAGGATGGTGCTACTTGCCACACAGCCTACGAAACAATGGCACTTTTGCGCGAGAAATTCATTGGCCGTGTTTTCTCACGTCGTGGCGATGTTAATTGGCCGCCACGGTCATGTGATTTGACACCGTTGGACTTCTTTCTTTGGGGATATTTAAGAGAAAAAGTGTACGTCAATAAGCCAAGAACAATTCAAGAGCTAAAGGATGAGATAATTCGGCACATTAACGACATTGAACCTCAATTATGTCTCAGAGTCATTGAAAATATGGACCATCGGATAGAGGTATGCCACCGAAGCCGTGGCGAGCATTTGGCCGAAATTTTGTTTCACACATAATTGTCATAGATCCTTCTATCACAATAAAAAATATTAAGATAATTCTTTGAAAACTTTTTGTTTTATTTACAATTAACATCGTGCGTTTTGGTTGGACCACCAAATGTTTGTACATCAATTTTATTTATTAACTGTCGTTCAAACTTGAAGCAGTGTGCCCGTTTGTGATTTATTGTTAATCAGTTTATGTCTCAATTGTCTTATTTACCCTGAGATATAAACATGAACATATGACTGTTTACTAAGTAATTTTAACATATTTAATTTAATAGAGTATTGGATGATTTCGTTGAATTGGTATGTATTTACTTATCTTTTACGACAATGAAAGTAACTTAATTAAGTAACTTAAATGCGTATTTCGTATGTTAATGCATATTTTCTTATTTGTTTTCAACTTACGAGTAAGAATATATTAATACATATTAATAATTAATGTCATCGAGAAAGTACCTAATTATTAAATAATTATGTGAGTCACTCTTGTCATCAAGAAAGTCATCAAATGTCATCAAGAGAGTACCTCATTATTAAATAATTATGTGAGTAAATCCCCTCTTAAAGACAATGATTAATAGATAGAGATCCAAAGGGCTTTGGATATCAGCAAAGCACACTTACTAGCTACTGTCTCGAAAGAGCATCAGCATTAGGACGATTGCATTAAGGAAATTGAAGGAAACGTTTTATAAAACGCAAATAGTGATTCGATAATAGTAAGAATTTTACTGCATTATTTTATAGTTACGTTAAGTATTTCATAAACTTATACCGCTACATACACAGATTTTGATATTTCGTTAGTACAATATAGATTAAAAAGAGAAAATATAATAAACTAATTAATTTTCAAAGTGTTTTATTTTTTTTAAACAATTGATGTAATCAATGCTGTATACACTCATCGCAATTTCTATTTTACGTCAAAGGTTTACACCAGACGTCGTATTGATATTACTCCATTACTGGCATAAAAATACTAACAAATGGTAAAGTTCTACCATGATCTACCATACCTACTTGAGGTGATCATTTTACGCTAAATTGGTGTTTCCCAATATGTATAGTCAAGAAATAGTGTACTACCATACTTTTGATATATTCACATATTTCCCTAAAGTTAAGGCAATACCTTTGATTTAATGATATTTTGGCCAATAGAAGGCATATTCATTTTGAGACAAAGAACATAATTGATTATAAAAATCATTCTTATGCCCATATTTAATGTCGGCATATTTTCCAATGAAGATACAATCCGTTGGAAGCTATAGGCGAGCTAGCCGGTGGTCACCCATTCTAGTGGTGTACACGGACGTTGCTTGAATAATGTAGATGATAAGTGCGTCAAGTCAGCCTAGGCCACTTCTAGCTCAAAATAATTGTCTGTATTTCAACGGAACGTATTCTTTCTTAGTAGTACTCCGTATAAGTTTTAATACCATATAGTAATTACTATAGGCTTTGAATTACGATTTGCCCTTTTACAAGTATTCAATAAAATATGTTAAAATAAATTTATACATAACTGAAGCCTCATTAATAATACTAATTTATTGTTTTATGAATTTTCTATTATGTTTTATGGTTTTAGTAAGTAGTACTAGTCAGATTTATATTGTTTACTACAGTTAATATTTAATTATGTTGGTTGGTTATATAATAATATAATATGAATTATACTATTTATATAATATAATTATAGATTTACCTAATTGTTTTAGTAATGATTGTTGTTTTTAGGCATGAACAGAAACTTCTATAAACTAAACGTAGTAAAATTTTAGGTATAAAGAAATGGATCTCTTTAACCTAAAGTCTCAGATTGCGGAGGCAAATGTTTTTTTTTCCTCGAGGGGAAAATCTTCAAAAGACACCTGGCCTCTGGTGTTCTGTTATTGTTTGGCCAGGTAGTGTCGGATTCGTATACGCCTACCGACTAAAAACCCCCCGCTATCCTATCAGTGTGATGCCGAGGAGGAACCGCTCTCGCTTTACTTCTCCTCGGCATATCAATCAGGATACTTACTCATTCCCCACTTCCCTTTCCACCTTCTCTTTCTCCTTCATGATGGACGTTACCATCTGCTCCACCACTGTCCATCTTTCTCTGCTCTCGAGCATGATTGGGATCATGTTGTCCGCAATGATAGCATGTCCTATCTTTTGCTCTGCAGCTCTCCTTTCTCCTGTCCACCTTTTGCAGCTGAACACTGTGTGGCCGGCATCATCGACCTCTCCGCAGAACCAGCACTCTCTGCTCTCGCGTTTACCTATATCCAATAGATAGTCCGCGAAACAGCCGTGCCCAGTAAGGACCTGGGTTAAGTAATACCCGACATCGCTATGTGCCCTTTCGCACCATGGCCTTATGTCCGGGATTAGCACCCTCGTCCATCTCCCTCGGGGCTCCGCCTCCCATCTCTCCTGCCAGTGTTTCCATAGGCTCTCCCTTGCTGCACCTCTGTCAGCGCCTTCGTACACCTCCCATCTGTCCCTTGCCAGAAGATCGATGGGTGGTATACGGGCTATCACCAGCGTTGCCGCTGCCGATACGGTTCTGTATGCGCTACAAACTCTTAGCGCTGCTCTTCTCTGGACTTTGGTGAGCTCTTTCCTCCATTTGTCTCTTCTCAATATATCCACCCAGATTGGGGCAGCATACAGAAAAATCGACTGCACCACCCCGCTGAGGACTCTCCTCTTTGATGCCCTAGGGCCCTTGATGTTTGGCATCAAGCGACCAAGGGCCGAAACAGTTTTGCCCGCCTTTTCCAGCGTCTGTTTGATATGTTCCCTAAACGACAGAGAACTATCAATCCAGACACCCAGGTACTTAATACTCTGCTTCGGCACGATTTCGGTATTCCCTACTCGAAACGTGATGCACGGAACCTTTCTCCTCCTTGTCAGGAGGATTGCCTCCGTTTTTTCCAACGCCAGAGTCAGTTCCCTCTCTTCAACCCATCCTTTGATCCTCTCGATAGTGAGGTTGGCGTTTTCCCTCACGTCGATGTCACTTCTTCCGGTAACAACCACCGCGATATCATCAGCGTAGCCCAAAACCCTCACTCCTTCGGACACTCTGAGTCTAAATACCCCATAAAACATAATGTTCCATAGGGTAGGACCCATAACCGACCCCTGTGGCACTCCACACGAGATTCTCCTCCTCTCGCTACCGTCCCCAGCCATCAATATCAGGCCTCTGCAGGACAGGTAGCTGGCGATCATGTTTACAGCATACGGTGCTATTTCTAGCTCCCACAGCCTCCCCATGATCTTTCCCCATGAGGCCGAATTGAACGCGTTTTTCACGTCCAAAGTGATCAACGCGCACAAATTCTTGGACTCCCACGCCTCATGTGCAATGGTTTTCCAATCCCCATGATCTTTCCCCATGAGGCCGAATTCAACGCGTTTTTCACGTCCAAAGTGATCAACGCGCACAAATTCTTGGACTCCCACGCCTCATGTGCAATGGTTTTTATGACCATGACAGCATCCACCGTAGATCTCCCCGCCCTGAACCCATACTGGTTCTCCGACAGGCCTCCCTTTCTCTCCAACTCACCTAGGAGTCTTCCTAGGATGAGATGTTCCAGGAGTTTCCCGAACACATCGATCAGACATATCGGTATGAAAGATGTGGGGTCCTCCACCGGCTTGTTCGCCTTGAGAATTAGAACTAGCCTGGCCATCTTCCATCCCTCGGGAAAGTCGCCGCTCCTCATGACGTCATTCATAATTCGCAGCACCTCCACAGGATATTCCTCCACTACGGCCTTCAGGATCTCAGGGGGGATACCGTCCGGACCGGGCGCCTTGCCATTTTTAATCTTGGCACAAACCCTTAGCAATTCCTCCTCCTTAAGCGGATCGAGATCTGCTCCTGGTTGGCGTTCCCATTCTTCCACTGGTTTCACGGGGAAGAGCGCGTCCACCGCCTCTTTCATCTTTTCTAGAGGAATCTCCTGCTGGTGACTATTCGTCCTCTTCACCACCAGTTTGTTACCCGTTACCCCAGACATCTCTATCTATGTCGGCGCACAACTCGTCCCATTTTCTCCTCTTCTCTGCCTTGATAGCGTCCCTCAGCTTTTTCTTTTCAGCCTTATACGCTATCTCCGCCTTTCCCTGCTCATTAGGGTTCCAGGTTCGTCTGGCCCTATCCCTGATATATTGCCTTCGTGCGGCAACGCACTTCTTCCTTTGGGCAGAGATCTCCTCTGTCCACCAATATATCTTCGGGGACTGCCTGCTTCTCCCTTTTCTGGACATGGATGCGTCACACGCCCTCGTGACGCTTTCAACCAAAGATTTGGGATTCCTAATCCTCCCATTTTCTCTTTGGTCGTCCATGACCCCACAGAAACTAACCCTGTCCCAGCTGTTCAGCTTCCAACCTCTGTTCCTGGTTACGCTAGGCGTCTGACCCGCACATTCACCAACGTCAAAAAGGATGTATTTGTGGTCGCTGAGTGTTTCCTTGTCAGATACACTCCATCGCATCACATTGGCTGCTACACCTGTCGTAACGAACGTTACGTCCGGGTTCGACGTCCATCTCCCCCTTTCGAACGTTGGCTGTGTCCCTCGATTTAACACGACTAGATTCAGCCTTGCTACCCACTCCAGTACCAGGTCCCCCCTGGCATTTGGAGCTCTCCCCCCCCCCCCCCCATTCGAGGGCTCTGGCGTTGAAATCGCCCGCGATGATGCAGTCATCATCCGCGCCTGCCACCAATTCCTCCAAGCTATCCAGCGAGGCCCGAAGTTCCTCTAGCCTTCCGTTTGGAGAAAAATAGCAGCTACACAGGATGATCCCGCCTATCTTAACCCACACGTATCCAGGACCATGGCCTGAACCAGAGACGACGAGCCCTGAGTTCACCACCCTAATGACAGCATCCACCTCTCTCGTGATGTGCCACCCCTTCCCCCGGGTCATTCTGACGTTGGGCTCGCTGATGATGGCCACATCCACCCTCTCTTCCCTCATCGTCACCCAGAGTAAGTCCTGGGCCGCCCGGCACCTATTTAGGTTGACCTGGATGACCTGGATGACCCTGAACGTTCTAGCGATCCCTTTTCTTTCCTCTGTCCCTCTTCGGTCTCGACCCTTTGCTTACACTTAGCCGGGTCAGCCCTGTGGCCCTCCTTTTTGCAAATAGGGCAGAAAGTGGCAATTTTGCATTCCGCCACCTTGTGTCCCTCTTGTCCACATCTGAGGCACAGCCGCCTCCTATCCACCCCTCTGCACTGGTCCACGAAGTGGTCGGTGCTCCAGCATCTCACGCATTTCGTCTGGAAGGGTCTGGCTTTTACCCTACACCTTCCTCAACCTATACGTATTCCCCCTTTGTCTAGGAGCTTTTTAGTCCCCGCCTTGCTGACCTCTAGCACAGCTACCTGACTATCTGCCGGACCCGATTTTAGGGACACAACGGAGATCTCCCCATCCCCTAGTTGTTCCCTCAAGGCCTCCTTTACATCTTGCTCCGTAGCGAGTGGGTCAATGTCCCTCACAGAAAGCCTTGCTGCGTTTTTCATCGCCCTAGCCTCCGTTCCTTCTACCCTTTTTAAAATCTCATTTCTAAGGACGTCCGCCTTAGCTCCCCCTCCTTTAACCTCCAGGAGGAGCTCTCCTTCCCTGGTTTTCCTTAGACCCTGTATCTCCACTCCAATGGCCTTCGAATCCACACTCTCCTTAACTCTTCTTAGCATATCGGAGTACGTGCTTTTTCCAACCTTCACAATGACCGCCGCGGGTTTATTGCTACGCCTAGGAGCCGTCTCAGCCCCATCTTCCTTGGGTTTCCCCTTCCTTCGTCTTACCTCGACGACTTTCCATTCAGGATCCTTCTCCCTTCCCTCCTGTCGCTCCTGGCCCGCCTTCGTCGGGGGGTACATGGAGATTTGTACCTCTTCGCCTCGAAAGACGAATTCGGCCACCTTACGGATTCTTCTCCATTCCGTAACCCTGTGAGGTGAGAACGCCAACCTCTTCCTTCCCTGCTTCTTCATCAAGTCCTTAAAACGACCTAATGCTTCCAGCAGGGTTTCAGAGGTTCCAGCTCTGTTCCCCTCCTTCGCTACCATCAAGTGATAGGCATACCTATCCTTGATGACTTTCTCTTCCCCTTCCTTCGAGGGTCTAGCTGTCAGGTGACGCAGGTATGCTACTCCCCCAACAGGAACCTCCTGGTCACCAACCTCCTGGCTTTCGAAGAATTTCTCCTTCGTAGCCTTGGGAATGCCCTCGTCTACCGATAAATCAGTGGCCCCGCACCACACCAAATCCCACTCGGTGGGGAGGTCACCTATTTTCCCCTCCGCCACATTGGTCTTTTCCTTGATCTCCTTCTTCGTAGTAGGGTTATCTTTTACTAATCGTTGAAGGATCTTCGCCTGATTGTCGGCCTCTTTTATCAGCCGCCGTAGTTTGGTAGCCAATTGCTCTTCCTGGCTTCTTTCCAACTTGCGAGGAGTCGGCCTCCCCGTCACCACTTCACTTGTTTCCGGCTTCCACACCGACGTGGCCTGCTCCTCATCCCATTCAAGGCTCACTGTCGCCACATTTCCCACTGGTGTTCTAGGGGGGGGGGGGTCGCCGTCTCCGGCGTCCCCGATGCAGCACTCCCTGCGTGGGCGTGTTTCTATTTGCCCCCTCTATACTCCGACGGTGGGGACGTTAAAACAGATAGAGCCACCATTCTGTTACTCCTCATCCTAGCCGCTCGGACTAGGGTCTGAGTACTCAGTTTGGTCTTTTGACCCCTTCTAGTCTCCGCCCTTTCTGCACTTCCTGTTCCTCCCGTTTGTTCCGGGCCTCCTATTCTTCCATCTACATCTCCTTCCCTAACTCCTCCTGCTCTTTCCGAACTTCCTGTTCTAACTGCTGCTCCTACTCGTACTCCTGCTTCTGCTCCTACTTCAACACCTTCTCCCTTTCTGTCTCTTTCTCCTACTCCACTTCCCGTTCCTTTTGATTCCTTTTTATTTTCCATATAGTTCCCACGTCTTGGGTCCAAATAAATCTAGCTCCCCGGCAGTGGGCCCTTACCGGGGAGAAGGCACTTATACTACGGGGTGTGCCTAGTGCCCCGTAGGTTTTAACGACTTCGCTGTCGGTTTATTATAGAGGTTTACTCCTCGCGAGCCGACCGATAAAGACAGGCCCCCCGATCACGTATACACACTACATTCTTCAGTCACGCCCTGCTGAAGTCGTTGAAGTGTGGTCCGCGATTACGGTATATAGTGGTTGAGCGGCGCTCACTCTTCCACAGCTCAGTACCCCCGGGTTCGCCAGTAATCCCGAGATGTGTCTTCCGACACATTACCTGGGGGTGAGTCGCTACTTAGTTACTTAGTTTGTGCTTTGACATGCCCTCGACTTTCGCCCTAGGACTTAGCCTCCACACTTAAGCTCCCCCGCCACGACAAGCCGGCGACTCCTAGGGGGAGGAGGCAAATGTTACACATAGAGATGTTCTCTTCGTTGTTACTTGAATCCAATAATTCTATGACACCCCCAATATTGTGTCTAGTCGGCCATCCCAGACCACAGCATGATTAACATTGTTACAGACAAGCCTCTATGGGAGAATACAAGTTACCCACCCAAGTTGCAGACCCAGCGCAAGCGATTGACTTTTATTAGCTTTGAGTCGGACTCTGAATTAATGTCCATCGTGTTTTATCTATACATATTCTATATATGTATCTATACTATAGGGAACAATAATTGAATGCTATCTTTATAATAGGGTAAGCATTTAAATTATTGTTCAGTTTCTGCGAATCTAATCTAAAAAAATTAAGTTTGGGGAACTCAAAATGAAAAATAACAACAGTTGTGCACGAGTATCATGAAACGGGTTACAACTTAGCTAAATCTCATAAAAATATTATAGTGACATCAACAACATAACATTATTATGAGTTACTATAAGTTTACGTTTTAATTTAATGATTCAAAATTGGGATCATCAGAATTCCTTCAACGAAAAACCTAATACTTATTGTCTGCCGACACCCTACACTCAAGAATTAAATGTATGAATGAGAATATAAGAGAAAATATCATCAAGTCGTTCTTTTTTAGTGAAAGTTTACGTTAAATGGCTAGTTTCAAGTTTTACACTTTTCAGCTGTTTATTTTAGAAACTGACAAATCCACAACAACTGCGATATATCGATATAGTTGATATTAGAATTAATGTGTAACAATGCTTAAGTAAAATGATTCTTTAAAAATGGTTAGGTTAGAGAAGATATGTTAAATAATCGTGGAGGTCACTGGATATAAACCCTTAAGACTCTTCTCTATGATATCATTTAAAATCATTTGTTGCAAAGAGCGAAGGTCAATGATTGCAAAAATTAATGGTACAGTTGCTGTTCAAGAAATAACTTGCAACCACATAAATTCTAAAATTGTCTTAATGAAGAAACCTGAAAAATACTTATTGCTTCTGGTTGTATAACTTAGAGTCCATAGATCATTAAAATTTGTAATAATTCCTATAAATTGTTTAGAACATTGCGAAGCAGCTAAAGGTGGGCATTTTGATCATTTATTATATTTTATTTCCCTTTTAATGTTCAGTTTTAGGTGTTACATGCTTTAACTAAAAATTATTTATCAATATAATGCAAAGTTTTACTATCAGAGGGTAACATTCAAACTACAGAAATAAGGAGTTTTATACTCCAACCCATCTGCAAATGCCTTATATAAAAAGGACTAAACAAATTAGGTCAAAACAGCTATTATCCTGGCTATGTGCCAAACGCCGAGCGCTGAATTACATGACAAAATTTGTTGTATTTTTGTCTAACAGAGTTAGCACTAAAAATACAGTGATTGTTCTAAACCACCAAGAAAGATGCAAAGTGTCACCTATCTCAGGATACCGTTAACTGCAGACCAGTGCTAACTCTGTTGGACAAAAATACGACAAATTTTGTCATGTAATTCAGTGCTCGGCGTTTGGCATATAGCCAGGAGAATAGCTGTTTTGACCTAATTTGTTTAGTCCTTATTATATAAGGCATTTGCAGATGGGTTGCAATATAAAACTCCTTATTTCTGTAGTTTGAATGTTACCCTCTGATAGTAAAACTTTGCATTATATTGATGATCTCAAGTTTTTACTTCGATTTAGATTGTTCGAAACTACCAAGAGATGGCGTTTGGTATGTTCTACTGCGGTGGAACGTAGCAACGTCTACTAGATGTGAGCTTTATCTGTCCAAGATATACTCGTTTACACTGCACTGACGAGACCCAAGATAGAAAGGTCGAAACCGGTCTGCAGTTAACGATATCCTGAGATAGGTGACACTTTGCATCTTTCTTGGTGGTTTAGAACAATTACTGTATTTTTAGTGCTAAATCTGTTAGACAGAAATACGACAAATTTTGTCATGTAATTCAGTGCTCGGCGTTTGGCATATAGCCAGGAGAATAGCTGTTTTGATCTAATTTGTTTAGTCCTTATTATATAAGAAATTTGCAGATGGGTTGGAGTATAAAATTCTTTACTTCTGTAGTTTAAAAATTATTTAATTTAGTGTTTTGTTAAAATGTAATTTATTCACCGGGACTAAACTGAAAACATAACTTTTGTTAAGGTTATTTTCTAAACTCTTTTAATAATTAGCTTACTATTATAATTCACTTACACACCTAGTTTAATGGACACGGAATATTTAATTTGTATTTTTCTTAGGAACTTGCTTTAGAAATACTGTTGCTTTTCTTAACTAGTTTCAGAAAAGCAATTTATTTTCAAAATTCTAAACAATTGTGGTGATTAGTTTTGTGAGTCTCTTAACACTTTGGATGATACATTTTTATTATTCAATGACAAACAAGTGGTTGATATCTTTATATGAAGATAGTTAAGTACGATTCACAAATTCCGTTGCACAAAATTTTAATTTCGTCGTCTGAAAATGTTCACATTTATTCGCTTTCCTGATGGATTTTACGTAAAATTATAATTTGTTGCCAATGTATCGTCATTTGTTCCATGTTACTTCTTCAGAACTGCTTCTTGAATGATTACTGGACAAAAATTATCTTACAGCAGTTAATCGATGGTGATAAATTCCCATGCACTGTTTTTTCTTTTTGAGAAAATATTTGTACATTAGTATAGTCTTGTACGATGATATTTATATCTCCTATTGTAAATAAAAAATTAATTCTAAAAATAAATATGACACTTCTCAAGGCAGACGTACTGAAATCAAATGACGAATGGAATTGTCAAGTCTTCACTATAAATCCTACAAGACTATTATAGTAAGGATGCCCAAAAATGAAAAAGCATTTAAGACCATCTGAAAAAAAATTATATATACATATGAAAGTATGAGTTAAATCTTTCAGTATGATCTTTAGAATATTGTTAAAGATGTAAACATTGAGAGATTATACATGACAACTAATGCACTAATTGCCTTTTTTTTCTTAATAAATATTTTATTGAAATTATGTTAGAGATGGAAATGTTGAAGATAAAAATTTTCATTTGGTTGTGATACAATTCTAATTATCTATATATTGTAAATAATCATTTAATTAAATATGTGTTGCCATTCACAAAATTATGAGAGGTCACTCTGTGTATTTCTGCAGACATATAATTGTGCTTGAGATATTGAGTTTATTAATTTGTATTTCCAAATACAACAAATAATCTAAAATTTCATCGTTACTCACTCTCAACCTAGAGCTTCTCTTTTTCAGCATAGGTGAACATCTTTTTTACTTCTTAAATACAACTACATGAATAGTAATATAGAGCTAGAAACAGTAATAAAGAATTGGTAATATAATGTTTAAGGGGAAAAAATTAATAAAAATTTCTCTGCCAATATTTTTCTTTAGGTGCTAACAGTAATAAAGTATATTAAGAGAGTGGTTGGATTTGAGGAACAAACTTACATAATATACGCACGATTGAAAACAATATTATATGAGGTGGAAGGGGATATATAAAACACTGCATTACTTTTTTCTTGCACCATTTGGTAAACAGAAACAAACACAGACCTATTTCCATAGTTATTATAAAAAATACTTAGTTAAAGGAAATGGAAAATAAGTTAAAAATGTTATGTAGAAAGTGATACTGGACGTTCGAGGATGTTCATATTGTTTATAAAAAAGAGCAGCTGCTCTTACATTTCTCGTTCTCGAATCTCGCATTTAAATCAGCCAAGTTAATTATCATTATAGCATTGTTGAGTGCAGGTGAACTGCATTTAAGGGGCTCAATTTTCAAATAATTATATCAAGTCCCGCTAAATGAATACTTCCTCTTATTTTAAAAACGTCAATTACGTAATTAAATACCTGAAATGGAAAAGCCACAATTTTATTGCATATACGAGTATGTATGTTTTCAAAACGTGCATTAAGTGGTATTAAAACAAATATGTTTGTATGTATATTTAATATTTAAGAACACTTCTTAATGGCAATAGAATAAAAACAACGAATATATATTTACTTTGGAACAAATAATATTCCGTGGAATTACCACTTCTAATATGATTGTACGTTACATGGAAAGTCATGTTTAAAAAATACAGATTTTTTTCCATAAAGTTGGACTTTGAATTTGATATATGCAAGATGGACAATCCTTAAAATTTAACTTTACAACATTATTTATTTATAATGTTAAGAATACAAGTTAAAGTTAAAATATAAATGTAATTATAGTAAATATTGCAGATTCTTTACCAAAACTATACTGTTTACTGAATATTATGAACAAAATTATAAATTTTTAACAATTACCATATAATACAAGTACAATCATATGTTACAAAGTACACCGAAAAAACTACACTTAATATATTATTACAATTACCACAATGATACAGAATCTTCCCAAAACATTTTTTAAATAACAATTTTTATATATGTTATGTATATATATATATATATATATATATATATATATATATATATATATATATATATATATATGTGTGTGTGTGTGTATATAATAAAATTTAGAATCTGAAATTTGAATGAAAAGAATTAATAATATGCACGTTCACATTAATTCGTTGTTCTATAAGATATCCTTATGCACAGTTAGATTTCACTTGGTACACATTTCTATATAAATTTATGAGCTATGTCAGTAACATTAACAGTAACAGTTAACTTTAGTAATTTTTATGTCAGTAACAGTTAACTGTAGAAGAAAAATATTAAGTATTAGAAATATGTTATTAAAATGAATAAAAGTGTAGCGAGTGTTCTTAGAAACATAAATAGAAAAAGAGAAATATTCTCTGTACATAGTTTTTTATAAACGGACGAAATACTGCGAAAGTACTATATAAAACGAGAATGTATAGGGTGTATAATGCGCCACTACTTCATTATCATATTCTAATCATCAAAATAAAAAAATCATATACCTCCAAAAACGGGATGTGTCTATATTGCAGTCATATGTATTTATGTAGCAACTAAGGCAATTAATTATTAGTTATTATTTTATTTTTCGTCATTATTTTAGAACAATTAGAAAATTTAGACATGAAACAAGACAAATATCACAGCAACTGATCAAAGTGACCGCTCCCGTTAAAACAACTCTCTGCATTCTATCCTGTTCTCTGCATTCCATCTTCGTGGTGATCTTTTTACCCTTTTACGACCACCCCGGGTGCCGCGTATTTCTCATCTAGTCTTTAATACGCTGACGGAAATTATTCTCAATAGATCAGGATTATACAATTTAATTTGGGTACGTCAGTAAATAAGAATCCGAAGGACTGAAATCTGGGTTCCTGATAGACCATAAACAGGTCCTCACAAGTTATATTCAGGGTGCAGGATGAACGTTGTCCAGAAATTCCCCGATCACCCTAATACAATGTTCCGACGCAACATCGCGTCGTAGTCTGTAGACTCCTCTAATTTCTATAAAACATGCCTGTTAAAACGTCGTGATAGTAATAAGAGACCAGTCACAAAATTATTTATTATTCCGTCCCAAATATTTCGAGAAAATTGTTACTAATGCCTTGATAGTATAATAGCGTTTGCCACACCAAAGGTGGAAATTGTAAACATTACTCCATCTTTGGGTGGTATGTATGAAAAAGGTGGAATATATAAGAAAGGTTAGAGTAAATTAAAAAACGGTCATCTATTTAGGAGTGAATCAATTATATGTCAGAGGAGGATGAAGGGATTTCGTATACTTTTCTTAAAGATTGAAATTCCTAATCTTTAGGCATAGTCTTTAGTCAAATATTTACTGTTGCCCTGGTTGTTTTTAATTGAAGACAAAAGAAGAAAACATTTATTGATATACAAAGGAAATTATTCTATGTAAAGTCTGCGATTTTTATCTTCAAATAAGAATTTTATTTTGTATTAACCGCTGCACTGTCATTATGATATACATACCTCTAATCAAGATACAAATTGCGCTTTTCTTAGAAAATAATAAATATTATTTTATTTACAACATACAAATATGCACACAGTTGAAATAATGCTTCCGATGTAATTAATTATTGAGTAAAAAAAGTACAAAACCAAATACTGAAAATAATATAGGAAATTAGGGTTTGTGATAAAAGGTACATTATAATGCTTATATTATTATATTATTCTAACACTAGTGGACAACACATGAACAGACATATTGAGCATTGGAAAACATTAATGATAAACCTTAATTATGAAATTAATTACATGATCTGTATAGTTTAAATCATGTATTACTGAATACTGCAAGGGATGAGATTGCAAAGCAGATAGTAAATATTCCAAATATTGTAGAATATTTTTGAGGTAGAGCCCGAAGCAGTGATTGGATAGTTTCTTAACTGTCTCCTATTTTATTTGTTTCTTCTAATGATTTTAGCAACAGCCATTTTAATTGACCTATAAAATCACCAAAATACATATTCTCAGTAATGGTAGGAGTACGGAATGGTAGGAATGCGTTCCTGTTTTGATTTCTTGTATATTCAGAATTATTGTATATTATTATTATATTATATTATATATTCACATCCAATATATACATAGAATATTATCATTGATCAGCTTCATTGATCCCAATCCCTTCGATATCGCTCTTGCAATATTCAGTTATTGTGACAATCTATAGGAATCTGGTAACACATTTTTAACACCAGATCAATTATTCATATCAACGTAAATAATTGACTTTCTCCAAACGAAATCTGTTGTCGGGAGATCCTGATTTGGTAAATGCTCTAAATTTATTTGGTTTATACTTTAACCAAATTTATACTTTTAAATTTATTTGGTTTATGGAGTATATATATATATATATATATATATATATATATATATATATATATATATATATATATATATATATATATATATGTGTGTGTGTGTGTGTGTGTGTGTGTGTGTGTGTGTGTATGTATATAATAAAATTTAGGATCTGAAATTTATACATAACTATAAATATTATATTAAAGTTAAACCTGTCATGTTAAAGACAACTTTTCTCTGCCAATTTGCGTGCCCACTAAATTCCTTGTTCACCCTCCTTGGAGAAAAAGATTTTGGTTCCAAGTCAAAATATAATTCTGTATCAAACACTAGCATCATTTGAGCTTTATGGAGCGCATTTTCGTGGAGAAGAAGGACGTTATTGGCGGCGTTCTTTTGTGTTCTGAAATACCTCACCACATTAGCCAGAATTGAAAATTTCGTCAAACTTTTATTCGTTGCAAATATTTTCCGAAAATGTCGTGAATGATTAAGTCTTATTAGGCAGATTCTGGATAGCTGCATCACATCTCAACTCGGCTATGTCTTTCATGAGAAAACAATCATCAATATGCAACACTTAAATTTTGCATATTGAAATGTTCAGTTAAAATGATGTGTATGGGTGCTATAGGAATTTCTATATTGGCAGAACATGTTAACAGCAGTCTCTTGACTATTCTAGTCCACCTTCACTGTTCCAAAACAATACATAAATTTACAACATTAAAAAATCACAAGAAGCAGAAGATTGTGGAAGTATTAACATTTACAGTTGTTTTTATTTTTGTAATAAATTATCGAGAAAAATCGAAACTTCTACTAGACTAAGGACTTTTACAGTCCTTAGTCTAGTAGATATTTCTTAACCTATTATGAGAACTGAATACCGACTAGATTAATGTAAAAGAGTAAATAAATGAAAATAATATTTAGCAAAAGGCACTTTTGTGTCATTGGAGGATAAATAGAAGTATATGCTTTTGTAACAAAAATGTATCAATATACTGCTGATATTTCGAAAGGTTTTGTACTAAATTAAATGCACGTAAATAGATCCTAAATTACATATTTTGTTAGCTCCTACCATGTTTGTATTAGTCTCCTGACCATCCTGTATAATACTAATTAATTTCTGCTTGTGAATATTTAATTAGTCATGATAAAGGCAAATATTTGATATTAAACCGATTTCCTGAATAGCCAAGCATTCATTTAATCCTATTTGATAGAATAAAATTTTAGTCAAAATAACCTATTTCCAGGAAACTATAAATAGATGTTTTTGTTGAATAAATTTGTGGAACTTCCCTATATGTAACCTTCATGTTTATTCAGACGGTGACATAAAATGAAATAAATACCTATCAAGAGCATATATCAATGCTTAGCTATTAATAATATGCAGATTAATGTGGATATGATGTTTTCAAAATAAATTATAGTGCAAAATACTGGAATTTAAATATATTTTTTTAATTATATTATGAGAGAAAAGTTGAATATAATTTGCCCAAAACCATAAGAGGCTGAAGGTTGTAATATTACTTGTGACCGTGAGTAAAGTATATTATTTTATACGAACAATGTCATTTTAATAATAAATACGTACATGTATGTCATCCTTTATGTTTATTGTCTGTGTACAGATTCTTTTAAAGACTATGCCTAAAGATTAGGAATTTCAATCTTTAAGAAAAGTATACGAAATCCCTTCATCCTCCTCTGACATATAATTGATTCACTCCTAAATAGATGACCGTTTTTTAATTTACCTTTTACCTTTCTTATATATTCCACCTTTTTCATACATACCACCCAAAGATGGAGTAATGTTTACAATTTCCACCTTTGGTGTGGCAAACGCTATTATACTATCAAGGCATTAGTAACAATTTTCTCGAAATATTTGAGACGGAATAATAAATAATTTTGTGACTGGTCTCTTATTACTATCACGACGTTTTAACAGGCATGTTTTATAGAAATTAGAGGAGTCTACAGACTACGACGCGATGTTGCGTCGGAACATTGTATTAGGGTGATCGGGGAATTTCTGGACAACGTTCATCCTGCACCCTGAATATAACTTGTGAGGACCTGTTTATGGTCTATCAGGAACCCAGATTTCAGTCCTTCGGATTCTTATTTACTGACGTACCCAAATTAAATTGTATAATCCTGATCTATTGAGAATAATTTCCGTCAGCGTATTAAAGACTAGATGAGAAATACCCGGCACCCGGGGTGGTCGTAAAAGGGTAAAAAGATCACCACGAAGATGGAATGTAGAGAACAGGATAGAATGCAGAGAGTTGTTTTAACGGGAGCGGTCACTTTGATCAGTTGCTGTGATATTTGTCTTGTTTCATGTCTAAATTTTCTAATTGTTCTAAAATAATGACGGAAAATAAAATAATAACTAATAATTAATTGCCTTAGTTGCTACATAAATACATATGACTGCAATATAGACACATCTCGTTTTTGGAGGTATATGATTTTTTTATTTTGATGATTAGAATATGATAATGAAGTAGTGGCGCATTATACACCCTATATATTCTCGTTTTATATAGTACTTTCGCAGTATTTCGTCCGTTTATAAAAAACTATGTACAGAGAATATTTCTCTTTTTCTATTTATGTTTCTAAGAACACTCGCTACACTTTTATTCATTTTAATAACATATTTCTAATACTTAATATTTTTCTTCTACAGTTAACTGTTACTCTTAATGTTACTGACATAGCTCATAAATTTATATAGAAATGTGTACCAAGTGAAATCTAACTGTGCATAAGGATATCTTATAGAACAACGAATTAATGTGAACGTGCATATTATTAATTCTTTGTTCTTGTTAAGTAGTTATTATCCGATTAAAATTTAATACACAAACTAGAGACCGTAATCTCCTTTAAAGTAGCATGTTACTTAAAAAAAGTCCACTTTTTTGCAATACTTATATAGAGAATTAAAAAAAGGTAACATTTACATATCTTTATTTTTTATTCAAAAATATTAAAATAACCATTACTCAATTTTTATTTATTTTTCATTTACTTCAAGAATTATGGAGTGAAATATTTGCTACATTATTTGAAGGTCACTAGTATAAGTATTTGAGGTGATGGGCCAGCTTCATGAGATGATGTGGAATGCTTTGTCAGCCACTTTTATTCTGTTATCCAAAAATTCGGCCACATAACATTCAGCGACTGATGATGACTCCTACCCGATGTGCCTTTTAAACCGAAGAAACTCGGCGCTGCTATTGACTGTAAGATATTTTGTATTTTCCAGATTTATGAATTTTTGCAATTTCATATCTCTGAACTTTTTTTGTTGAAGTCTCATATATATTCCTGAATAATTCCCGAAAATATGATTTTTCATGTTTTTTTGTCTCATTTATTGTATCATATCATAATACCTCGTGATTGATAATGTTTTAAACCGGGTATTCTAAAGATATTATGCTTCTTTTATCTAGAACTTCATCTAAGCCATACCTCGGGTAGGTACGGCTTTACAGGCTTACATATTACAGCAACCAAATTTTTCATTAAACATATTTAGTCAGGTGCTTCTTTCAAAAAATTAATAATATCTGCAAATATTTAATTTTTTTCTATGGGTCTTTTTTTATGGTTCAATGGGTGTTTTAATTGTGATGGGCGTTTTCTCAATGGCGTTTCTATTTTCCAAAACGTTTTTAATTTCGTCAACTATATCGTACCACAAATCGATTTTCGTCATAATAATAAAGATTAAAACATGAGGAGAAACACACTGGAGAAATATTCTGTAGGTAGTTATTCTATTGAACCTCGCAACAAAAGGTAAAAATTAAGTTCATCAGTTATCTAGTTCATCATCTAAAATAACCGAGTGACATAATTAATAATGCAACTTTTAACACTGAAAGGGATAATCAATTAAGTCGTAATTTTATCCACAAGAGATGACGGAATACCAGAAATCGCTGTTCTCTCCCCAATCAGCGGGGTACTTCATTTCGTCGTTCGTATAGAACGAACAGGACAAAATTTATACCTTAGTGATGGGGTAACCTAAAGAAAACATAATTATTCTTTTCGCTGCAGGTGCATCGGGGACTTTGCACCCTTCCAAGCTTAGCGGCGACTCGAAAACCTGCTCATGGGGTCGCGTCGCGTTCACCTGTATGAAAAAAAAACGAAATAGTTGATCGCCACCGGTTTTTCAACGCAATCATGTGAAAATTTGGTTGTGTGGGTATTATGGTGCATCGAAGATCTAGACACAATGAAAGGATGCATTTAGTGTCGGCCTTTAAATTGGCTGAGTATTTTTATATCAGAATAAATTATGTAACAACGTATCTCAACAATTTTGGATAATTCTGACTATTTTCATATTTCGTCGTTTTTGTTGAAGTAACTAGTACATAAATAGTAAATTATTTATTTTTAATATACATATTCTTTTACAATAGTACATGAGGATCTTGACAATGGAAATACTGACAATTTTTTGTTAAATTTGTGTTCATTATGTTATCATCTTTATTACATATTATGTTCTTTATTTATCATCCTCAATATTTTTAAAACATGAAATTAATCATCAGTATAAGGGTGATAAGTACGAGAGTGTAAAAATTAAATATAATCATTATAATTATATAATAGGTATGGAATGAAGAAAATAAACTGCAACCAGATTTCTAAGTAATATTTATAATCATCTAATTACATAATAATAATCTGTATTTTAAAATCTGCAGTTGAATAATGAATTATATACAGCGTGGTGACAAAGTTTCGCACAATATTCATAATTCCTTTATTAAATGATAATTTGAAAAACTATGAAATACGTCAACTTATATTTTTTAAAACGACAGTGACTGATGTCTAAACGTATTTTTTATTTATTTTAATATCTGTGGTATGACATCATTATAGTATATTTTTTAAATTTTGCACCCTCTTTTCTAACAAAAATTAATTCGTTAAATTTCTTTTTTGAACAGCGATATATGTTACTGTTTATTAAGGGTTTTCTATTTGCTGTTTATAAGACAGAATCTATTAAATTTAAAATTGTAGAATACATTTGGACTGAAAACTAAAAATGTTTTGCCATTCAGATCTGGTAAATATTTTGACGAAACATTAGATTCTTCCCATACAATCATTTTATTTTCAAAATTGACAATGTAAATAAAATGAATTTGTGATTAAGAATGGTAAATTACTGTCTTTTTTTTTTGCATAGATAAAAAATTAATTATAGACACAGACAAAAATTAACAAAAACTCTTCTAAATCAAAATTGTTGAGGAAATATGGGATCATTAAACTGATCAATTATTCTGTTATTGTTCCTGTTACTGTCAAATTTATTTACTTTACGTAGAGTTTTTAAAAATTGAATAACGGGAAAGAATTGAAGTGTTAATGACCGTTGAAAATGGTGACAGATTAAGATATGACAAGGAGGTTTAACAGTTGCTTAATCAAGGACACCATGGTAGACCACCCATTTCAAGTTTAATGGAAATAAGACTAGTTTAAGAAAATGGAAACTGGTAGTGTAAACAATTTACCTCGACAAGGGAGAGCTACAAAACAGCAAAAACATTGAATGAAATGTGTTGCCTGGAGTTCAACCATCTTCAATACTGAGCAACAATCATGGCAACCATTTCACAGTTGGCAAATTATTGACATAAAAAAAGATTTCCACCTTTATACAGTACATTTAATACAAGACTTAATGAGGATTGTCCAAATTATCGCATACAAATTTGTTCTTTTTCTGATGAGGAGATTTTGAATGAAGCAGTATGAGTACAGTAGTATGAAATAGTACAGTCTCATGAAATAGTTATAACTGCAGATATTGGTCTCAAGAGACGAGCTTTTTCTTATTTTGGTGCTGAGATCCAGGCATTCCTTGACTATACTTTCAAAGGCAGATGGATCTAAATGGCTTCCACGTTTATCTGATTTGACCCCTTCACATTTATTTACTTATATAACAGAATATATTGATCGTTCAGTATAAAATATTTACATACATGCTGGTCAACGTCACATTATTAATTGAATAAATTTAAAATTGTTGTTAAACTTAAGATCATCTTCGCTTTATTTGAGATGAGACACTATTATACTGGGAAAGCTTTAAGGAATGAACTTTTGTTAAAAACAAGGTGGTTGCAATTTAAAAAATACTATGACTCACAATTGAAACAGAAAACCTGAATCAGTTTATCAGTTTATGCCTTTTTAAAATAAACAGTTTCAAAGCCTTAAAACGGACTTTTCCGCACGTAGAACATCTATATCTTGAAATTAAGTGAATGAAAAAAAAAAATAAACCAACACATAAATGCAGAGTGGGGTGTGTCCTATCCACCTCAAAATCAATAGGTGTCATATGGGAGACGTCCCCGATCAGAATCAGTCAAAACCCGATCGATCCTACATGATTTAGTTGAGTTATCGTGCTAACAAGAAATTTTAATGCCGACAACAACGACACACACACAGACAAATTTTTCTAAAAACCATTTCTTGTGGTCTTTAGACCGAAAAACGAAAAATAAACAAAATTGTTTTTTCCATTTTTCTTTACACGATTATATTACTTTTCCGCTAGTATAGTTGAGTGCGGAAAAGTAAAAAAGTTTCACGTGTTTTAGAGTATTCTAAAAACCATTAACTAATGACATCTTGAATATTGTGTGAAATTTTGTCACCACACTGTATGTAAAATCAATAAAAACAAACAAAATAGCAAACAGGGGCGCCACTGTGCTTCTTTTTAGAAATTCGATTATTTTTTCTGTTGTACATATAATTTTCTTCTGTTCTGTACTAGTTCTGATCCACTTGCTTATCTTTTAAAGTAAAATTTTCGGGTTTGGAGGAGTGATATTGTATTATATTGTCCATCTTTTGACTGAAATCTTTGATCAAAATTAACTCACATCTGTTCATATTACGAATAGTGTGTTTTTTATTATATTATTGAAACCTGTTTTAAATCCCATTTCCACCGATAATATGTCATGTCTCAGTTTCAGTGACATATGAACACTTTTTTAAAATACTCAGAATTGATTGTAAAACTAAAATATCGTAGGGTTTTTGTTTTAGCTCTATTAAGTGGGCAATAATGTATTTTCGATGAAGAATTCTTCACAAAATTGTAAAAAATCTGTAAGTAAAAATAACTCAGAATATTGCTTTTATTAATAATTGTAGTGGTTTATTTGACAATGGCGATAAAAATTAAGTCGTAGCCACGATTAAGAAATCGAAAAATATCTATACATTATTGATAACAACTTCAGGACTAAAAAGTTTCGATCAAATATTAATATTTTTGTAATTATCCACCTGTTTTATGCGAAGGAATTAGTTCCCCCACTATTGATGATAGATATGTGTAACATTAGTCCATATTAAAAAAGGGAAGTTTATGAGTAAATAATGGCGTGCTCTTTTTTATCTTGATATCTGTTGGTCGTTATGTGTCTATCCTTGAATTAGGCATGTACTGAAACTATAATAATTTCGGTGCGAATATAGTGAAACCACAGGACCCCTGTTATTATAGCATATAGACAACATATGGTAATAAATACTATTTAGAGGTGTCGATTTGGACGCTGCATTTGTTAGCAATAATTTCGAAACCAATAATTTAAATATAATTTTGCCACAAGCATGGCATGACGAGGTTGTTTTTTACGCACGGCAGATGTGTTATGTGAGTCATGAAATGGGGCGTGTTTATTTATTCCATGCGCAATAATTACGAAATGGCAATAATAATAGTAGTAATTTTAATGATCACGGACGGTGAAAAATAAATTAAATGATAAATTAATGCAAAACAAGTAGCTAATATAATTTTAAAACCATAATGTCAAAAGTGGAATATATTGAAGAGATGAAACTAAAACTTCAGTGAAATCAAGGACAGTAATGGGAAGAATAAAGTCGTTGAATATTGATGAATACGTCTTATAAATAACATAAATAAGAGCCAGTTTACAAAACTGTAATAAATTTCTTATTTCAAGTAAACCCCTAGTCTTCCCCATAGTCCTTGTACGTCCTGTCAGTCAATAGTCTGCCAATGATCTATTACCCTTACAAAGAGAAATTCTTCGATATTTTACTTCAGCAGACTTAGTTTAGCAAGTAGAGGCGAACATATATGCAAGTTCTATGAAAAATCAAAACAGGGAATGTAAGGGTCTTTCAATAAGGGCGCTCGATTTTTAAACGTAAATAAAATAAGTTGTGTGTGAGATATCCACTCAATTATTTTGTTATTTAAAAGAATATTTTATAGCATTAAGTATGGAATACAACGTCGTTTAAATGTCCACTACGGCTTTGCTTGGTGGCACGTATTCGGGAGGTCCAATTTTCGATGAATTTGTCGCATAAATCTGGCTGAATTTGTTGGATGGCGTTTGTTATGTTGACTTTGAGTTCATCAATTGTTTGCGGTTTATTCGTACAGAGCTGGGATTTAATATTTCAAAAGAAGAAGTCTAAAGGTGTTAAATCGCACGTTTGCGGTGGGCAGTTCAGTTGCCGCTGTGCGAGACAATCATGCCCTCAAATCGTGCAGAATGTCCATCGTGGCATGCGCTATGTGATATGTAGCGCCGCCGGCCTGTTGGAACCACATGTCGTCAGTATCCATATCATGAAGTTTAGGCTGATAAGCAAGAAGCTTATCATCGATCTGTAGCTTTCACCGTTGACGGTTATGGCAATGCAAGTTTCGTTTTGGAAGAAGTACGGCCCGATGATTCCGCCAGACCAAACAGTGACTTTATCAGATGCATTTGGTGCTGGTGTATTTCATGTGGATTAGTATCGTCCCAAATCTGACAATTTTACTTGTTCACATACCCATTCATCTAAAAATAGGCTTCGTCACTAAAGATGATTTTTCTTTGGCAAAATTTCGGTCAGCTTCCAACTGCTTCAGAGTCCACATATCAGCGAACACCTTTACCTTAAGTTCCTGGATCAGTTGAATTTTATACGGGTGCAGACCCAAGTCCCGGCGCAAAATTCTCCAAGTCGCAGAAAGGCCAAGTTGTTGTGAACGACGAGAAATTGACTGCCTCGGGTTTTCCCGTACACTCTCACGCACAGCAGCGATGTTTCAGCAGACCTTGCGTTTAGTGACGTACGGGTGTTGGCTGATTATTTATTAAACCCGTTGACTCGAATTAGGCCACCAAACGTCGAACAGTCGACACGGCGGAACGGTTTTGGAGAATATAAAAATCACGTAATTCTCGTAATCTGTTTCGAACGGAGCACTGATTTTGAAAATAGAATTTGATGATTTTCATACATTGTTTAACGCTATAACCTTTCATGATGACTTGTCATACACTACTAAACAATTCACAACAAATTTATGAGATGTTGATTTAAGAACATGGCCGCTATAGCCTAACAAATTTTGAGCGTCCACATTGAAAGACCCGATATAAGTTCACTGTTGTTAATGAAGAATGATTTTTGTATTATTTATTAATTCGTGAAACCCCTTTTACTTCAATTACTCATAATGATTTAATAATTTTATTGTTAATATTTAAGTGTATTGAATTACTAGTGCAATTCTATCGTTAATATATCATTGAAGTAGGTATTATTTTACATAAATATATATTTTGAATATATTATTTCACATTTTCACAGGCAGTTATGTTATATGGATACAGACAAAGCACACTGCACGACTGTCATTTCGGTAATTTCATTTTACCTGCATTTTCACGCAAAGAATATACATAATTTTTAATTTAGATGATGCACGTTCAGGCGCCCCCCTGAACACAGACCGTGTGTTCGCTTAATGACGATCTCATTTTTGAATTCACTTTCTTTACTGGTCGTAGTTAATTTGGGGTCTGGCCCTCAGCCAAGCCCTTTCCCTATTTACTGAACCATTGCCAAAATCGTTCGTTCTCATTTGTATACCATTATTAATAGCAAGTCCGTAGATGTTAGGGCAAATATAGTACAAAAGGAGCGGAAGTCGAAACTATAAAGCGGTTGCACTTCCGCAGAGCTCGTGGAATTAATTTTATCATGTGCGATATTTTTTTCTCTTTTTATTACGCGGCGTGAGGGTGCCATCTCGTTTCCCGGTGGGCGAAGTAGGGCTGGCGATTTTAGGAAACGGTTAAAATTTAAAACAGAAGAAATTAATCGGAATGTAATATTATACTTAAATATAATAAGAGAATACTTAAATTCTATCACAATTTTACTGTTGCATTTTTAATATAAATTAAAAATGTTTATACAGTGAACATGTAGAGTGTGGAATAAATTTTAACAAATCGTTACCAGTAAGGTACTACAACTAAGAAAATTATAATCGATAGGTTGATTTTGGTTTTTATATGCTTAGTTTTTGGTATACGTATATTTTTTTGACGTTATTACGATTCATATCCCGTCAAAATTATCGATGACGCTATTGTCAGATTTTTTAAATTACTAGTTCTGATGATGCCGCTTAAGATAGCACACTTTTTTACATATCGTACGTTAAAGTCTATTACAGATTACATAGTAACTATTTTAAGAAATAAATAATTTAATTTTTAATATCATAGACAATACTGTGAAAAAATAAAGACTCATCTTCAATTTGAATTAGGTACATCATGAATGAAACATAATTCTGATATATGTTACGTGAAGTCAGTGTTTTATATTAAGAGTTTTTAGGATCTCATGCATTAGTGAATAACAGAGATTTATGAAGAAACGGGATTGTAGTTCGTGAAGAATTATAAATTCATTGATGTTTTTATAACTTACTTGAACTAATACTTGGTACCTTTATTTTTTATTACATTTAATAAGCGAATGTTCATACTATTTATTAAATTGTTTGAAGTCGCCTGTGGAATTTCGTCTCATGCAGCTTCAGTTCATCAAAACTTGGAATTGAAGGTATTGTAGGGTATAATTCCCCATAGATTTTCTATCGGGTTAAGATCAAGACTCAATGTTGGCCATGGCGTAAGGTCACTTCCATACTGTTGAAACTAGTTTTCTATGGACCTTGCAGAATGAATAGGTGCATTATTCTGTTGAAATATTGAACCACCATCTTCAGTAAGGGTTAAAAATGGTAACAGGTAATCGTCTAACAGGCTTTGATAAGCAGTCGTATTCATTCTGCCATTTACAAATACCCTTTTTGAAAGCCGCCCATATGAAAATAAAACCAACTGTTTGAGATCTTCTTGGCATAATTTTTCGCTTCTTTCATAAATCATGCTAATAATAACTAAACTCATCCGGTTCATCCAAATTACATTTTTTTCGTCACTAAAGATTACGTGGTCCCAAAAATATTTATTTTGAACATACTCCTCTGCAAATTTTAATCTGGCCTCTATGTGATGCTGTTTAAGTGCAAGTTTCTTTAAACATTTTTCTTGTTTAAAGTTCTTATTAAGTTCGTATTTTTTGTGACAGGAATTATTGCCAAATGCTCAGTAGCAACCCGTAAACACTTTGTAGAGCAATAGCGCTATTTATCTATCAGTGACCTGTTCTATTATTCTATTAGGCCTATTCTATAAGTTAAGAAATTTTAACGCCACTGTATTTCCATTCTTTCATTCAGATATTGATTGTAGCTGTTTTTTAAAAATCATTTTGTTTGTACATTATTTGGCTACTTCTATTCATTAGGCTACACAACAAATATATTATTAATCTTTAAGTGAAACAACGCATTAATTTTGTTGATGATAGGCTATCGAGATAGAAGCTGTATACAGGCTGTTTGTGAGTTATTACTTTTCCACACTCCACTATACGCAGAAAAGTAATGTAATCGTGTAAAGAAAAAGTGAAAAAACTAAAATTTTTTGGGTTTATTTTTCCTTTTTCGGCCTAAAAACCAAAAGAAAATGGTTTGCTGTGTGTGTGCCGTTGTCGCTGGCATTTATCCTTGTTAACACGATAACTCAACTAAATCATGTCGGATCGATCGAGTTTTGACTGATTCTGATTGGGGACGTCTCACAGACGACATCTATTGATTTTGAGGTGGATTAAAACACACTCTACCATGTACATGGGTCATGAGAAAGCACAATGGTGGACTATTGGAGAATTTTATTTTATTAGCACGATGACTCAGTTAAATCGCGTCGGATCGATCGGGTTTCGACTGATTCTGATTAGGGACGTCCATCAAACGACATCTATTAAACAATTTCAAAACCTTAAAATGGCCTATGAGATTTTACTTTTCCGCACTCCACTATACGCGGAAAAGTAATGTAATCGTGTAAAGAAAAAGTGAAAAAACTAATTTTTTTTTGAGTTTACTTTTCGTTTCTCGTCCTAAAAACAAAAAAATGGGTTTTAAAATATTTTTGCTGTGTGCCGTTGTCGTCGGAATTTATTGTTGTTAGCACGATAACTCAACTAAATCGTGTCGGATCGATCGGGTTTTGACTGATTCTGATTGGGGAAGTCTTCCAGACCATACCTATTTATTTTGAGGTGGATCAAATACACTCTACCATGTAGGTACATGGGTCATGAGAATGTACAGTGGTGGACTATTTGAGAATTTTTTTTTGTTAGCACGATCACTCAGTTAAATCGTGTCGGATCGATCGGGTTTCGATTGATTTTGATTAGAGGCGTCTACCAGACGACATCTATTGAATTTGAGGTGGATAAGACACACCCAACTCTGTCCATGGGTCATGAGAAAACACGATGGTGGACTATTTGAAAAAAGTAAAACTGTCGCATAAAACACATATTCTGCATTTATGAGTTGGTTTATTTTTTCTCGGCCACTCAATTTCGAGATAGAGATGTTACGGAAAAGACCATTTTAAGATTTTAAAACTGTTTATTTAATAATAAGTATGCTGAATGACTTATTACAAGTTCAATTGGAAGTAACATAATAGCAAAATTTGGAAATATTGATACTGTGAGAAACAATTATACCAAAGGTCGCTCTACCTTTCGAGAAAATATACAGCTGAATATGTTACTAGCTGTGTAGGAAAATTTTCATCAACCAACTTCTGATATCGCATCGAAACTTGTAATGTGTTGGAAAATATACAGTTTGATGTGTTACTAACTACACAGGGAAATAATTATCATGCAACCTGTGAATTCGTATTGGAATTTGCAGTGTATTGTTTTGAAATGCGTGAAAAATAATAAACCGCAATATAAAGTGAAATTACATAATAAATTTCAGATTAACTGAAGAGTTAATAATAGAGCGACGTAACTGGAATCCTCAATTTAAAAACCAGATTGATTTCTTTGGCAAAGCCTTTTTGTGTAAATTGCTCAGTGAATAGACGAAGTACGATTATTTGCTCCTCTAAAATTCTTACTGGACTATACATAGCTTCCACACGCAGTTTCCAGATAAAGTCAAAGTGTGGATGGGAATTGTTGACATCACGATTATAGGATCATATTTTATTGACGTTGCACTTACTGCTGAAAGTATGTTGAGTTTCTACGATAACACATAGTTTCCTCACTTGTAGCACTGTATCCAAATAATGAAAATCTCCAAATACGAGAACCGTCAATATGGTACCAACATGATGGTGAGTACCGCATTATTTTCGAACTGTGCGTGATTACCTAAACATAGTCTTTTCTAATAAGTAGATCTGTAAAAGAGTTATTGGGTGGCAAGTTGCATTTCTAGATCTAACTCCGCTGGAATATTTTTTCTAGGGTTACCTTAAATCCAAAGTATATCTTAATAGATCAAATATTCCAATCACAGCACCGCCACTAACAATATCAATGTAGTGCAGTTAAATAGGTGAATAGCCAGCAATTTTGTTTAGGATTCGTACGGGAATTGGTGGAGAGTCTAAGAAAATTTATAAATAATTTTATAGGTAATACAATTCTCTACAACTTGTCTATAATTTTTCGACGTAAAGCTGGAAATTTATGCACAATTTCCGAGTATGCCATAAAATTCAAAGCTGGTTAGGAAAATACCAAGATCTGGAATCCTGGGGCTGGAGATGTATCATCCATATTTATACCAGTACGGGGTGCCAACGCATTCACAGACCCAAGCTTCTCAAATTAATACTTTGCAGACGTAAAACCAAGTGTGGCTTAAAATAATCTGCCATATCAGAATGATGTAGAAAGTTCTAACATATTCGAATTAATAGAACGTCGAGGATGTCTTTCACTGTTACTCAACTTGGCTTAAAAAAAAGAAAAGAATGAGTCATCAACATGTAAACAAAATATGCCCAAAAACTCTTCCTCATGAATGGTATAGCTCTGAATTAAAAAAAAAAAAACATAAATATAATGTAGAATAATAATATAAAATTTAGTCATATATAGGGTGTCTCATTTGGAACTGTAGGATGCGATTTTTGAATAACATTTGACAAACTGATGTTATTTATTGTTCGACATAAAATGGAGACGGTACGGCTACAAATGGAAAATAATATCGTGCATATGGCCGCCTCGACTCATCTGGTATGATGTCATTCGTTTAGAAAAATTATCCGTAACACAGGCATATTTCTATTTCTTGAATAATACGTTGAATGTTAGCTTTAAGAGGTCATTGATTATTTCTGGCAGGGTGGCGTACACTTTCCCCTTGACATGACCCCAAAGAAAAAAGTTCAGTGGTGTTAAATCCCATGATTTTGCAGGCCAATTGATGTCAGCGTTCCACGAGACAACATGATCAGGAAATTTGGTGTGTAACAGAATTATGGTTGCACCGGGTTTCTAAAACCACCTATTGTTCAACTCCAAATCATCAATTTGGTGGAAAAAGAAATTATTTAACATGTCACAATAGCGTTCCTTGTTTACTGTGATAGCTAGACCAGCTTCATTTCAATAGACCAGACAGATAGATAGACCAGATAGATAGACCAGCTTCATTTTCAAAAAAGTATTGTCCAATTACTCCACCACTCCAAAATGCGCTGAACAATATTTCGTTGAAAAAGTCAACATTAACTTCTTTCTCTTATTAACATCCAATTAACAATTGTGTGCCGTTGTAAATGGTCTGTAACATTTAATTGTTTTGTCAGCTGAATTTCGTATGCTGACAGATGCAAATCTTGAATTGGCAGATTCAATTGTTGTGCGCGACGTCGAATTGATGTGTTTGGATACTCCCGTATACTTTCTCTTACTGCAGCAATATTTTCATCTAACCGATCACGACCAGGACATATTGGTGTTGCCTTATCAATAACAGAACCCGTCTTTTCAAATTTCTTGATTTAGTTACAATTAAATTACTAACTATTAATTCTGTAGGCGTTTCATTTTGTCCTAATGTTGTGCGAATTCTTAGGGCATCTGTAAATGATCGTTCACTTTCATAAAACAGTTGTACACAAACGTCGTTATTGAACTATTAACCGCAGCATGTTGATGTTGTATGGTTTGTAGATGACAGTCGTTAAATATTGATGCCCTATCTTTGCCAGAATATGGCGTCTAATTCATATCCTATGGTTTCGACATATAATATTATACCCTATATAATATTGTTCTGAACAATAATAATAACTTTTTTTCACTTACTTATTTGACATCCAATCTAACAGTTTTTTTCTGGATTGAAATTAAAATTGTCACAAAGATATTAATAAAAGTAATAGAAAATTTTATCAATACAATTGATCTTTATAAAGTCTGTAGTTTCTAAGTTGTTGCGCTCAGGGTGAGGGAGATAAAGAAAAAACTCCCAAAACAATTATTTTAAGATCAGATTTCCACAATATTCATTCATTTTCGTTATAGACTTTCATTAGTTCGTAAAATATAAAATATGTTTATTTGTCAACATGGGTTTACAGTATTTGAGTAGCTTTATTAGATATTTATTATCTGCATATTTATTTATAATTTTTGTTTGTGTATGTTATATATGTACATACATACATGTTAAATGGTACTAGGAGGGTTCCCATCTCAATGGATGTATATTGTTTTAGAGAAATAAAATAAAACAAGCCGCGGAAGTGAACATACGTTATCGCGACAGATTCAACAGATGCGAAGGGTTAAAATGATCCCGACAGTTTGATTGTGGGAATGGATGTGATTAAAAGGCTAGGTGAGATTGCTGGATATCAAGGACATTAGGCAGTTGGCTGCATCCCTTCGGTATAAAAAACATTACTTCATACGCTTTATTAATCTCTCATTAGGAAAGCTTTACTTTGTTTCGTAAGCGAGGGTGAATGCATCGCCATTGATTCTGAAATCAAATACAATGTTTCATTTCTTGAGGCACGTATATCAGTTTATATTATCATAGTTATGTTAATATGACTATTTTATAGAAAATTTAGGTTCTTGAAATGTATTATATTTTTAAATCGTGATAAAAGAAATATAGTATCGCCAGCAGCATTTTTAGACATCGGTCGCTATGTACGAACTACTGCTTTTAGGATGTGAAAGTTTTTGTCATTAGTAAATCTGCTCACCATGAGAGCTACATCAGTGGTGTAACACTCGGGTAACTCCGTGGCAGTCGGTGTGATTTAAAATCTCCTGATTTAAAATAAGACGCGTCTCAAATAAGATGTGAAGCTTATTATCCTTTAATTTGATGTACAAATCATGAAAACAATGTAACACAAATAAAATAAAAGTGATCCAAAATCGCATGCCCAATTTATCTTCGATTTAACAATTATGATCTAGTCCTGTAATTCGCTGTTGTTTATAATGAATAAAGAACCATTTCGTTGATTTTGAATAAATATAATTTTACATGGAAACTGCCCAGTCGAAGTACGTTGAAAAGTCATTTATTATGTTTGTCCGGAAGATTTAAATATAATATTAAATACCAAATATACAATATATAACGGTGGTTAACTGTGGACGAGACAATAGATTCTAAAAACCTTTGTGTCTATTCTTCATGGTATAGCACCTACAAGAAATCCGCTTCGACCATCATCTGCGCATTTAGTAGACAGAGAAAGAAATTGAAAAATTTACTAATGCAGCAATTTAGCATTAATTCCCTATTAGAAAAATATTATTTGAAATATAATTTTTTTTATTTCAAGAAATACAATCAGAAATACAATACTTTCTATAAGCTAATTTTATATCACATGACCGATGAGGATAACTCCTTTAATTGACGGGATGAGGATATTTCTAGCCAAGAACCCTCTTTTATTTTGGTTCATATTAAATCCATTGGTAGTCGTCTTTTTAATCTTCTATAGTTTTGTTGGCGAAGGAGTGGTGGTACCAATTGCACATTGAAGATGCTCAAGTGAAAGCAGACTTGCCAAATAGCAGATGCCATAAACAAATTATAAAATACTTCATTATCCTTAGGAGAATCATTGCAAATATGACATGAAAAAAAGTGCTACAAAGTTTAAATAGCCATAATGGAATTCATGTTAAAGAAAACTTTGAAAATGTTTACATAGGTACTACTACTTCAATGGAACACTACTTTTATGTCGTAGCTCTTTCTTTGATCTATACATTTAAGGAATATTTCACTCATGTATATCTATAGATTTCTTTCTATATAAAGCTATGTTGAAAGTATGAGAAATCCTAAAAACTTTTAAAGTACATGAAGACAATGTTAAGAAACAGAAACTAAATAAAATCATAATATTTCAAATAATCTTTTATTAATAGGTAATTGATCCACCTTTATTTTTATTTCATAATGTTCCCATTTAGGTATCACTTTAGGTTCACGGAATTCTTGGATTTAGTCTTTGTTTATTCTTCATTTAAGCGCGAACTTAAACCCTTCTAAAATAAAAACTTTACATCTGTCACTATTTTTTGTTTGTAAATGTATCACTTGTTTTACAAGTGATACATTTTCTTATGACGGAACATTTGGTGATTATGACATTGGCCTATGACAGAATTGTACCATGGCCAGTTACGAAGATGTATTTTGATATTTCTAATTCAGTACTTTTGTCTTTTGTTTATTTTGTAAGGCCCATTTTGAGAAATTATTATTATTTTTATTGATAATACATATTAATGAAACCTTCGATTGTATCTGCGTTGTCGATGTAGAAAATGAAAAAAATAATAAGGAGCAGTTCTATCGTAATAAAACAAAAACGATTTGTTCACAAGATGACGATTTTAATCATTGGAAAATTTGTTACTATTTCTACCCCAATGTTTATTTGTTGTAGATATTGATCTAATTTATGAAAACATGTTAAATATAAATTTAAGAAATTTTAAATATTATATTTTTAAATTTAGATTACCCCATTTCATTAAAGATTATTTAATAGTTTAATAATTACCTTTATATGATTGTTAGTTTGGGTTGAAGTTTACAGATTTTCTTCTTCTTTTCTTCTGTAAACATTATGTTATTACTTGTATAACGGGAGATATACCATATACGATTAGCATGAAACAAGCTCGAATAATTTTTAACTATTTTGATTTTACAAATATTCTATATAATATAATCATTATTTGAGAAGATAATTATTGCTTACTAATGGTGAAAATGAATCTGAACATGCATAAACTGGTTTCTGCAACTGATGACTATTTGTACAGCGGCTCCTGAAATTTTACCTGAAATAGTCAAGTGTAGCAGAAATAATTTAGCACCAGGATGGAGGGCCTCTACAAAGTGTTTCCATATTCAGGAGCAACTAAATTATTAATTTAACTCCACTCATTTGATCCCATGGACACCAAACAGTCGTGACTTAACACCTTTAGATACATTTGTTGCGGTTTTCAAAGAACAAAGTTCATAATCATTTTAATATCAGTTATCAAATGATTGACACTAATACTAAGAAAATCACTGACTAAATTAATCAGAACAATAATAGCATTGTTTTCAAACAATATATATATATATATTTGGCAACTCTATAAGGTTTAATAGAATTGCCAAATATATATTTCTCTTTATTATTTTAATATTAACCCTGTTTGATGAGATAATAACACAAAATGTCGAACAATAACAATGTTGTTATTTTGATTACTCAATATAAAATAGCAGGCAATTGTATATTGAGCAATTATTGTGATTCAGTCATCGTCATCATCATATGTTGTATCATATCATCATATGTATACGTCATCATCGTATGCATGTTAGATATTGTATGGCTATTAAAAAGGAATCACCTTAATTCTAATATCATTTGACCAATTCGGGTTATGGTTTTTAGCTATATTTTAAATATATGTAGGTATAATCTCACCAATATTGGATTTAATTTTGTTATAACTAAAAATAAGTACCTCGAAGGGGGAGGGTCAAAGTATAATGAAGAACCCTGTACATGTTAACATAATATTTAAACAGGTAATTAAATAATTAACATAGTATATAAACTAAGTTAAAAATAACTTCAAGATAGAAATGTCCTATATAACTGTTGACCATCTCGAATATTCAAAAAATAAACACGAGATAAGAGATATCGTTTGAATTCATCCGTAACTAAAAGTTATTCCTGTAATAATTATTAATTTATAATACACGTTATTGTTTTCTGTTCAACAGACGTGATTTATTGCATGCCACAAATCACCAAATAATTAAAGAAATGGTCATTAAAATATGCTTTAATGACACATGATGTATGCAATGAAACTGTCTTTCTTCAAAATCAGTTTCATCATTAAATCAGATGAATTCTTTAACGCTTTTTAAGGCGTCTAGAAGTTATAATAGAGTCTGGGTATTATAGGTGTTTAAGGATTTCTGAGTATTTGTCTAATTTTTTACATTTCGACAATAACGATAATGAAAATTGAGAATAAACTATAAATTGATTGATTATCTCATGTTATTTTATTTCACGTTTCAAACCGTTTAGATTAAATAATCCTTTATAAATATTCTTCATTACTAAAGATTAAGCCCTGTTTATCTTAATTTTGTCCCACCTTGGTAAAAAATTGTTTTTACATTTTTTTTTTAATTATGTTCGTTTGTATAAAAATGCTACCTAATTTAAAAAGTGACAGCAGTAATCCTATATAATGATAAAATATATTAATTTTAAAGAAAAAAATCAGTTTCAAAAACTGATTTGGAAAACTTGGAGAAACTGAATAATTTCAATATGTCATGAAACCCTTAAATAATTTTAAAAAACCTACAAACATGAAAAAAACTATAAACCGCACAAATCAAAGTCCAGAAAAATTCTACTCTGCAAAGTCTGAAACATTTGGAAAACTAGATATCCCTAAAGTCTCACGAATCTGAATACTTGCAAATACAGGAAAACTTTGAAAATAGGAAATATGAAACCTGCAAAAGCAAAAGAAAAATAATTTGATCCCAAGTTTCATTTGGATCCCAAATGCAACAGAGAAAACCGCAAAAATGTCATTATTGACCCAGATAACCTACAGATACAATTTTTTTTACAAATCACAAAAAATCCATAAATTTATGCTGAAAATGTCACTACTTTTATAATTGAACGAAAATTGTTATTTAAATTTTTAATTTTGAATTAACCTATATTGCAACTGTAATGAATTTTTAGAACTTTTTGCTTCTGTAAGGTCAGCAATTTGTAAAATTTATCCAGTTGTAAAACGGATCAATTTTAAGGGTAGATATATTAATAATATTTTTCTTTTTAATAGATAATTGTTTATTACAATTTTATATTTAAACTACAAATAATTCACACTATGAGTATAGGAAACTAACTTTGACAGTTTTGTTATTCTTTCCAATATTATAAGTACTCGAGATTAAAATGTAGTTCTACAATGAAAATTAAAAAATTCTTAAAAATTTATTGCATGTACGACGCTTGAATACAAAAGGGTAAAGAGTAATAAAATAGTATTTTATGCACCAAACTAGATTAAATCATTTTTTCACAGTCGCTCTCCATTAGATCAAAATTTCTCGGTTCTGGTTCTTCGAGATCTTTTTTTGGATTTCTGCCTTCCACTATATGAACTTCATCTCCAATACTTTCCAATGCCATGACTACGTTTTCGACCCCTTCTTCCTCAACTTGCTCAGTAGGTAGTGCAATACCAGAAGAAATGCCTGGAGCAAAAGAACTTGAATTTTGAACACTTTAGAATAATAATCAAGTAAAGGATTTTACTTCCAATTTTCCCCGTACTCTAATTCTAACAGCCGCTACACATCTATTAGTTTTGCTGGTTTGATGTCAACTCCTTCTGCAACCTTTTGCAATTTGGCATGGCGTGTGGATTTGTTTTCTTGGTTATAAATTTTCATTCCCCAACTTCATAGTTGTAGAAGGATTCGCCCTGTACCAACACCCCTGAGCTGAGTAACACCTTTAGTCAGCACGATTCTTTTTATTTCTGAAGCTTGAAATACCAAGATGTCACGGGCTTCAGAATCTTATTACTTTGCTCTTTCCGATCCAGTACATCACAGTCATCACCAAGACGAATGATTATAGTATACATTTTGAGTATGTTGAGGTAAGTTCGGAGTTTTAAATCACGCTCAGGGATTTGAGTTCCCTCTCTAAATTTCCAAAGATCCTGTCAGGGGGCCTAGAATTAAAAAAAAGAAAGTTAGTGTGAAAACAGGGGTCGATTTTAGTTATCCAGATGTTTAACCTTTTTTGATTTTGAACTCATATAGGCTATCATTACTGTCAATAACTTTTAATCCCTTTTACAACAATGTTTTTGTTTTACAAGACTACAAGAACTAACGTGCTGTTATAATCGCCAATATTTGCAATATCATAAAATTTTAATGCATTATCTAGTCACTTGTGATTTGAACAATTGTACTCATGATGAGTTACTATATTTAGGAAAACAACAACTTTTTACTGTCCTGTATGTTACTGAAGTATTCCATTGTTTATTTATGTAAAAGTTATTGGAATATTGTCCCTTGTTATCTATTTTTCAGTTATATACTATATATATATATATATATATATATATATATATATATATATATATATATATATATGTACTACAATATATTTATTTGTATGTTTGTCCTATAAATGGATCTTTTCTCTCGGGCAATAGAGGCATTATTATTATTAGTATTATTCTTATTATAAATTCGATTTTCTGTAGGTAATTTTTGTGAGAAGCTAGTACATCCTCTTTAAGTTTTTGATATTAAAATATTAAACATCTGGTGTCTTCCGTTAGTTTTCTTAAGTTATCTACGCTATTTAGTTCCTTTGATATATTTTATTATAAGACTGGTAAACCAAGATTCAGAATTTGAGTTGCACGACATTGTCTTTGTATAATATACAATGAATAGATAATATTCCATTAATGACGATTTATTTTGGAAATAATCATTTATTTTCGAATTGCAAATTATGTGAAGTATTCGTTATCTTATTCTAAAAAATTCTTTGAGTATTATATTTTCCCATGATAGTTCCCGATCTATTATGACAAGTACTCAACCAATATAGCCCATATTTCCACTGGGCTTTCATTGTGTTGCCATAATGTTGAAAACTGAAGAACCGTGAACACATAACTTTATAAATAAAAACCAAACAGTTCTCTAGGCGAAATGGGAGCCAATTAGCTGGGTCCATTTTAAGTTTTTTAGTTACCTGCGTTATAATAGCAAAGGGTGTACTTTGATGGAACGAGATTAGGCAATCTGTGCAAACCCTTTCTTCCTGCCTCATTAAAGAAGTAGGCCACGAAAGGGTTATGGGAAAAAAGGGCACCTGCAGACCGCCCCACATTATAAATTTACCATATGTCTTATGTTATTAGTTTTTTGCTTCGCTTTTAAACTTGTATTTGACAGAAGGGCAGGACATCCTCGCAATGCCATAATATGCCTGCTATATGCTCTTGATGCCATTAACCTTTTATTATTTTATTTAATTGAATTTGAAAAATAATTAAATTATTTACATATTCTGTATACCTTAAAGAAAAATAGGATTACTGTTTTCAAACTCTTTACACATAGAAGAAAAAAATTTTTGATAAAGCAATCTCAGTATAGACCTTAAATGTTGTACATACAGTGAGTCCTAAAAGTAATGTACAGATTCAATGAAATTGGTACTAATGGTTTTTTAAACTACTTAAATATATCAAAAGATGCATTTGAAATGACATGTAAAGAAAGTTATTTCAAATGGCGCAATTTAAAATGGAGTTTTCCATTAAATAAAAAAAAAAATAGCCATGATATCATAACTTTTAAATATGCGGTTCGTAGAAATTAACGGGTAGTCCTCAAAGTGGCATTTAAAATACATCTTTTGACATGTCCAACATGTCAAACAAAGGTTTAAACAAAACATTAATATTAATTTTATAGAATTTATACATTGCTTTAAAAATAAGTTTTTGGTAGGCATGTTGCAATATTGTGTTCAGCAATTTCAACCTTAAAATTATCAATATTTTGATAACCGATCATAACAATCTCAATACCAAGGTTTGTTAACTTTTAAATAAGGCTAAAAATTTCCAATAATGAAAATGTAAATAAAAAATCCTTCTAAAATAAATTTGTTTTCCTGTATTATCATTTGGAATTTAGATAATTGATTTGCAAGGGCATTTATATCGAATTTACTTAATATGCCGAGATTTCATATACATAATGGAATACGAGTACATTAACTGTATACAGAGTTGGTATAGAAGTCTGCGCCAGTTAGATAAACATTTTCAAAATGAGTATATCAATATTTAGTATGCAGAGATTTTATTGATAACTTTCTTAATTTCTATTTTTCTTCCAGTGTCATGGAAAATTAAACGTGTCGTGTGTTTTAAATTAAATAAAAAAAATCACCAAAAAGTCTTCGTTTTAATTTACACACATACCATATTTAGAGCAAAACAGCTTCGAATTAAATAAAGATTATCTATAATTTCGAGAATTTTGTTCCAACTGTGTAGAATCTATTGGTTCTTGTTCGCATGTGGAAAAATAAGATCAATTTTTTGTATTCCCTACGTGATCTGTGACTGAACGAAATTGAAGATCTATTAAAGCAATGAAGGAATTGGATTATCGCTGAATTTTCCCTCAAATTGAAAATTTCTACTGCAATTGTACAACGCACTTTTTAGGAACACCATAATATGCGGAAGTCATTTTAACTGAATATCCCGCTTTCTTACGAAAGACATAGTCGAGCAGAGATTTGATTCGGCTTTCCACAATCTCTGTTTATTAAGAATATATTTACGACATTTATGGTAAATAATTCCGTTACCACCCCCAACGAAACCAGATCCTACGTGACTAGCGTTCGGAAGACAACTGCCATAAAATCCTCATTGACAGAGGGTAAAACATAAACGCATGTATGCGGAAGACGGAAAGTCTTATAGATAGAGACAGTGGCGAAGCGTCCATTAAGGCTGTGAGGTTAGCAGGATTCCATATCATTCTTCGCGTCGGCATACCGGTAACCGACAATGCATATGCGCTGTCTAGGCTAACTCCGTCGCCTTGGTTTTAACGGAATTTATTGAGATCCGCGGTGCAGGGAGGGGAGAGGAGAGTACGCGAGGAATGATGTGCAATTTGGCTAGCTTTACAGCCTTAATGAACGCTTCGCCACTGGGGAGAGATACCTTTAGCTTCTAACTGATATGGTGTTGGATTTCCAAACATATAATATCAACAAAGTCCTTCTTCACGAGGACAATGAATATCAGAACATGCAAAGCAAAGTTTATATCGTGTCAGAGCTTGTGCTGCACAACCGTATTTCTCAGATTCAACTCCTTGTTCTCCAGATTATTCCCCCAAGCGAATTGGCTAGACTTCTAAGCCCAATACAAAATGTAAGGCAGGAAAGCCCAAGATTTGATTTAAAAGGTGCGCATGTTGAAGAAGTGGTGGACAGTTATTATCGAATAGCAGGTGTAATACTTTTAATTACATGTAAGTTTCATTACTATTACAGCTACTTTTTGTAATACATTTTTGTATGCGCTCGTATTTACTATTCATTTCATCACTATTTGCCAAATAAAGAACTCTCTTATCTTGCCGATAAACTAAACAGTTTACCTGAACCTAGCCATAAAAATAAGCCACGCTTTGAGATAACAGTCGTTTGGGATTTTTTATTTCGCAAATAGAGGTGAAATAAACTATATATGATATGGTTTCTTAAATTTATATTTATAGCACTGTCGTAGCCAGGAAATTTTTTTTCAGGTTTGGGCAGAGAGAGAAAATTAACTGAGCAATATGACAACAAATACATAAAGAAAATTATATGCCATTTCATTGCAATGGTACGTAATATTTAATTTTCAGAAGAGACCAGGACTCATGTCTGCTGCCTCCAAGATGTATCTTTAATAATCTGAAAATGTGATATTTTTACTTTTCCGCACTCCACTATACGCGAAAAAGTAATGTAATCGTGTAAAGAAAAATTGAAAAAACCCAATTTTTTTTTTGTTTTATTTTTCCTTTTTCGGCCTAAAAACAAAAAAAAAAGTCACTTTTGCTTTATTTTTACACTTTTCAACTCAACCTTTTCGTATAAAATATTATGAAATTCCTAACTTATGTGAAATCTTCTTCTTCTTTATTGTTTGACTTATTTACTCCAAAACCTAATACTAATTGTGTACACGCCTTCTCTTCTCTTTATTATTTTACAAAAAGTTTTGCAGTGATAGTAGTGAAATAATAAAAATAACAAACAAAACTTACTTTACATATTTTACGTATTTGAGCGAAAACAAGGTTAGTATTCCTTGACTTTGAGGACAGTCTCTGTATCGAGAGAATGGTTTATTTTTTAAAACAAAACGTGTTTATTTGACCTTCTTTTGTTTAGTACAAATATGCTATAATCAGCAATATATTTTTTATATGGACAAATTTTCAGTAGAAATGTATTTGTTTATTGTAAAATTATGATTTACCATAAGTCAAAATCTATTTTTCTTTTTATAGATATTGCGAAAGTGCACGTCTTTACGTTGAGAATGTCAAAATATATATGACATAATGAAGTGCCACTGCATAGAAACATGAGGTTTACTACTCAGATACATAAGTTCCCTTTATACGACTATAGAAAAATTCTCCAGTTTCTTTCAAAAGGGGGAAGAGAGAGAGAGTCGAATGATTATACATTTGATGAAATTAATCTAACAAGTTTTAGTCGGTAAACTTCTGACGAAGGTGGTGTGGGCATAAACTCTGTGTAGAATATTTTGTATGGCAACAACTCCAAACAAAATATTAAATCTTCATGAATTCGTTCCCGATGATTACAATGGATGTCTCAAGAAAACGGGGCTTAATAGTGTCATGATATTTAAAAAATACGGGTGCGTGGTCTAATATTGCAGAAAATGTTAGAAATTAAAGGAAGAACCCCCAGTTTCTCTCTGAAGAGGGGAAGGAGAGACCTAAATGTTTGTACATTTGCAAGAAGTACCTTGTTTTTGGTGACAAATTTCTGATGATGTTAGTGTCGGCACAAAATCTGTACAGAATGTTTCACATCATAACAACTCCAAAGCGTACAAAATATTAAATCTTCATGATTTTTTCCCGATGATTACAATGAATATCTCAAGAAACCGGTGCTTGATAGTGTCTTGATATTTAAAAAATATGCGTGGGTGGTCTAATATTGTATAAAATGACGGAAATTAAATGAAAAACCTCCAGTTCCTCTCTGAAGAGGGAAAGGAGAGGGCTAAATATGTGTACATTATTTGCAGAAATTAATGTACCTGGTTCTTGTCGACAAATTTCTGATGAAATTAGTGTCGACAAAAAAATTGTATAGAATATTTTGCATCGTAACAATTCCAAAGCGTCCAAAATATTACCATCTTTATGAACTATTTCCCGATGACCACAATGAATGTCCCATGAAAACGATGCTTAATAGAATCACGAAATTAAAAAAATATGGGTGCATGTTCTAATATTGCAGAAAATATCGGAAATTAAAGGAAGAACCTCAAGTTCCTCTCTGAAGAGGGGAAGGAGGGAGTAAATGTTTGTACATTTGTAGAAATTAATGTACCTGGTATTTGTTAACAAACTTCTGATGAAGTTAGTGTCGACAAAAAAACTGTATAGTATATTTCACATTGTAACAAATTGAAAGCTTACAAAATATTAAATCTTCATAAACTATTTCCCCACGACCATATTAGGCGAATGTAGTTTGAAAGTTATCAACTCTATGTACAAATATGCTTGTACATGTGGTATACATACAAGAAATAACTCTGAAAGAATAGAATACTATGGTTTCTGACATATATTAGTTAGTATCTCAAGTCGTTTCCAAGATTTAGTCGAAAATATAGTTTAGGGAGGCTTCAGATGCCGGTTTCACCACCTTAAAGTTGCAAGTGTTAACAAATTTTTATTAAAAATAAGAAATTACCAAATACAAAAATAGTTTAAGTTCAAAACTTGGATTATGAATTTATAATGTCAATCGTATGCTACGTCAGAATAATAATAAGGGTCGCTCCGCATTTTCCATCTCCCTGATGTTTATATTTCGCGCCTATTCCTGCTGGGTCAGCATAACCTTGACCAAGTTGAGATCGTCATCGATCGCGTGGACAAGATCCATGCCATCCCGCCAAAGTTGATAACACAAGTAAAAAAATTGGCACCTTATTTTTCTTCTAGTATGCTGTTTCTCTGTGCAATTTTCTTTAAAATTTCTAATGCAATCCCGAGAGGGACAGTTTTGTCACTTTGTTTATCAGAACCACTCAAAGAAAAAGTAATTATTTTTATCCAGTTTTCAATTACAAAATACGCTCAATTTTGTAGAGAATCTCTGCAAAATCTCTGTTTACCTCTGCGCTAGCCTGTCATACTATTTTTTTAGACAACGACTTACTGAAATACAGTGTATGTTCATATATTAAATTGTTGCGAATAGAACGTCAACACAACAGGCACAAACGACATCCAAATGATTGAAGCACCATCGAGCGTACCGATGCCTTACCACGAACCGCCACTGGCGAGACTTGGTAAAAGAATTTTAAGCACAACTTCGTACCCATCCTGCAGTCGCGGAGCGTTGCAGCGCCGTGTTTTTCACCGTCTCGAATATACATCGTTGGCCGTTTTCCCTCCCCTCCCCTTCCTTTCCCGGCCTGAGAGCTCATGTCGAAAATCTCGCTAACAAAGCAAGTCGCGGAGGCGCACAGCGCAATGTGTTTCTACTTGCGCCGAGGTCACTGTACTTTCGAAGCCATGAAATTCAAATTACTAATCTCCCAGAAAACATTTTCGTCGGACCGGCTGCAGCCTGCCTCACCCATTACGTGTTTTCTATTAGGATTACATGGCGAATGTTCTTCTATTGTTGTTTTATGTTTTAGTAGCATGACGGTGTAATGGATAGTAAGTAGTGGGTAATCGTAGGAGGTGAGTTTGAAAGCCGGTCTGTTACTCACATGTATGATTCTGCTACATTTATCATTTGTTGCTGATATAAATTTTAATTGCGAGTGATCAGGATTCCTTATGTGGTCAGGCAACTTATTAGATTCAGTTAGTTGGTGGTGATGACCAAAACTTCATTTTCTGCATATTCGTTACTATAAACCATAAAAAGGAAAATATGAGGATTACAGAAGCCTGTGGTCATTAACACATAAGGGACTATTGAAGGCCCAACGCTATATCGTCTAGGCCCATTAATTTACTATTCCTCATTTCGAAACTACTAGAAAAACTACTGCTTTACTGTTGATCTCAATTATTTCACCTAGAACAATCTTCCAACAAACGACTATATTATCATAGGTACGTTTGCAGACAACACAATATTCCTGACCATCCATGAATATCTAATAAACCTCTCCAATATCCATGGAATATCCCATAAATACTCTTGAAACATACAAGACCACCTGTTCTAACTAGAATGAATGAAAAAAAAAATGAAAATGGAGATATATGTACCATATTAAAATTTTAACATACATTTATATTGAAAAAAAACAGCCCGTCTCTATACGTCAATGACACCAAAATATTAAAAACATAAATTCAATCGCTATTTAACCTTACTCTTAAGTTTACTATATAAAATCAAACGATGTATCTCAAACAAAAGGTTGCTTAACATTATTGCAATAAATACCTACTTTAAATAAACAGTTTTAAAACCTTAAAACGGTCTTTTACGCACGTAGAAAATCTCTATCTCGAAATTGAGTGGCCAAGAAAAAATAAACCAACATATAAATGCAGAATATGTGTTTTATGCGACAGTTGTACTTTTTTAAATTTTTCTCGAATAGTCCACCATTGTGCGTTCTCATGACCCATGGACAGGGTGGGGTGTGTCCTATCCACCTCAAAGTCAATAGGTGTCGTCTGGGAGACGTCTCCGATTAGAATCAGTCAAGACCCGATCTATCCGACACGATTTAATTGAGTTATGGTGCTAACAAGAATAAATGCCGACGACAACGACGACAACGACAATGGCACATACACACACAAAATGGTTTGAAAACCATTTTTTTTGTTTTTAGGCCGAAAAATAAAAAATTAACCCTACAAAAAAATTTTTACACTATTAAATTACTTTCCCGCGTATAGTGGAGTGCGGAAAAGTAAAAATAAGAAAAAAGAGATTAATTGTCTTTGTACTTATTAATTCATTTGTTTTATTCATTTTAAGCTCATATATGTTAAAAATTAGACATGTTTAGAAAAGTACATTTGGCATTACTGTTAAATGTGTTTATGCGTCAGAGAAACCAAATTTGAGCTATGATGAATCTGATGACTCATTAACGACACTATCGATTCAATTAGAAACTGCCTTGCTTCAACATTATCTATTCAGTGCTTTCGTAAAGTACTGAATAAATTCGTAAAAGGACAACCCCCCTTCGTTATTATGAACTATGAAAGACCACATTTTTTATACAGATACACATAATAGACATTCAGATGAAAAAGATCAATGCGTGTTTACAGCGGTTTGTAGATACACAGATTCGCAAAATCTACATGAACTTAAGTAAAGTTCGTGCAGAAAACATATCAGCCCTCCAATAATATGTAAAACCATGGATCCATTGTCTATTAAGTCAGGTAAGTAACAGGTCCTTACTTCACTGCAGGAGTCTCTTTTTTTCCTCGAGGGGACAATCTTCAAAATACACCTGGCCTCTGATGTTCTGGTATTATTTGGCAAAGTAGTGTCGGATTTGTGTACGCCTACCGACTAAAAACCCCCCGCTATCCTATCAGTGTATGCCGAAGAGGAACCGCTCTCGCTTTACTTCTCTTCGGCATATCAATCAGAATACTTACTCGTTTCCCACTTTCCTCTCATCTTTCTCATTCTCCTTCATGATGGCCGTTACCATATGCTCCACCACCGTCCATCCGTCCCTGGTATCGAGCATGATTGGGATCATGTTATCAACAGTGATAGCATATCCTATCTTTTGCTTTGCAGTACTCCTTTCACCTATCCACCTTTTGCAGCTGAACACTGTGTGGGCGGCATCATCAGCCTTCCCACAGGACCAGCACTCTCTGTTCTCGCGTTTGCCTATTTCCAATAGGTATTCCACGAAACAGCCATGTCCGGTAAGGACCTGGGTTAAATAATACCCGACATCACCATGTGCCCTTTCGCACCATGGTCTTATGTTCGGGATTAGCACCCTCGTCCATCTCCCTCGGGACTCCGCGTCCCATTTCCCCTGCCAGTGTTCCCATAGGCTCTCCCTCGCTGCACCTCTGTCAGCGCCTCTGTACACCTCCCGTCTCTCCCTTGCTAGAAGGTCGATGGATGGTATACAGGCTTATCACCAGCGTTGCCACTGTCGATACCGTCCTGTATGCGCTACAGACTCTTAACGCTGATCTTCACAGGACTTTGGTGAGCTCTTTCCTCCACTTGTCCCTTCTCAATATGTCCACCCACACCGGGGCGGCGTACAGTAAAATCGACTGCATCATCCCGCTGAGGACTCTCCTCTTTGCCGCCCTGGGGCCCTTGATGTTTGGCATCAAGCGACCAAGGATCGAGACGGTTTTGCTCGCCTTTTCCAGAGTCTGTTTGATGTGTTCCCTAAATGACAGGCAACTATCGATTCAGACTCCCAGGTACTTGACACTCTGCTTCGGCACGACTTCGGTATCCCCTACTCGAAACGTGATATACGGAGGCTTTCTCCTTCTTGTCAGGAGAGCTCCCCCATTTTATCCAAAGCCAGAGTCAATTCCCTTTCTCCAATCCATCTCCTGATCCTATCAACAGTGAGGTTGGCGTTCTCCCTCACTTCGATACCACTTCTTCCGGTAACGACCACCGCAACATCTCAATAGCGTAGCCCAAGACCCTCACTCCTTCGGATACTCTGAGTCTAAATACCCCATCAAACATAATGTTCCATAGGATAGGACCCATGACCGAATCCTGTGGCACTCCACACGAGATTCTCCTCCTCTCGCTACCATCCCCGGCCGACAATATCAGTCCCCTACAGGACAGGTAGCTGGCTATCGAGTTTACAACATACGGCTTTCTAGTCTCCACATGATCTTACCGCATGAGGCCGAATTGAACGCGTTTTTCACGTCCAAAGTGATCAACGCGCACAATTTCTTGAAGTCCCACGTCTCCTGTATGATGGTTTTTATAACCATGACAGCATCAACCGTGGATCTCCACGTCCTGAAACCATACTGGTTCTTTCCAGACCAGGCCTCCCTTTCTCTCCAACTCACCTAGTAGTCTACCTAGGATGAGATGTTCCAAAAGTTTCCCAACACATCAATCAAGCATATCGGCCTGAAGGATGTGGGGTCCTCCACCGGCTTGTTCTCTTTGGGGATTAGAACAAGTTTGGCCATCTTTTATTCTTCCAAGAAGTCGCTGCTCCTCATGACTTCATTCGTAATCCGCAGCACCTCCACAGGACATAGCTCCACCACGGCCTTCAGGATCTTAGGGGGAATACCGTCCGGACCAGACGTTTTGCCATTTTTGATCTTGGCACAAGCCCTTAGTAGTTCTTCCTCCGTAAGCGGGTCAAAATCTGCTCCTGATTGGCGTTCCCATTCTTCCACCGGTTTCACGGGGAAGAGCGCGTCCACCGCCTCTCTCATTTTTCCTAGAGGGATCTCTTGTTGATGACTATTCGTCCTCTTCACCACAAGTTTGTATGCCCTGCCCCAGACATCTCTATCCAGGTCGGCGCACAACTCGTCCCACTTTCTCCTCTTCTCTGCCTTGATATCGTCCCTCAGCTTTTTCTTTTCAGCCTTGTGCGCTACCTCCGCCTCTCCCTGCTCATTAGGGTTCCAGGCTCGTCTGGCCCTGTCCCTGATATATTGCCTATGTGCGGCGACGCACTTCTTCCTTTGGACAAAGATCTCCTCTGTCCACCAATATATCCTCGGGAACTGTCTATTTCTGCCTTTTCTGGACATGGATGCATCACACGCCCTCGTGACGCTATCAACCAAAAATTTGGGATCCCTGATCCTTCCATTTTCTCTTTGGTCGTCCATGACCCTACAGAAACTAGCCCTATTCCAGCTGTTCAACTTCTAGCCCCTATTCCTGGTCACACTATGCGTCTGTCTCGCCCCTTCCACAACTTCAAAGATGATGTATTTGTGGCCACTGAGTGTTTCCTTATCGGAGACACTCCAACGCACAACTTTGACAGCTGCTCCGGTCGTAGCGAACGTTACATCCCGGTTGGACGTCCATCTCCACCTTTCGAACGTTGGTTATGACCCTCGATTCAACACGATTCACTGCAGGAGTCTAGGTTGGACAATATTTTCAGGTTGGGGGTAGCTCGTCTATTAAATAGATCGCAAAATGTTTACTGCAGACTTTTATGCAAAATATTGGTAAGTATAAAATTCGTAGGACGATATGCACCGATGACGCTAAACTTGTAACAGAACGTAGATATGGTCACTGTTATATTCCAAAAGGTAGTGCCAAATGACTACATTCGTTTTTCCACCGTAATCATAACCTTCTGAAATGAAGTGTGTTTGGTGTTCCACCTTCTAAAAAGTGTAAGTAAAGTGGAAAATCGCATTAAAGGAACGTGTAATTATTTTGGTTTGATGGGATTTATTCACTATCACATGGACGTAAGATGGCTTGTGAAGAGTAATGTCTTGAAACGAGAGTTCTTCAATTAAGAACAAGTAAAACTAACAAGCAAAGTGAAAGAACTAACCTGCAACGGTTTTGACAAAACTTTGCACAGAGAAATAGCATCGAAAAATAAGGTATACATATTTTTTACGCGCTGGTATTTGGCTGAAAGAGGTTACTATGGCGTGCAGTTTCCCCAAAAAAACATATTTTCGGCTATATATTTCGACTACTTTCGATGCCGATATGAATAAAAAATCATAAAATTCGAAACTACTCCAAAAGTCATACGTGTAAAAAAATGATGGACAATATTAAGGGGACATTTTGTTGTCATTTAATTAGAACAACTAGTTATTTGTTAGCGATGGATAGCTGAATATACTTTCTAGCTGAAGAATTTTTTCTTGGAAAAATGTATGGAAGTAATTACCGCACCATTCTCCATAAAAGGTTTGAATTTTATTTTGTTTTGATAAATTTTGTAAAGCTTAACACTTCATTTGGCGAAATTATAAAACGTTTCATTGTAGTTTTGTGGAAAAGAACCACAGCAGTGATACAATTATAATTCATGCGCCTATATTCATAAAAATTATATTTTACTATAAGGCACAAGTAAAAGTATTTTAAAACTTAACAAACAAATGTATAATAAAATATCGATGTGATGACTGTCAATATAAACGAATATGTAGATACTAAATTTGTAAGTTTTTGCGGATGACATTTTTTGACAATAATAAAATAGAAAAGAAAAAAATCGTAATTAGTATCTGACATTTTAAAATACGCCAGATAATAATCTTGTTGTCAGATTGAATTTTATTCAGAAGACTTGTTCACTTTTGACAATTTTGTATTAAAATGTCTTCTGGTTAGCTTTATTTAATTTATGTTTATTTAAAAAAAATGGAATTCGGAAAAAGTTAAGAGATTTTCCAAGAAAAATTAGACTTCGCTTCTTTCTTTATGTAACCATATGGAAATACAAAAAGAAGTAGGTAACTTTATTTTTGTAATATGGAATACACTTAGAAATATAGAAAATACTATTATCATAAATGAAAATATGTAATTAAGAGCGGAATTATGAAAAATTACCCCACGATACTTGACCCCCTATTAAATAGCTATATGTATAGAGCTATTTATCCGGTTAGTACTGTCGGAGTAGAATCTTATTGTTCTAGTTAATTTTGGCAATTAAAGTGATTTTCGATATATGTATAGTCGAAAATGTGGTTTTGAGAAGGAGAGGGAACCTTGGACGCTAGTTTCACCCCTTTAAACCAAATACCAGACCTTAAAATAAAATATTTGTATCTTATTCTTTCTATTTCCTTCCTCTGTGCCAAGTTTTAACAAAATCGGCAGTTATAATAATTACATAGATGTTGCATCCATTTTAAACAGTTATATTCACCATTTTAAATTCGTCTAAGTGATGGATGACATCAAACCTGTCTTTCCTATAGAAGAATCAATATAATGCAGGAATTTTGCAGAAACCTGTCAACGAAGATGTTAACAGTCTAATTCCATTTGCATACCTTTACATGAGAATATCTAAAACATCTAATATAATAATTTTCGAGTGATTGTATCACTAAAGTGACATCATATTTGAGACAATAGTTTTTGAAAAAGAGGTACGTACATTCCATTTTACTTTATTAAGTATTGTGTACGTCGCAAAGTCTTAATGAGAGTTTATGTTTATGTTATTCAAACATATTGTGATGTCCAAGGGGTCGTCACCCACAGTTTGGAAACCACTGTACTAAATATTTTCACGTAAGTGTAAATTGAAATATACATATGTACGAGTATATCCAATAAAGATTAGTCCGTGAAATCGATGGACATAATTACGATTACGTGGAAACGACTGTGGCATGTTAAATACGAGTTAATGATTCCGCTAGTTAAAAAATCAATTTTCTAGCGGTTTTCATAATTTATACATATCGATTCCGCGAAATAAATCAGCCGTACAATTTTCATCTTACAATTTACATTAGTTATTTATCAAAATTGCTTTTGTTTTCCATGCAATTTACAAAGTTGCTATCTTACTAATGAATGGTAACAACCGTGAACATGAAAGTCCACCATAGACAAGATAATTTTATGAATCATCCAAACCGGTGAAAAGTCGCAATAAAGTTATGCAAAATGTAGATTGAACGAAATGAGTGAGTTTGTTAAATAAATGAAAATGAGTAAGTGCAACTGAAACTTAACGCTAATTTATTTATAAGCCACAATAGCAGTCAAATTAAATACACGGTGTTTCGAAATAAAGTTTATATCTTTCATGAGGTGATTGTGGAATAAGAAATAAGACGAAATTCAACATAGGACACGATAAATCGTTCCATGGAAACTAAAATATGATTCCATGACCAAAGGCGTAAATAATAGGAGTGCCTTTCATCAAAATGTCTTTATTTTTGACTTGACTTCTGACTGATGTTTGGATTCGAAAATAATCTTTCTACAAAACTTATACTTTTATTAGGACGCCTTGGGAGAAACAGTTAAAAAAACTCGTTCTTCTAATATCATTAGCGAAATAAATTTGATAAAATGCATTCCCAATTTTTTTAAAGGATATGGTGCCATTTTAGAGTTCTTACAACTTTTTGCCATATTTACAAAGCATGGACCATATATTCACTTTGTATTCCTAATAGTATGGAATAGGTAAACTCTCAATCTTGGAGTCCGATTTTACAATAGCAGAAGTGCTTTCTGAAGCATGCCCGGATCTACGTTAATATATCTGCTTGAGTTTATGAGGTTTTCCATCTATTTTTAGTTCTAGGATTACATTTCAGTGCCTTGATTACTACCTGAGGGACAGTATATTTTCTACATATAATTCTCTTAAGTGTTTGTATCTTTTGCATCTTAATGCAGAATAATGTACATATATAGGTCGTTAGAATTTATAGCGAAGTGATCTGATTTTTCTCTAAATAGGACTATCTAAAGGATCGCAGCTCTATTATTGCCTGGTTCTCATATCGATATATACAGATCATCAAGCATAGGAACAAGTCTCAAAACTGCGATATCAGACCGCCCACGAGGTGATTGGTCTTTACTCAGTCGCATTGAGACCTTTGCAGAGTGATTATCGATGAATATACATATATATATATATATATATATATATATATATATATATATATATATATATATATATATATATATATATATATATATACTTTCGATCTGGCCGCGTGTAAAGTGCATCCTTTTCCCTCCGAATGCTGGCTCACTCTTTCTTCTACCCATACCTAGAGAATCTCACACTTTTTCCTATTCTTGATGAGCAATGCAGTGTGTCAGTATATTGCTCTCTCTTTCTCTCTTATTTATCTTTTATAACTCCATTATATTGTAATCTACCGTTTGCTATTATATTGCATAATTATTGTAACGAGCATTATTTTTGCTTTAGTAACATACTTATAAGTTACTAGCATTTAGGATTTAACCTTTTTAAGAACATTGACATATTTGGATAAACCATTCACTTTACTTGTCAAACACTTGGCTCACATCTAATACTTTGTTTACATTTATTGGAGGAGTTTTTATCAGTTTTTCTTATATTTGAAAGGCCCTTTTGAGGTAATTATAATATCCTAATAAGTTTCTCGATGGAAGTGACTACATCTTCCACAAAATGCACTTTCACTATTAAGAGGTAAATGGAGTAGTCCCAAGGTACTGAATTAGAATTATTACTAAAATAGACCCCTCACAACGTTTTATTAATGAAGACAAATCATTTTCGAATAAATATAAAAATATAAAATTAAAGTAACTGTTGCAAATGTTCCTTCCGCCTTATTGAATATTGAATATCCAAATTTCCCGACATTAATTGGACGCCCAGAAGTCCCGATTTGACATCAATGGGTTTCATCTTATGGAGTTATTTGAAATCTAAGATATACACTGATATTTCAAGGACTTTGCTTCAGTTGTACGCCAGAATACTCGAGGAAATTCATAGAATTGAATTAGCATTATGTCGGCGAGTTGTAAATTTTAGGTCTCGCTTTGAGGAGGCATAGCGACGTGAAGGAATGCACCTTAACGACGTTATTTCTCATAAAACTTACCCTAAATTGTAAATTAAAATAAAGGATATTGAATGTAAATATCTGTTTTAATAAGCGAGTTTTATTCGCCAAAAGAGTGAAAAACATTCCAGACGAACTGTTACGTGTAAATATGTACCTAAACAATGGTTCATTTGCTGTTTTAATTCAGTGGAAGGTGTTAGTTACAGTTGATACTCCGATAGTAATTTTCTATTCTTAACTCAAAATTAGATTAACATAAGCGTAACTTATAACTTAAAATTTTGACTTTTGTCTTGAAATTCTGAGATGCTACATGATTTTAAATGTCTGGAGTTGAGATTATAATATGTTTTAAGTACAAGAAGGTATAATTTCACCTGACCGAAAATACGACATATTAAAAAAATCGCTTAATAATAGAAATAACTTTTTGCCTAAAGAGTTATGCAATCTGAATAAATCAATTCTGAAGTAATATTTCTCGTTTTATTAATAAAAAACAATGTTTCACATTCTCGTATTATTTTACCGAAAACTGTTGCCTGTATCGTTATATTAAGCCAGATCTATGGAGGAGATATTATTTCTTAAAAATGTCATGGATAACAGTATCCAGATTCAGATGAATATTGTGGAAAATATGGTACTCTGCTTTTTCTTTATTTCATTTTTTATTTTTTTTTTACTTTATTGCTTATCATAAATCATTTAGTAAGAATTTGTAACAGTAATTAACAGAGAGAATAAAACAGAAAGTAGTTATAATAAATTTTGTTACAGAATATCAACATAATAGATCAGAAAATAGGTTTTTATGATGAAGTACCCAAAAAGAAACAGAATTATTTATTTTCTGTAGACAAGTTAGTTGTCAGTGCTACCCTCTCCCGCTTGGCAAGCTCTAAGCCAGGCAAGAGTTTACGAGTTATTTTCCTGCTTTAGATGTGGCCAAATGTTACTTGAAGATGAACCCCGTTCGGGTCGCCCCTGAATGTCCAGAATACACACAAATGTTCAAAAAGTGCGTGATGCCATCATGTTTGAACATCGCAGAATAATTGAGGAATTGAAGAAAATAACTGATATTTCCAGGAGTTCAAGGCAAAGAATCTTAATTGAAGACTCGAATATGAGACGCGTTGGGACTGCGACTAGCCCTGCGACTTTTTCTCATTCCCAGTAATGAAGAGAAACCTAAAGGAAAACTGTCTTCAGGGCGTAGAAGAGATTAAGAAAAAATCGCTGAACGTACTTAACTATATTAGTTCCAAAGAATATAAAAAATATTTCGAATAGTAAAAAAACTGTTGGGACAAGTGCATATCTAATGGACAGTACCTTTAAGGAGATTGATGCTTTCAAGGTGTTATCATAAATTTACAAAAATATAAATAAAAATTCTCGCTTCTTTTTTGGGTACTTCCTCGTATATACATACGTATAATGATACCTTTATAATCACTAAAAAGTAAAAAAAATTCCAGTAACAGGATAATGGAGAATTATATTGATTACTCATTCAACATAAATGAATGAATTTTCAGAAAACTGATTATAAAGTTTGACAACTTTAAAATGTCTAATATCTGAACCCTCTGATAAGGACACAATACCTTGAGGATTTTTGTTTTCTTTTTATACTCATAAGGTTGTGCCTACTGCTCCGATAGTTATTTTGTGACCTGATTCTGTAACTTAGTAATTGATACTCAATACTAAGTCACGCAGAAAGCATTTCAAATTAATATTAGAGTATTTCTATATAAGTATAGGAAAGGAAGATACCTAAGTATTATTCATATTGTTTACTTTTATATAATATATTTATTAATTATCGAAAACTCAATAACACCAGTCAGTACGGTATTTCGAGAACAAAGTTACTTAACACAATTTTATTTCTTTTCTAGAGTTTATAATTTACAAATCTATAAAATTAGTTTAGGCAAATTGTAATATTTAAACAAAGCCAATAATTTCATCAAATTAAAAAATAGTATGGGTATTATTATGGGTAATTAATATGGATAATAATATGGGTATTTTAACTAAGTTAACAAAGAGAGAATATTGGTAAGACTTAAATAGTCTAGTAAATATCATAGCTATATCACTGACATGACGTGGCAAAATTCAGAACCTCGATCATTATTACGTACAACATTTGACCAAAGCAGATATTTATATAAAATTGTTCAGAGAAAGATCATTTGCAACAGTACCACAACAAACGTTTTCACACTGACCAACGATGTTTAAGTATTCATTATCCAAACCACATACGTTACAAAGTGATTGTACCGTAAGTACCTTATCATATGGTAAAGGAAAATGAAAATATATACAAAAAGCTTTTGAAAACGGATCTTAGGGAATATGAATTGAGAAGCATTTTCATCGATCGTTATTTTATTCCCTCCGACATCCAAGTATTTTCTCACTCATGGAAGTATCTAAAACCATATAACCCTTGACCTATAAAGCAATTATTTATATAAAATCATTCAGAGAATAATCATTTGTGACGGTGTACAACAAAAGTTTTCACACTGACCAGCTATCTTTAAGTATTCATTTTCTACACCACACACGTTAAAAACTGAGTGTACTGTGCCTTACCTTACGAAATAATACTTCTCATATCACGCTTTAACAGTTATACAATAGTTTATTTGAGGTCAGCAAATTATTCTAATTCGTAGCTTTACTGGTCATTAAAAATCGAATATTTGCAATTATTTAGGTAGACCGGTCTTCTTGTCGATTCCGGTATGTCCATGACGATGACATTTTCTACAATAAACAGTTTTCTAATAATTATAATGTATTGAGTAAAACTAGTTTCATATTCAAATACCAAGTACGGCGACGAAGACTACAGAGCAAAGTAACGGACATTTTCTGCATTAATATTGACACCAAACAACTTTCCATTCGCTGTCCGCATAACATAGGAGTTGCTAAAATTACCTCTCACCTTGCATATTCAACGTACGTTGCGCAAGATTTAATTTTTTACGAAAAAGTATCCACAGGTCAAAGACCCTCTTGCACAATAAAAAATACAAAAAATCTACGTCGGTTCGTCTTTGATGTAAGTAGAAAATAGATGTATTGGTAAGATGTAGAGAATAATTTCCATTAATTTGCAAAAACAGATTACTGAAGACATTATATGTAAATGTAAATGTACGGTTTTGCCTACTATCGTAGATAGATAATGCAAACTGAAAAAGATTTTAAGCAACCTGTAAAAATTACAAATTGCCTAAAATTTTAATTATTTAAAGTGTCTTGTTGTTTGTCTACATAATTTTTTAATATAAAAATACCTTAATATACTTCATATGACTTCCAATGTGACTTTCCTTATAGAGCATCAGAGTCTGTTAAATGAAACAGATGAACATTACAAAATTCAAAAAAGATAGAATAGGAAGAACATTCTATATGTTTTTAATATAAACAATTTTCCAATAATACATATAAAAATAAATGACTTCCTGGGTTTTAACAACATATAAAATGGCGCATTAAATGTGCTAAAAAGATATCATTTCAAGGAATCCTAACTGGTATTCATCATAAATTACATCAAGTACTTTAAAAGTTATTCCGATTAAAGAAAACCGATTTCCAGCAAGGTCCTTTAGAGAGCCCATATTTTCGTAGGGGGGGAGGGGGGGGTCTGTAGGAAAAAAAAATTGCAGGAACTTGTCACGTTATTTTAATGTTTTTTATATGGATCCAGGAGATTGCCCACATATTCTAGGACATGCTGTATACTGCGGTCGATAAGTAATGGATAACTTTATTTTCTACATGATTTACTATTTTCAGGCCCTCAAACACCAACTGAAATTATCTAAGCAAAACTTTATTTCTCCCCCATTTCACCCCTTTGGAACGACAGTTGAATAGGATAGTTATCCCAATTTTTTAAATGGAGTGGGGCTACATATAACACCTTATTTGTAATAATTCTCTTACAATTGTTGATATAAAAATTACTTCGCCTTGAGACGACGACTACAGAGGGAGACTATCCTAAATACAATAACAATCAATACCATACCATATCGTCATCCCCAAATTACCATCTTTAAAATTATTCTTTACCGAAGATCACTAATCTTTATTATGTTTTCATAATTGGTCCATGGAATGGAAGGGCATAAATGGTCCAATTACAAAATACAGTGGCGTGAAGTGAAATAAACATATCTACTAATCTCAGACATGCAGTTATCTAGTGATGCTTTTCTACATTAAACATTTAATTCATAGCGTATGTCAGAGAGTTGTATATCATAGAGTTGTTAAAATACAATAAACTTGGTGTAGTAGTCGTATCGTTGACTAATATCGTGTACAAGGGTTTCCTATTTCCCTTCTTTTCTGTCACATAGTCCATTCAAGATTTACAGCTGCCATCCCTGTATATCAAAGTACACCAAATTCGACCATATAGAGCGAAGCTGTTTAGTTTCAACATTTTAAATACAAGAGTAATCAAACGAAAGAAATCATTGTTATCTAACGGATTAGATGAAGAGGTGCTACTGAGTGGTCACCAAACTTTATGATGCCATTTTTCTACGGAGCTACCTCAAGAATAATGTAACTACAACAAATACATAACATTGACGACCTTAATGAAATAATACAAATATATGTTTATGAGAAATATTCCACCTCAAGTTTTAGAAAAAGTTGAGATGAAAGAAAAAGAGGCAGGACTTTTACCACAGATTACGTAATTGCCAACAAGTAAATGAAGAACGTTTTGAATATTTATTTAAATTTATTATTGTTAAATAAGTAATAACGCCAAATTAAAGCCTTTAAATAATATCATAGTCCATAATTAACTTATCTATCAGTTATCTCACAATTGTTATAGGTTGTTGAAATTAGTTCATTATTGAGAATTCAGAAATATAAAAATATAGAGGATTTATTTAAAAAAAGTTTGCTACGCCCCAAGACAGGGGTTGTGCCGTAGTAAGGGTTGTACGGGTGGAAGTCTGGAAAAGTAAGTCCTGTATTCTCTTTCGTGATTTTTCTCCTTCACTTTGGCTACCCGCTAGCTGCAGTGGAGGTGGGTATTTGAGCATATAGAAAATAAAATTTTAAGAAACTCAGTTTTTTGCTCTCAAAATGGCGACCGCTAACATAACCTAAAAAATTCGCAAAAGTAAAAAAAACGGGTTTTCGCGAGTAAAGAAGAAAGTTGTGCTTGGATTGGAAAAAGTTAAATGAGAAAGTTGTAGATAATGAAAAAATCTTTCGACTCAATTTTTGTGAGCTCGAATCAATTCATTACTTTTCGAGATATATCGAAAAAACCATTGAAAATTGCGTCTTTTTGTTATTGCTCTAAAAATAACAATATTTGATGAAAACATTTATTAATGTCAAAAAGTGTAGTCCTAAGTGAGACGAAAATAATCGTTTTTGTACAATTCCAAAATATTTTTTTTTTCAAAGTTATAGCTGTTTTCGTAAAAAAAGATGTTTTCATAAAACGGATCTTCCATCGAAACGGATGGTCCTAGAGACTTGTTCGAGGGCTTATTATCTTTGCTATGAGTTGTACTACAAATATATTTTCAGCAACAATCGATTTTTTAAATTTATTATATAAAAAATTAAAAAAATCGATTGTTGCTGAAAATATATTTGTAGTACAACTCCCAACGAAGAGAATAAGCCCTCGAACAAGTCTGTAGGACCATCCGTTTCGATGGAAAAGCCGTTTTACGAAAACACCTTTTTTTTTACGAAAACAGCTATAACTTTGAGAAAATATATATTTTGGAATTGTACAAAAACGATTGTTTTCATCTCACTTAGGACTACACGTTCTGAAATTATTAAATATTTTCATCAAATATTGTTATTTTTAGAGTAAAAACAAGAAAATGCAATATTCAACGGGTTCTCCGATATATCTCGAAAAGTAATGAATCGTTTCGAGATCACAAAAATTGAATCGAAAGATTTTTTCATTATCTACAACTTTCTCATTTAACTTTTTCTAATCCGAGCACAACTTTCTTTTTTATTCGCGAAAAACCGTTTTTTTTTTACTTTTGTGAATTTTTTAGGTTGTGTTAGCGGCCGCCATTTTGAGAGCAAGAAACTGTAAGTTTCTTGAAATTTTATTTTCTATATGATCAAATTTTTTTTTGCTATTTACAATTAGTGACCGGGTCATTCCCTATTGATTGGACTATTATTGTAGATGATCATATACCTGCTAAGAGCCACAATACCCATGAGGAAAAAATAAATATTAGTAAATAATATTAAACTCAATACTAGTAAACTTCTCTCTCAAAGCTAACTCATTTAAAGTTATCTGGTCTCTTAGAGACGCCAAAGTATTAAAAAGGTATGATAATTTAGCCAAATGATTTTGTAAAGATCTTTTAGATCTTTACCACTTTACCTATTTAGATTTTCTAAAGGTCTTTACAGAACAGGTAAGAAACAAAGACTTTGAAGAACTTTTTTCATTTGCTTTATTTTCATATACGATTGTTTTTAATTATTAAAGAATTAAGGGGGGTTAATTTAATTATTAAAGGGATAGAACAGAAGCAGAAAGTTACCAATAAAGAACATAAACAGTAAGGCTGTTTAATAAATGACATTTATTCAAATCAGATACTAGTCCAAGAAAATCTGTTCAAGACAATTTGTAGGTTCAATAGGAAATATACATTCATATAATACCTGCACCTAATAATATATCTTACGTTCTATGTTAATCTCCGCTTATGAATTATCTTGATTTTCAGGAAGATATTAGAGTTAACAAAATTATTTTTAAAATTGTGTAATTCAGACATTTTAATGCAGGCATTGTAATTTTTCACCAAAGTAAATAACTACCAGGAATCTAATCCAAATCGCTTCAACTTCAGTCTGTGCCCAAATCTTTAGAATATTAAATAATCTAGAATTCGAAATATCTTAATGAAATATCTTAATGAACGCGTGAATGAGTAATGTGTAAATTTAAGACTTCTAAGATACTCATTCAATGAATAGTTATTATTTAATGAATAATAACTTCATTATTTGATGAAATGTAATAACATAATCAGCCACTTAATTCAACTGATTGAACGCCTGTGTAAGAGATAAAATTATACCATGAAAATTAAAATAGCTTGTGATTTCTGAAAGTCTATAAGCCCAACATAGAGACACTTTCAAGGCGTTATGTAATATATTTTCCTTCTGCAATTCTGTGTGCTTTCTCCATGTAAAATGAAATTTCACCTAATCCTAATACTGCATTATATTATATATTACTGCAAACATGTAATTGTGAGTAAAAAAATATTATAACAAATCGATTTTAATTTTACAGAAAATTTTCTCTCCATTTTTGGAAAAGTGGAATAAAACATCAGTGAAGAATTTCTGGGTCATTTGATAATTCTATAATGTGGTAAGAGTAAATGTCAGCAGATATGTAAGATGCTTTTGAAATGAGTATAACAGTTCAGAGGGGGAGGTCGAGTGGCATCCACGATCGCCAGACCTGTCGCCCTGCGATTACTTTTTTGTGGGAATACCCCAAAGCAAGACTTTTCATTGAGAAACCACATAGCTTTACCGAAATTTCTGCTGCAATAACAAAGAAAATTGAAGTTACTCCAGCCGACGTGGTACAGCGGTGCATAGACAATTTTTCTACTCGATTATGGGGGAATGATTAAGAAAAGTGGTCGCCACTTAGATGACGTTATTTTTCGCTTCTAATTCTTGTTTTTCGATGTTTTTCATATTAGAACGAAGTGGTATCTTGTAACGAATGTTTCGAAAAAATAAAAAAATACCTTCATTGAAAAATAAAAGTTATTGATTTTTCAAAATTGTCGTACATCTCTGCCGAACCCTGAATATTTATGTACATAAACTTTGGACACAATCAGATAAGAAATGATTGAACATTACGCTTCAGCTTTTAAATGCCCCTATAGTTAAAAAGAAACTTATAGTAATTATGTTTATGATCACAGTTAGGAACATAGAGTAACAATTTTCTGTAAATACCAAAGCAAAAGTATTTTTTTTTTTTAATAAAAGAGATAAAGAATCAACTATAGAATACAATGTTTCTCGTATTTTCCTTATGAAGGAAGGGTGTATTAAAATAATATTTCATTGCCCAAAGGCCTTTCATGTTGGATCATTGCTATTTCGTAAGTACTTATTATCTTATTAAAAATAAAATTAGGGTATATGTATGTATATTTCTATAATAATCGAATTTCTGTTGTTATTCCTCTCCATCCCCAAGTATTTCCATGCACATCGTTTTGTGAACGAAAATAGTAGGACGGTAATAGACAAATTACTTTTGTTCATTCACGTTCAAGAGATATTTAAAGGTTAGCAACAGCCAATAACTTCTGAGCATTCTTTTTTAGTTATTTTTAGTTCCAAGGAAATTACCTACATTGCGTGGTAGTGCGTCGGTCAGAAAGCCAATTATTAACGATAATAGTTGCTTTAATTATTCACTCGATATTATTTTTTGTGAGTAGATTTTCAGGATGGAGGAGCGCGGTAATGCGGGTGATGGACTGCGGGCATTTCCGAGGGTCATGTTTTATTAAAAAATCAATTACGATGGATTGCCATTTGCCAACGGAATACCTAATAAATAGCAAACACGAAAAGCACTGGCACCACAATAAGTCAGTTATCGATTGTGAATTACAGTAATTTGCCGGAAAGCCAATGCGCATTAGCAATTAAATATTCATGTCTTGGCGTAAAGTACAAACAGAATATTAGTACGAAAATAAAAACACGACATCAATCAATATGCCATTGTTATCCGCACGATGTTGTGAAATAGAATTGCTTCTTGATTGGCGTTTTTACCCAAATGGACTACGCGATGGTGTAATTATTCACCTAGGATAGATACACTTTTGTCCGTTAATCAAATTAACAAAATTAAATCACAGATTTAATACAATGGACGAAATAAAGTGTATTGAAAGAGGCAAAATGGAAAAATACTTGTTATCTATAATAAAATTGCTAAAACTATTATCCATAGAGAATTTAGCATTTAGAACATCATAATAGATTTATAATAATAATTGGATATTTGATCCAAGAATTGGATATAGCACAATTCTGTAATGCGTGTGTCTCACTTGCTCGTTAATATACCTTATTATCAGGGGATTCCCCGATTGGATCGTTATTGGTTGCGTAACTTTTAACACCTTATTATCGGTTATCAACTTGCATTTAGTTGTGCAGTGTTTTTCTTATACCAAATTTTATCTAATTAAAGGGTATGAATTGACGGTTACTTCTGTTTCAGGATATTACGTTTCTTTAAAATATGGAATACAATACGAGTATAATAGTTGCTTGACTTATGTTCACCACTGTAGTCACTAGAATGGCCATACTAATAGTTAGTGGTAATACATGATGATGCATAAATAATGGATTAAGTCATTAACGTAATTGACCATTTTAATTTAAGGGAGATCTCCACTGTGACGGACTAAAAAATAACTCATCTTTACTATTTTTTTTGTCATTTAAACAATTATTTTACGATTAAAGAAGAGGTATGTTATTCAAGGATACCTTGAAGTACATCAAATTGTTATTACCAAATGTTAAAAAATTAAAATGTTATACAATACAATGTTATAGTGGCCCTTGAATAATTTTGTCTCCACATGGTACGAGAGTACCATCGGTCTCGGTAATGATTCATTTAAAAAAAGACAACATTTTTTTAATCTGTATGGAAGTAGTTACCGTTAAACGATGGGTATTTTTTTAATGTTTCGATAAAATGGAGGTACTTTCATAAAAGTTGTAATTTTTGCCAAATTTCTTGGTCATTTAAAGCCCAAAGAAAGTAACTTTCAAAATTTTCCACGCTTAGACTTAATCTTAACGCTTACAAAAATAAAAAAAATAATGTGATTTTTAACGTTTGAGTTATTGATATATTTGGAAAAAAATATTTCGTGAAAAACGCGTGCATTATTAAAATCTCAACAGATAACTACATAAAATTTGACTATGTAAGCGTCTGCATACCATTCTATAATATTTTTCCAACACAAAGATATTTTGACAAAAGAAAGGAAAGGAGGCTTGATTTAGGGTGCCAGGCGTCCGCAAGTCTGCTCCACTAAAATAGCTCTAACTTCATCAGTTTTTAAAATTTTGTCTTGAAATTTTCATGGAAATATTCTTAAATAGATATACTTCAATAAATTTTTTTCACACGTTACAGTGGTGATTCTCTTTAATTCCAAATTATAAATATTTGACACCAACCCTTTCAGTTCCTTTAGAGTGACACCTACTTCTTCAAATATATCAAGTGGAACAAAAGTGCTTGTGATTACATTTAAAAAGAACAATTTTTGAATTTGCTTGAATTATGACTTTATTGTATTTGAAAACTGTGTTTTCTTTACTAAGAAATTATATTTTCTTTTAGGTTTTTGAGAAACAACGGTAAAAAAGCTTTCACCTTTCTCAGCCTTCAAACGGTTAGTAAATAGACCTGTAAATATTAAGCTGGAGAAAAACTGCTTTAGATGATGGAGGTCCGTATTCAATATCCTAAAAGTGTGAATGAATCGACTGGAATTATGAATAATACAATTTTCGATCAAATTTGAACAGTACTTGGATTTCTTGTATAATTTCTTACTTTCTGAGTTAAAAATACTTTTCTCTAATAACAGAAATCTCAATGAAATTCTAACTCAATTAAATTGTTCCCAGTGAGTAGATTGGTGGATGTGATGAAATTGAGTGGCTAGCCCATTCTCCCGCTTTGACCACACTTGCCTGGTTTTATTGAAAATGCCACCAACTTTAAATGCCAGGTATTGTAGTGTGTACATGCTTTATGGATAAAGACTTCTTAAATATCAACAGGTTTATGTTACAAATCAACATGTTATCTGAGACCTATTATATTTTAAATCACGAAATTCCGATAGAAACCTTCTCATCTAGACATAAACCGTCTCGTGTTACTGCAAACTTTCAGTATATTAACGCTCTGTGATAGCCACAGAGATGAGATAGAAATATAAATAGTTCCACTGTCACAAAGAACAAAATAATAGATGGTCAAACATAACGGCAAAGCTAAACTAAATTGTTTGTACCTCCAGCGATCCAAATATCTTAAATGTAGACGATGGCTCTAGGCCTAAAGCCTCCGATGAGCCAAGCACAGTGAAGAGTTTTATTTATTGTGATATTGCTATAGGGAGAGTTAACAATCACTTATAATTTAAAAGGATGTATAATAGCGAATAATAGCCAAAATACGTATTGAAAAAACATTGATTAATCCAATTAAATATCATCGTCACTAGATTGGTGCATACGAGTGTGTATTGTGTGTGTGATGCAATTGTGTTATGAATTGTCTGCAACATAATGCATTTATTTTGTACTTTTTCAACAAATAATGTGGTAAATGTGGTATTTGTTACAAATTCCTAAGTAAATATGTATGTTTTTGACATTATATCTTGATAATGTTTTGTAAACGCGATATCTTTTCAGTAGAATTTTATTTGAATATCTACATAACTTTAATATGTCCCACATATTAAACATCGCACATAAAAATAATCTCCAATGTATTTCAAGGACATAGAAAATTTTGCATTAAAACATTGTTCCAATATACAGGGTATTTCAAATAAATGCCACACACTAACCACACATTTTTTAAAGTTACATCTTGTATACTTTTACATACTCGCATTGATATTTTAGTTTGGAATATTACGTGTGTATCAATTTAACATTTACAGAAATAGATATTTAAAAAAAATAATATAAAAGTCCTAAGAATCAATCACAATCAAATCAGATAACAATCGAGTTCTTACGAACTTACCGTACTTCGAACCAACTTACCGTACTACAATTAACTACTCTTTCTGAAACTGCATAAAAAAGTTCAATAGCAATAATACATGTATCAGCTAATTCAGATTAAATATTCAATATTGGGCTTTTCAATCGGGAACGAATATATTTCGAAAGAAATAATGTCGTTCTCAGCAGGATATATTGCTTCTTACTCGAATATAGACTTGCAACTGATCTTTGCACGATAATACATTTATTTCATACATTATCAGCATAATGTGCGGTATTTGTTAGAAATTACCAAGCAATTCTGAACGATACAACGAAGACGAAGAACTGAAACGATATTATTTTTACAGAAAAATTGGCGGAAAACACATAGTCTCAAAAAATATACCTATTATTTTTCTTGAAACCATGTCTTGATCATTTTTGTGTAGACATAATATCGTTTACGTAAAATTCGATTTGTTTATTTGCACAACTAATATGTGGGCTATCATCCATATATTAAGTATCACATATAAAAAATAATTTCCAATGGACCGCGGAGACAGACTGTATAATGAATGTGTTTTGTGTGATGTGACAAAACTCGGTATCCAGCAACCCGCCCCTATGGGCTGGCTAGAATGCGGAATGCAAGTGTGCAGGCGAACGTAGAGGTGGGGGAGGTACGTCTGTTGGATTTTGACCTGACCCTGACTGCGAGACAAGTGTCTAAAAGGGTGAAATCTGTGTCGGCGTGCTTAAAAAAACCTAAGGGTGGCTTTGGCTGCGATATTCGTTCGCCGTTTCCCAGGCTCCGATTCCACATGCATACATTTAACCTGCTATATATAACCCTTTTCTTAATTTTTTACCTCTCGAGCCGTTTCTTAGATAAAAAAATTGAATTTATCGCAAGTCATTAGATACAGGCCCGCATCTGAAACGGAGGGGAGATTATTTTAGGATTCACTTGAAAAATCAGGAATTTAAAGCAGGATATGCATGTTATATTTTTGTCCTTTCGCTATATAATCGTCTGTATATTGTTTTCAGTAAATAGTCTTCTCAAATTTCTATGGGAAAAGACATGTTTGACAAACGTAGGATTTATTTTTCGAAATATATGACTCTTAAAAAAGAAAAATATGGTAGCTTATGGATAAAGGCATTTTCTAAAATATTTTTCAATATACAGGGTGTTTGGAATAAATGTGACATTCTGAATTTATATTTTGTTAATGTAATACCTTGTATACGACTGTAATCAAGTGTCAGTATATTCATGCTGACATTTAATTACACTGTTGGCAAATAATTAAACTTTAAACTTTTCGTACAATAACATTAATTTTTTTTAACATTTAAAACAATCAAAGGATTATGAAATGACAACTCCTGTACCTCATTCTGGAATTAAAGGTCCTTATTGAGATGAAAATAAAATCTTAATTTTAAACAAAAATCACTTTCGACTTCAAATCAACTGAATATTAATGATTTGTATTAATATGGAGATATCAACAACGTTCTCACAACAGAGTTTGTCATTTATTTGATTCTGTTCATTCAGGTGCAATTACATTGCCCAATTTATTATTTCAATGTTAGTTAGAAAATTTTGAAATACAAAGCATATAAAAGATTCAGTTATGTATAATCCAATCACATCAACGATGAAATTTGCATGGACAATATATTAAGTCTATGGCAATACTATTATCGTTAGTTTTATTATTCATTGTTGTAACTTACTGTTGTTACTTGTATTTACTTGTAGTTATCGATACTGGCAATTTTTCTTTATTATCACTGGCACTATTTTTAAAATAGCTTAACATTAAAAAGTGTTAACTGAAACTGAAGTACTGAAATATTAAAGATCTGAATTAATATGGAGAGAGCAACAACGTTCTCATAACGAAGTTTGTCATTTATTTAATTCTTTCCATATAGGAGTAATTATATTGCCTAATTCATTATTTCAATATTAGTTAGAATATTTAAAAACTCCAATTTGGAGCTGTGGGCTAAAAATAAAGCTCGAAAAACTGTTTTTGCGAACGAAAAAGTTGAAAAATCCAATTTGGGGGTGTTAACTTCACAGACCTCAAAAATGAATTTCGTTCCACATTTTCAAACAAAAGGTAGTCAAAATAAACTGTTTACTAGTCAAAACTGGTCAAATCTTGGTCAATTAAATTAGCCCAAAGGCGACTAAAATACTCCAATTTGGGGGTTAGGGCTAAAAAAAAGTTCGAAAAACTGTTTTTGCTCTGCATTTTTAGACAAAAAGTGGTCAAAGTAAACTGTTTACTGGTCAAAACTTGGTCAAAATGATGAACGAAAAAAAGTTGAAAAATCCAATTTGAGGGTGCTTCACAGACCTCAAAAATTAGTTTCGTTCTGTTTACTAGTCAAAACTGGTCAAAACTTGGTCAATTAAATTACCCCAAAGGCGATTAAAAAACTCCAATTTGGGGGGTGTGGGCTAAAAAAAGTTCGAAAAATTGATTTTGCTCAGCATTTTCATACAAAAGGTGGTCAAAATGTGGTCAAAACATCGAGCTTAATACTTACTCAAAATTCCATTCTAGGGGTGATTGGATCACACTTTTTAGAATTCTAAAACATTAGTATTTAATAATGTTTGGGTGGTCAAAATGAACCAATTTCTAGTCAAAATTTGGTCAAAAGAATTAGCCTCAAATCGGCTCAAAATTCCAATTCGGGGGGTGCGGGCTAAAAAGAAGCTCAAAAAATTAGCTTTGTTCCGCATTTTCAAACAAAAGGTCAAAATAAACTGTTTATTGGTCAAAATATGTCAAAACTTGGTCAAAATGATGAACGAAAAAAAAAGTTGAAAACACAATTTGGGGGTGCTAACTTCACAGAGGTGTATATATTGATGTAACTTGCCTTTCTTAGCTCCCACAACTATTGATGCAGACACTTTTTTCCTAAAAGTTATATTCTGAACTATAAATTATTCGGTATTACTGAATAATTTGGAATATTTATTTCCCTCGGCAAAGAATAATATTTTAGAATATTTATGTGTAAGTTATATTTGAATGTTTTCTCGCTAAAAATTGTAATTGTTACAATGATTGTACAACTAATGATACAATTTTGTGATATGGAAACGCTTCTGGAAATTGGTCTATTTCAATAAAGTGATAATCTTGATTTTACTGTAAAAAAACGTATAATTAAATATAATTGACCTGCAAAGGATTTTTGCATAAAATTGTCCTCTTCAATTTTAATAAATTTACTCTAAACTTTTCAAACTCTCAAACAAGGGCTCTGAAGATTGTTATAGTTATTGAAAAACAATGCCTGGAAAACTTTAAAAATATGCCAATAATATATTTAAACACAATCTTTTGATATGTCTAATAGCTTTTTTCTAAAGATTTCACCCTTATTAGATTTACATATAATAACTTTAGAACATATAATAACTTTTGTGATTATGGAAACCTGAAACAAAGGTACTGAATTTCAAATTTAGAGCTTATTAGTTACTATTAAGCCAAACGTTAGATTATGGACGATTTCATTCTGAAAGAGAATTTATTTCAACAAACATCAATTTCCATAAATATCAATACAAATGATACTCAAGGTCTTATTAGATTGCAATAAAATATGAAGTAAATAATACATCCAAATTTCATTTCCACTTTTATGATCGCTCATCTTCAAAAGGTATTCTATGTCACCTTGATTGTTGGCGAAGACAAAGGAGTTACATAACAGCGTAAAAATGCGGATAAGGATTAAGACCAAAAATCTACCCTAAAATTCTATTATTACGAAGTGTCAGGTGCTTAATACCCCTAAGAACATCAGCAAGCCTCAAAGTATTAAGAATAAAAGTAGGCTAAAACCATTCTTACCTACTCAGATATAGACATGTCAAAAACATATCATTTTCACAAAGGTTGTTTACACTATTTTGCAAACAAAAGAGTGGCAACTGTAAAGAATCCATGTATTGAAATTTTTACTACTTCGTACGTTTGTTATAGGTAGAAAAATGATTTAAACCTTAACCTTTTTTGTTTCCATGCATGTACCTTTTAATAAATAATTACAATGAGGAATTTGCATTATCTCAATATCCGTTTCCGAGTTTTTGCATAATAAGGGTAATTGAGTTTGTGTAAAAGTTACAAGACAATGTCGCTTAAATTAATTTCAATTAATTACATACTTTCATTAATTTTACTAGTTTTAGATTTAATGTAAGAATAATGTTCAAAGATCAAAAGACTAGATTTATGACATTCCCTTAAATGTTTAAAATCTTACTAAATATCGACACAAAATACTAACGAAATATAGTATGTAAGTGTATGAATGTGCAATGTGCATGGTTTATGGTTAGGTAGTAACAGCATGCAGCTGAATTTCGCTATCAAGACGATAAAGGAACATATTAGAATTTTCACTTATAATGGCCTTTTTTCGATTAGCGATATTTATAAGGGGTTTCATTTCTAGCATTCAAGGAATATTCGATACAACATATAAATAAAGATACCTATTCATGTACAAACATGTCATAATTGCGATTTTATTTTATCAAACATCTAAAATGTACACATAAAATATGGGAAACCTAAACATTTATTATATTATTATTCGTGAAAAGTATCTTGTATCCAAAGTTCACTGTAATAGCCCGACAATTATTGAAGACTTAAGAGACATAATTAATATTGAAATAGAACCAAACAGACCCGACAGAATTAATAACGCTTTCATTACACAATTCCAATATATAACAATTTCATTAATATAATTATAGTAAGTATTTACTACTTATTATTATTATTATATTATATAGGTTTGGGCCTCATCAGCCACTGATCGCATGGGTAATCCCTTGGCGATCCCCTCTTATCCGGGTTATTATCCAAAAATGCTATCCCATAAAAGGAGCAATTTAGGCACGTCCCCCGCCTTAAGCCTCGCCTCCTCTAGGATAACAGGGGTCCCTAATATAAGATACCTCTTCTCCTCCAGTGCGGGGCAGGTGTAAAGAAGATGAATCGAGGTTTCCTCGTCTTCTTTACAGTATCTGCAGGCCGGGCTATCAGTCAGCCTCAGCTGGTGCTTATATGCATTCAGGCTACTATGGTGGCCCGTTATGATTCCCACCAGGGTTCTGGCTTTGTGCCTGTTCAATTTAATGAATTCTTGGGCCTATTTCTCAATCTCTGAGTATTCGATGAAGAGTTTGGTTATTCGACAACCCGTTACTCCTCTCCATCTTTTATTGTGCTAGTGTCTTGCCCAGCCATTGATGCGGTCTCTAATCAGATTCCGACTTATTTCCACTGCAGGTTCTGGTCCATAGAGGTTTTCCCTGGTCCCTAGTCTGGCAAGGTCATCTACAATTAGATTTCCCTTAATGCCATTATGCCTTAATTATAATATTATAGATATCAACAGTTGTCTTAATCAAATGTGGTCGGGATTTTAAAATAATTGTCATACCAATAGTTGTTAATATTTATGTTAATAATATTTGATTGCTAAATTTGTTTTCGTGAAATTTTCGCTACTGCGACCTTGAGCAATTTTTTCAATTGCAATGTTTATCAAAAAATAAACTGCTTTATAAATCAATAATTAGACTCAGTTGGACCTACGGAATAGAACTTTGGGGCTTCGTAGGTAAATCAGTTTTAACATTTCTATCATGCAAAGAGCTCAATCGAATATTCTTTATACAACAAACGTACCCTGGTATGTTTCAAACAACACGTTACATACAGACTTGAAAATCCTCTATGTTAACGAAGTCATCAAAGACTGAATATGTAGTCACCATCTAAAACTTGAAGCGCATCTTAACCCGCTCCTAGAAACACTATTACATCCAGTTGAGAATAGAGGATGAAAAAATTTTGGCCAAAAGACTTAAATAGAAGCTAAGGTAACTTAGTTGACTTTTTACCTCTCCAAGTCATCAGTGCAAGCACCTACCCCTTGTAAACACATTGGCCTAATGATGGTATCGTATCTGATTGCTAATAAAGGTTAAAAAAAACTATAGAGTTAAAAATTTACACAATTAAATCTATTCCATTCGACAGCTATCAATCTGGTGTGCTAGATAATGGAATTTGGGAGTACACTCAGCATTTGTATTTTGCGTACCAATTTTCTAGATAACTTTTTACACTTTCTAGAGTTTAGAATTAAAATAGAATTTTTTGGCGTACCTTGAAAATATTGTTGGTGTGTTTTGCGAAACAAGCTCGGTATCTGCAATTCATAAAGATAGCCGTTAATTAGTCGTCATTAATCAGCCGTTCGTATAGAAGAATCTTGAAGAAATGTCTGTTTACAAAAATAGGACTTTGTTATGGAACATGCCGAAATATTGTAAAGAGGAATTTGGACATGCATTCATATAATATGCATTAATATATAGCCATTTTGCCAGCGGGCCATCCCCGACCTTTTGTCTATTGCCAGTGATTTGTCGTGACAGAACCTGGTCTTAACTTCCAGGGTACGTTAATTTTCAAAAGATGGGAATTATCAGTGCTCCAGATTCGCATATTTTGAGAATTGACATACCCCGGAATTTGTTATTGGTGTTATATTGATGGTGGTTTTTCAAAGAAGAATAATTGGATCAATGTTTTCAAGTTCACTGTCCATACAAGGCAGTACAGAAACAACGATTTGATTGCATTTGTTCAACAACTACGCGATATCATTCATCACAGTTCATCACGCGAACTTCAGCATAATTATTTCTGAAAAGACGATACTACATCACCTACGGCACAAGACAACTTTTTGGGAGTTTCTTGATGATCGGCTGATAAGTTAAATTTCCAAGGTTATACCTGTCCATTATGAATTATTTTGTATTCTCTTCTGAGGACACTTCCAACAAAAATAAAAACGTTATTAGTATCCATTTTCATTTTTAAACTTATAGTTTGTAATTATTTTATTTCTATAATGAATGAACACATTTGAACTTTATTGTCAGTATGACTTTTCTCTATCGAAAGTTGATAATCGGACATCTTGCTCGAAATCATCTTAGGACCTCGTCTTCTAAGATGACCTAATATGTTATTCTCACTTTCTTGCTAGTAGCTCCTGAAATTGTCTATCACTTCATATGGAGGAGAAGTAACATCGCCTGAACTGCTAGGAGGAAAATTACTAGGGGTTTGTGAAATACGTTCGTGAGAAACAGTCTAAAGTTTAGAACTGAAAAGATCCAAATTCGTATTTGGACCTAACCTAACCTAACACAGCTACTAACATCTTTCATTTTTAAAATTGCTCCATTGAATATTTCATCTAAATTATGTATTTCTTTCAATTTGTTCCACCGCAGTTGAATGGTTTCTTCGAATTTTAAAACTTCTTCCATAGTGTGTTTATGAAGCTTCTTAGAAGAAGTGTACATGATCTTCAATTCAACTTCATCACTGATTGCTTGCTCTTTTAGGATTCACGATTTAAGAGGATTAGGATTGTGAATAATGTTATTGATGAATAATGTGAATACTGTTATTAGTATGTTAGTATGTTAGTATAGGGTAGCGGGTAGATATTCCTCTACGACCTCGGTGGAGGATAGATCCACTTCATGGACTAGCGGCCCTGCCCACGTGAGCTCATGGATTTTCTACCCACCTCCCAATATTCGGGGAACCATGTCCTAAACTCAGTTCCTCCCCCCCCCCCCCCCTCTTCCTATATCCTACGCCAACACGCGAGGCTAGAGTGGCGTTGTAATGCCAATACCCTGGAACATTGCTATGAATATAGAAGATGCTTATGTCCAGGAGTGGACGAAGACAGGCCAAAGAAGAGAAAAAGAAGTATATCACGACAAATTTGATAAACCTATTTTAAAAAGATAACATAAGCCAAGATGGATGTTTTTCATTTCATGACCAACTTCGACCGAGATATTTTTTTGTATCAGTATTTAGATTTGACTACATTATTATAAGTATGCGTGGTATTTTATTTTACATGCCGTATACATTGTCCTATTTTAAAAAACCTACTACTTTTTCCTCAGAATACCCCTGATTTTTTAGTATGCTAAAAAACAGGTACCACACATATATCATTTCTAATTTTTAAACATACATATTTTAAATTTTTCAATAACGATCCTGAACATGGATAACTATAGGTACCCAAGAGAATGTTTTTTGTATTATATAGTTCTGGTACTGACAAAAAATATAACTGGGTTCCGCAAGTTAAATCACTTTTCAGTGAAATTGATTCTGTAAATATATTTGAACAATGTAATGCATATGTACTGAAAAGAAATAAGATTCCACTTCTTAATACATATCAGCAACTGCGTCACACCGATAACATAGATCATTTGGAAGTTTCTAGATATTCTTCATTTCCACCGAATTACTCAACTATAGATCTCAACCTTATTTGGGCTCAAAATACAAAAAGAGCAAACCTTTTTGTCGCTTAATTGCACAGCTATGTTTATCTAACGGAAATATGTTGCGAATCACATTCAAGGTATGCTACTATAAGGTTAATTTAATAGAAATTTGTTCTTTGTGTAACACCTTTTAACTAGAAAATTTAATTCATTTATTTTTTGACTGTCCTCTGCCTCTTATCATAAGACCACGTGCAGCTTTTCTGGAAAGTTTTCCATCACTGATCAATACTTCAGGAAATATATAATATGAAAATCTCAAACCTGTCAGCGAGCTTCTCATTAACATTCTCAAGCTTAGGACATTTTTAATGAATGAATAATTAGTTTCTTGTATTTATACTATGTATTTTTGTATTTTGTCTTTAAAAATGGTTGTATTTATTTCCTAATATCTTTATCATTAATGTTAGTTACTTTAGTTTATTATTTGTATTTTCTCTTTTGTTTTATCGTCATATATAGCACACTGCATATATGTATTATAATGCATGTATATATATATATATATATATATATATATATATATATATATATATATATATATATATATATATATTTACAGGGTGATTCAGTTAACCCGTTCATTAAAAGTTTATGAACTTCCCATTGGAATTCATTTTTTAAAATTTGGAATCAGGGGTTAGCGAGGACGATCTATTCAACTAAAGTATTTTTGCTTTTCTGACACTTCCGGTTATACCGGAAGTAGCTATCAACTACCTTATTTTAAATAGAACACCCAGTATATTATCACATTTTTGTATTACACCGCTGATATTAAGTGAACTTTCGTAACAATTCCCTATGCCTATATTCAGCAGTTTTTGAGATATTTTAATTTTTTTGAAAAAATTAGGTTTTGTAGTATCCCATTGGAGTGCTCGTCACTTATTCAAAACAAAAGTTATAGTAGCAAATCTTGGGCTGTAATTAGGCGGACTATTAATCTTTCAGGTGATATGTAGTTTGATTTTTTATTATTTACAGGGTGTCCAAAAAATTGAGTTCATTCTGACAAACTTCAACTGCTCAAAAGTCAATTTTCTTAAATGGAACACCCTGTATTTTATTGCTCTCTGTGATGGAAAATTAAGTGATATTTTATTCTGTATTAGAATTCCCTATACCTATCTGCTACCGTTTTCTTGCTATCGAGGTATTTTTTATTCGATACCAGTTTTCCATTTTATTAATTTACTTCTGACCAGCGGGCCATGAAAATCATACGCATTGTCTTAATTGTCAATGTAAACATCAGAGTAGATGTCAAAGTGAGAAATCTTACATAGTATTATAAATTATAACGTGTATTATGGAAATCCAACAGGAATATTCAAATGAAGACATATTAAATTTATTTTTCATTCATGGAGAATGTAAAAAAATGATTTAAAGGACTTGTCGTTTGTTTAACGAGAGATATCCACATTTACGGCCTTTAAACAAAACTGTCTTTAAGAGAATAGAAGCAAATTTTAAACGATTTGGAACTGAAGTTACTAGAACACGCCCCAAAGATGTTACTGGTGATGAAGGCAACCAAGTAAATGTCTTGGCATATTTCAATGCAAATCCACATACGTCGATTAGAGCTGCGTCACAAGATTTGGGACTATCTTACTCGTCAATACAGAGATTTCTGGAAAAATATAAAATGCATGCTTTTTCCATTTTAAAACTGCAAGCTCTCCACCAAGGTGATGAGGTACGACGTGTGGCATTCTGCGAAAGCATTTTATTAAAAACGCAAGAAGTCCCACATTTTTTGAACAAAATTATTTACACCGATGAGTCAAAATTTAACAGAGAAGGGATAATAAATAGGAGGAATTGGCATGTTTGGGCCATCCACGAATGGTGCGTGAAGGTAACTTTCAAAATACATTTAGTTTTAATATTTTTTGTTTGATGATGGATAATCGCGTGTGTTTTGAAGTGTATGATGAAAATTTAAATTCTCGTAAATACCTAGAACGGTGGTATCAAATTTTTTGGAAAATTTTCCACTAAATGTTCTAAATACGTGTTGGTACCAAATGGATGGCGCTCCAGCCCACTCAACCCATGAAGTTTACCATGAGTTAACAAATATGTTTGAAGATCGCTGGTTTGGGCATAATGGTCCGGTTCTATGGCCTCCCAGATCACCTGATCTAACACCCCTTGATTTTTTTATGGGGCCATATCAAGAGTAAAGTCTACTCAACGCCCGTCAATACCAGAGATGACTTATTACATCGAGTTAGAACTGTCTTCACCGAACTAAATGAAGGAATGGTATTGAAATATACGACCGTTGAGATTAATAAACGAGTTTTATTGTGCTTAGAACACAACGGACGGCACATAGAACAGTTGTTACACCAATAAGACCCAATTGTTAACATTTAGTTATTATTGTTATTATGTTTTATTTTAGGCTAATGTAAGTTCTAAATCGTTTAAAATATGCTTTTTATTCATGATGATTTTTTTTTGTTCAATAATTTTGCACTATTGTTTATGATAAAAAATTAATATAAATGTTACGTTGTTTTAATTTTCATGGCCCGCTGGTCAGAAGTAAATTAATAAAATGGAAAACTATGGTATCGAATAAAAAATACCTCGATAGCAAGAAAACGGTAGCAGATAGGTATAGGGAATCCTAATACAGATTAAAATATAACTTAATTCTCCCTCACAGAAAGCAATAAAATACAGGGTGTTTCATTTAAGAAAATTGATTTTTGAGCAGTTGAAGTTTGTCAGAATGAACTAAATTTTTTGGACACCCTGTAAATAATAAAATATCAAACTACATATCACCTGAAAGCTTAATAGTCCGCCTAATTATAGCCCAAAATTTGCTACTATAACTTTTGTTTTGAGTAAGTGACGAGCATTCCAATGGGATACTACAATACCTAATTTTTTCAAAGAAATTAAGATATCTCAAAAACTGCTGAAGATAGGTATCGGGAACTGATAAGAAAGTTCACTTAAAATCAGCAGGGTAATTCAAAAATGTAATAATATACTGGGTATTCTATTTAAAATAAGGAAGTTGATAGCTACTTCCGGTATAATCGGAAGTGTCAGAAAAGCAAAAATACTTTAGTTGAATAGATCGTCCTCGCTAACCCCTGATTCCAAATTTTAAAAAATGAATTCCAATGGGAAGTTCATAAACTTTTAATGAACTGGTTAGCTGAATCACCCTGTATATATATATATATATATATATATATATATATATATATATATATATATATATATATGTTCCTTGCTTTAAGATGCATGTCTTTATAAGCAATAAAGTTACTATTATTTATTATAATTATTATTGCAACTTATGCAGACAAATGTGCTATTTTCAATGTCACTTAAAAATAGTGCTTGCCATTAGAAACATATTAATAATGATATAACCTGAAAAAGTTTAAACTCGTATAATAAGTTTATTTTCTTATTGCTCTTACGTACATATTTCACCTAATTTATTCCAGCCTTCAATTCTTTATTGTATGCGGAATATAAAATAATTATTCACATAAATCTTCTGCCTTGACCAAAGGTTTTATTTATTATCTCATTTTGCGGTTGTAACGTTTATTATATTATACCTCCCTTTAACCGCCGTATTTTGATATTGGTAGTATATATAATGTTAAATAGACAACTGTAAATAAAATAACAGCCCTAAAGGGATAATTTTGTCCACCTCCGTATCGGATAACTGTTCCTCTGTATGTACTTATCTATTACACGAAGAGGCTTCCAGATGATATATGGAAAATTAATAACTATCCTTTATGTAATAATTGTATATTTTGATATACGGATTATAAATGAAAGTAAAAGTGTCAGGTGCATTGAGAATGAGAGGTACCTGCCTCGCAGACAGAAATAGGGGAAGTTCGACCCTTCGTAAATTCTTGCCTGTTTTCCTAGACAGGCTGTTTACGTATATTTTAAATTTTAGCCGTCTGGGGTTGCCCAATTTTTACCTAGGTCTCATTTACATATTGTTTAATCACTACGAAATTCAAAAAAAAAAAAATTGTCGTAAAGAAACCTTCCAAAATGTTTTTTGGACATCAGTTTCATAACATACATTATGTGTCCCATATTATTTCAATTCAAATATTGCAATAAAAAATGCGTGAATATTAAGAAGTGGACGATAAATTGGAAGATGTGTGGACGAACCCATTAATTCTATACTTAATCAAATTATTAATCTCGCTCATTTGTAAGCTACATATTACAATTTTAATATTTAATATCTTAAAGAAAATTTTGTTATTTATTTGCTACTAAGCTAATAAAATTTGCATGAAAATGTCATCTTAGATTACCAAATAAAGTTGACAGAAAATATTTAAATTCTTTTTCTATATATATTTTTAATTAATCTATTCTACTACAGTAGAAAAAACCTTTTGAACATCTTGATTATTACGTTTATACTTGATTGCTTCTTAAGCTCTTTTTAAAATCCGAGTTAATTTTGTTTATAAAAATATACAATTTAATACTTATTTCAATCCTCGAAACTCTTCAGTTTTCAAATCACGCCATTATTACCATTTTCTTACTGGCAACTTCCCATTTTTAATTTTGATTGGAGTAATTGCTAATATTTTTAATTGTAAAAATTTTACTTATCTAATATATGTCTTTGTAAACACTCGTTAACTTTTGCATATATTCATTTAGCGGATTTGAAAATTCACATATACCACTAAAAAGTAATATGAGACGTTTTCGATACGTTCTCCTGAAATATAAGCAATAAGAAATTAATGTTAGAGTTATTTATCGTCTGGGTCTCAAAATAGTCACACCCCTTAATTATCGTGAACATACTCTCAAATGAATCCATTATTACAATACTTGAAAGGGACATGGAAGTTATTGGAGTATGCATGGAGAAATGTAAGTTATTTCTGAGTAACATTTATGTCAAGTTCAATCAATCAAATATATTTATGTTAATTTGGAAACCTATGAAGGTAAGTCGTTTTCATTCTAACGTCTCTTCTACCCCCCCCCCCCCCCCCCTTAAATTTGGAACTGAGAGACTTAAAAGAAGAAAAATTTACATACAGACACTAAAACAATTCGCATTCGTTACTCGCACACTGTTGGCATTTAAAAACTATTTTTGTACCACCACGCCATCTTTGATGATTATGTTACTATTTATTAACAAGTATTTTTACACTTTAATGTATATATATATATATATATATATATATATATATATATATATATATATATATATATATATATATATATATATATATATATATATATATATGTATGCTAATTTCCGTTTTTATTATGCAAAAATTGATATTGACTGATGACATGTGTTGTCTAAAATATATTATTATAAAGGTATAAACATTGATTTTATTTACCTATGTGTTCAATAGTGGAGAGTATAATAAAAATGACAAAATAAGAAACAATGGAAGTGAAAATGGAAAAGGTGCTTTCTCTTTTATTTGCACATGTTAGTTGGTGATATTTGATTTTAGATATTCGCCTGTACCTATTGCCCAGGAAATATATTTTTTTTGCTGTTTTATTTATTTTGTTTTATATATTTTCATACAATTTATATACATTGTTATATTTTAGATTTGATCTCACGTATTATAAATTTTTAAAGAAGTGGTGGAAACTATATAGATATATAACACTCATTAATTTTGTACCTGGTATTATAAAGTTCGGAACACATATAAACACACAAAATCTGTAATATGTAGTTTATATGAAACACTGAGAATTTTGAATATGGTAACTGTTTATTTTAGTAAAGCCTCAGTTTATTGAGGCTTTATTGCAATATATAATTGTATTGATAACAGTTTTAAAATTCAGTTTTCATCCCATTATATAAACAAATTTTTATAAAGGTATATATATATATATATATATATATATATATATATATATATATATATATATATATATATATATATATATATATATATATATATATATATATATTTTTTTTTTTTTTTCTTCAAATAGAGTAATAATAATACGTGTACATGGTCTATTTTAATACTAAAAACCTAAGGTCAACATTGCATCCTCAGTCTAGTCATTTCGTCAGTCGTAAAACTAAATAGCATAATACTCAAAAACAAAAATGTTTGCATATAAGAGGTAGCACAAATATGTACACTCATCGTATGTACAATTATAATCATATCTACAATATAAACTCTACTATAATTGTTTGAAACGTACCGCCCTGATTAACTCTTTTCCTGTTTAAAAAACAAGTTCAGGGTTAATATACGGTATATTAAAGAGGTTTTAATTCTCATTGTGAATATATCCAACATCCAGGATCTATATGGACTTATTTTACAGTTATGAAGTCAAAATATCGTCTTTCACATTTTTGCAAAAGAACATATCTTGGATTTTTCGAAAAATTCCAATTATTTCCCAAATTTTCATTAATTCCATTTCATAAATTGATCCTCTTGCCGTTTAAATTTGAAATGGGATGACTAACATTCTGGTGCCTCACTTAAATGGCAATTTTAACTGTAATTCAGCAAGGAATCTTTTGTGCAATTTTATGATTCTTTGAGAAATAGGCGCATAAAACATCTACAGTCGCGAGATGTCTGCGTTGTGCAATTTTTAAGAGCTAACTGTGGGGCACTTCAGCCTTTTGTGAATTTACGACAACGAATAATAAACTAACGACTGCAGTCCGCTTTATGTTCTTATTTGGCCAAAAATAAAAAAAAATACAAAAAAAGGTACATTGGTAACTCGTTCTATTTTAGATTTATACGGAATGGTCAATGGAGACGATGAGTGAGTTGTAATAATACGATGAAAATAATAGAAATTTACGTGTATAGAGAAATTTTATTGTCTGAGATATCTAGAGTGGGTTCTTTTAAAGAAATTTTGAAAGTTCGATTTTCATAAGTTTATAACTCCAATATTAACTAATTTAGTCCCTAGCTGTTGGCTATTTTTATAAAGAGATATAAAAAAGGAACCCTTTCGGTATTACGCGATCCCTATAATAATTTTTGGAAAGGTGGTTACTTAGACTAGGGAGTGAAATTGTGAATCTGAGCTTATCATCATGCTTATAAGTTCCGCCGATAAAAAAATTACCTGATTCAGAAACACCTTGTCTTAAATAGAAAAATCATATTATTTAGGGTATCCTTTAAAAATACTACCGTGTATTAAAATGGCATAAAACTTACACTATTGCAATATTTATAGTATATTCTAAAGTTATGAATAGAAAAATCCATTATCTAAGTCTAAATTTTAGTTGATTCTATTTACTTCGTTCTATTTTGTCGAATAAAAATAATTTCTTTCAAGAAACGAATCATTTCCATTTAATTTTTGGAATTTCAGCCAATTAAATCATTCAAAAAGTTTTCCATCTTCCAATCTTAATTATTAATAAGAATTTATTTATTTTAATATATATTTTGTAAGTTATTATAATTATTTCTTTGACATATGTAAAGCAAACCTCATTAATTGTGTTAATACACATACTTTATTGCCTCTATTGAAAGAAGGAATTTTCTTGAAGTAGGGAACTCTTTTTTGAATCAAAAAAGAATTTTTGTCTGGTTAATAGTAAATCGAAATAATACAAAATGTCAATTTTTAAAATTGATATTTTTACTTCTGATATTAATACTTTCATATCTGTATTTATTCAAGTCATGTTTTTTCCTAATTATTGTTTTTTCTGTGTGTTTTATCTAAATCAAGTAACAAATACAAACTTTCTACAAGCCCGGGCGACCGATTGAACCGACTCTGATCAAACTACCGCATCCCAACGTAAGATGTTAATCAAATTCATACTATATCCAAAAAACAAAAATGCAACAGACTGGAAAAGGCACAAAGGTGTAGTGGTTATGGGCGGTTAATCTACCCCTATACGCCTCGCCCACCCTCTAAGCGTCTGGTACACAAGGCCAAGGGCATGGGGCATGTAGAACGGGGTGAACCGCGCTGAATGTGAATTCTTTAGCATCACAAAAAACCGCCAGACTAAACCCTCTTTAGTTTATCTGAACCTACTAGCCCCCGCCTACAAGGAATCACGTAGCATCGTCTGGTTTGTGGAATTTAATTAATTTAATTACCGACTGGAGGTTGAAATTAAGATTGTCGCCTATTTCTTTGAATAACCTTTTTTTATAATTTCGTCGTTTTATGAGTTAAGTTTTCGCCAATGTATCTCTTTTAAACAAACATTCATTTTATTTTTGTTCATCGTGGACATCTAATTGTGATTTAACTGGTGTAAATGAACTCGATTCAATATAATTAATATCGTTTTAATAGATACATATATAATGTTTAATAGTAGCAAGCCCAGAAAATCGAGAGAATTGAAATTCACTGTGAAATTCTAAACTGTTTTTTTTTTGTGATATAACAGTAAGGAACAAAATTAATAATTGAGCTCACTTTTCGTGAAGCCATGGTTCTATTGTATTTTTTGTAATTCAATTATTTTGGGTTGGTACAATATAAGATAATGAATGATATTACATATTTCTGTAAACTTTTAATGTACCTTAATAACAAATTGGTAAAATTATTACAATGCTTTTTAACTGTGGAGATGATAACGATAACTCTGTTATCAAAATAATGATTGCTAATATCTTCAACAAAAATCAAGATAAATGAAACGAAAATAAAATAAATTTTACAGAAATATTGAGACGCTAATGAATCAAATTATACAATAAAGCTAAGACATGACTTCATAATTGCATTTTGTTCAGCAAATTATTAACTGTCTATGCCGTACGTAGTTGATTGAAACATGTATCGCTAGACATACGTGCTAGTAATTATGGCATATTAGTAACAATTGCGAGTTGTAGCATGTGATCCGTGTGTCGTCACTAAATTGATATACGTGCAAAGATCCATTATACAAATTGTACAACAAAATACTCGTAACAAGGAATATATGAAACTTAAACGCACAAGCACCCGTGTTTTTAGCACCAAAAATAAAAACAATTTAAATTTATTATTGTAAAGTATAATACACCATTACGAATCATTATCACTGCAATCTACACCACTTGGCAAATTTAAAACCACTAATACTTCCTATATATTTCCAGTTTCAACAATTTATATCATTATTAAATGGTGTAACTTTATGTAACTTTACTTTGTCACTATCAAATGAACATAAAGTATTGAAACTGCAGTCACGATTTTTGTGGAAATATAGTGGTATAAAACCTAGTAGTGTTTTACTCAATTGCGTTGGAAGTATGAAGTACCACAGAGTCACGGTTTCCTCGATCAATTTATTTAATCGGAAATTGTGGGGCACAATATAAATTAACGATGAGTTAAAATAAGTACTCTCTTATCTCACTTTGAATATCAACAAAAAAAAAAGTGATGTGTACAAAAATTAAAAGAAATATAAAATTTGACAGTGTTGAGTTTGCGGCAGCAATTCGACAAGAACAATGTCGCCAATTTTCATTGAAGTCATAACACAGTCCTTAGAATATTCCATAAATTTTCTTTTTGTTTTATTTTAATTATTTTATTTTTGCCTCTATTACGAAAACGCATTAATCGATTTATAAATATACGTGTTATTTGTTTAGAGGTCATCTTCCTTGCTAAAAATAGTAACGGGTATGGGTAGATTTAACAAAAGCACTGTATATAGTTTCTTCTCATTGGGACACAGAATCGCAATTGCAAAATATTTCACAACTAATTCACACAACGTTAACTTTAAGCTATACTAATTTTATGTAAATGTCATCAAGTAACGGAAATAAAATGTATCGTTGATTTTCGAGTGTCTTTCAGAGAAATTATTGCACTTGAAAGCTGATACACTGCTTCCGCTGTACTGTCAGTGATGATAAATTGCACATTAGAATAGATGCAGCAAAGTGTCTACTAGTATTTAATTAAAACTTTGAAATGTCGGATGCATATTGAAGTTGTTCAAAAATCAAGTCATTTATTTAAAGAAATATCTAGCCAATTTCGATTTTTTGTTGCCTGTACTAAAGCTTTTACGTAGTCTACAGTGTGTGTTTTTTTCACTGAAAAGTTGGATTTTCGAGTCACGTTTTTAAATACAAGAATTGAATGCATTTTCTTAGTATCAGTTCGCAAAACACTGGATTTATTATTATCCTATTATGAATTGATGTACTTTTAATAAACACGTTTAAACCTATGAGAGTACCTTTTGTATATACAGTGTACACATAAAGGTTAGAACAAATTCGATAATATCGTTATCACGTAAGTAAATAAACAGTTTTAAAACCTTAAAACGGACTTTTCCGTATGTAGAACATCTCTATCTCGACATTGAGTGGCCGAGAAAAAATAAACCAACACCAATAGATGTCCATAGATGTCGTCTGGTAGACGTCCCTAATCAGAATCAGTCAAAATCCGATCTATCCGACACGATTTAATTGAGTGATCGTGCTAACAACAAATTTTCTCAAATAGTCTACAATTGTACTTTCTCATGACCCATGTATATGGTAGAGCGTGTTCTACTCACCTCAAAATCAATAGGTATCGTCTGGGAGACGTCCCCAATCGGAATCAGTCAAAACCCGATCGATCCGACACGATTTAATTGAGTTATCGTACTAACAAGAATAAATGCCAACGACAACGACACACACACAGGAAAAAATTTTGAATACCATTCTTTTTTTGTTTTTAGGCCGAAAAACGAAAAATAAACCCAAAAAAAAGTTTTGTTTTTTCACTTTGTCTTTACACGATTACATTATTTTTCCGCGTATACTGAAGTGCGGAAAAGTAAAAAATTTCTCAAATAGTCCACCATTGTGCTTTCTCATCACCCATGAACATGGTAGAGTGTGTTCTATCCACCTCAAAATCAATAGGTGTCGTCTGGGAGATGTTCCCGATCAGAATTAGTCAAAACCCGATTGATCCGACACGATTTAGTTGAGTTAACGTATTAACAAAAAAAAATTGTCAAATAGCCCACCATCGTGCTTTCTCATGATCCATGGACAGGGTGGGGTGTGTCCTATCCACCTCAAAGTCAATAGGTGTTGTCTGGGAGACGTTCCCGATCAGAATAAGGCAAAACCCGATCGATCCGACATGATTTAGTTGAGTTATTGTATTAGCAAAAAAAATTCTCAAATAGCCCACCATCGTGCTTTCTCATGACCCATGGACAGGGTGGGGTGTGTCCTATCCATCTCAAAATCAATAGGTATTATCTGGGAGACATCCCCGATCAGAATCAGTCAAAACCACATCGTTCCGACACGATGTAGTTGAGTTATCGTGCTAAAAAGAAATTTTAATGCCGACGACGACACACGCACAGACAAAATTTTTTAAAAACCATTTTTTTTGTTTTTAGGCCAAAAAGCAAAAAATAAACGAAAAAATATTTTTTTCCATTTTTCTTTACACGATTACATTACTTTTTCGCTAGTATAGTTGAGTGCGGAAAAGTAAAAAGAATGTTCAGTTAGTTTTTTTGATGCACATTTTTTGGTACATATATATTTCTTTAAATATCCACTGTTGAAATCATGACGTAATCATGACGTAAACAGTTTTTTTAGCAATACCCTTACCTGATGCCATAAGATGGTAAATTATTTTATATATCATGCGAGATTTTTTTTGGTAGATTACATAACAATTGTTTTCGTGTAAACGTCTGTTAAGATTTGAACGTTAATTAATCTTAATTCCTTCCGATTTTGTTTCTATTCCTTAATGATGTTTGGATTGTTAAGATATACTTTGGATTTAAACTAACCCTGTCAAAATAGTTAGGTGGGATTAGATATGGAGATTCAGCTGGCTGATAGCTCAGGGTACTTACTATTAAATAACTCATACACTTCGGCTTGTTGACGGGTCCTATCTCATAACCAATCATCACCACTATTTCAGTTCGTTGTGTTTCATTTAAATTTACCTTATTTCGAAAACGTGTGAGAGTAAATAAATAAAATTGTCTAGCCTAACAGAGCAATTACTATTCATTTCATCGCTATTTGCGATAAATAAAAAACACTCTTATCTTGCCGATAAACGGAATAGTCTACCTGAGCCTAGCCATCAAAGCAAGCCACGGTATGTTTTGAGATTTTTTATTTGGCATATAGCAATGAAATAAACTATACAAACAAAATAAATAGATTAAAACAAAATGTAAAATTCTCAAAGGAATTGTTAAGAATTAAATTAATAAATTTCCCAACGTGTTGTGTAACCTACATAAAAATTTTACGTGCCATATGTAGAAAAAATGTGCTTTTTTAGATGGAACCATCAGATAATGGTATCACCATTTAAATAAACTGTTGATGACGTCATAATTCCAACAGTGGTGTAAAACAATATGAACCATATACTAAAAATATTCATCTACGCATGTGCCAACATTTTCTCCTACTTCTCTAGTAATGATTTACTCCAATTAATTTCACAACTTACTTCAAATTATATGTATATACAGTGGTATTTCTTTTACAATACAACATTTTTGTATACGACAGATGTTTCTTATAGAGTACAACAATATCTTTCATGTAGAGTGACTTTCTCACACTTTAAGGTACCTATGAAACACTGTAATGCGTTGTTGGTCTATCTAACGCCAATGGCTTAACTTGCCTGTAGTTGAGGGGCCATCGAGATTCTAAAATTAGGAAAAAAATGTTAAACATAAGTATTTTGATGGATCTTGATTGAAGTTTACAGTCGCTCCCAAGTAAACTTACTAAAACTATCGTCAAAGTGAAAGAATATAAATCACAAGAGATAATTTGTAATTATATGATAATTGTTTCTGAAGTTTGGAGCCATGGTTATTAACAGGAATGAACAATACTACTATTTTCACAATATTACTTGAAGTCAATCGCAGTGGCAATCGGACTTCCATTGAAAATTTACATTTAAAAATTGTATTATTTATCTCAAACAATAAATTGACACTTTCAATGTGAAATAAAAATAATGATCCTAAGTGTTACTGCGAAGAAAATAAATTATCAGAAATAGCGTTCTCTCAAAACTGATTCTATATATATATATATATATATATATATATATATATATATATATATATATATATATATATATATATATATATATATATATATATATATATATATGATTTGATTATGTTAAGTTACCTGAACTGGAATTGAAATAACTAACATTGATATTCTTTATTATTTTGTTTATTTTTTGCAAAATTACACATTTTATGGTCACACTCACTAACCCACTACTTGTTTTCATATGACCTTATCAGACCATAACTTTATGGTGTTGCCTTGTTTCTTTAGATTTATTTAGATTGTGTTTAATTATAAGCTTCATAGAATAATTAAATACGTTTTAATGGTACATTTTTGTATATTTCTAGAACGATTTAAGTAATAGATCGTCTCACGTAAACATGAGCATAGAAACAAAATGTATTATATTTAGTGTTGTCCCCTACTGTTGAAAAGTTATACGTCTCCTCCATTTGAAATAAGCCTTCAAGACCCATTCAAATATCCAAGTGGGTCATTTCCATTTTGAATTAGAATTTGTAATGTGCACAAAAATTGAACAAGATCGAGAACTGATCACTTAAGAACGTTTTAAATCGTGGGAAGAGCGATAGGGCTAATATCTGGATTGTTTCCGAATAAGGAAATTGATTCCATGTAAGTCAAAACACGGTTCTGCGTCGAACTCTGACACAATTCTGGCTATATGAAACTTGGTATTGCCACAGGGAAGGAAAATATTGTTACTAGTGATCACTTTTCCTGAAAATGTAGGTGCCAATATGCAACGCCATAAAAATTTATTTGTGACGATTACGATGCTTATATTCTACTTTTTGCTATTGAAAAATTTATGACAATTGCCTGATTGCCAACTAGAGTTGAATCTGATAGTGTTCTGAGGGTCGGTATAGAAACACCAAACTTTCATATACTACAAATGATTTTCGTAAATAGCGTTCTTCCGCAAACAACTTCCATTTATTGAGGTGTTTCAGGGTGTTAGGAAGGAAATTTCAGTAACAGCCAATCTCATTGTTGCACTAGATGCACTGCATCAATTAATTCATAATAGTCTGTCGTCATATTTTGTAGACCATCTTGACTCTTACTGTTGTCCATTCTACTCTCACGGATTTCTTTCAATCAGTCCTCCACTGTTCTGAAGAAATAAACAGACCCGTTTATTTTAAGACTTGCATTAACTCTTTGTGAACGGCGAATTTACTTTTAATAAATAACAAATCAAATTTTATGTTTCATGTTTGACGATGTCGATACAATAAACAACAATCTACTATATATAATGCGAAAGTCATGCATTACTACTGGTTTTTCTTTTTGGCGACACGCTGAATTTGACGATAACTTGAAAAATCACCGCCTGCCTCTCCTCTCCACCACATTTCACAGATTATCAAGACACACTGAATTTCATTATAAATTTTTGAGAAAACACCACTTATGTTTCTTCTTCTCGATGCCATGTTTCACAGATTGCAACTATCAGGACAGTCTTCAATTCTTCATAAGAATGTACTATTAAATAATTGTTGATATCAAAAAGATTACGGTCTCTCTTCAGTGCTACGTTTCACAGATTGGAATCATCAAGACAGTTCTTCCGTTCTTTACACATGAATATATTATTAAATGGTAAACGATATCAATAAGATTATAGATCTCTTGCTTTTCATTTTTCGACACTCTGAATATAAAGATAAATTTTGAGAAAACACCGTTTGTCTCTCCTCAGCACTACTTTCCCTAGATTGAAACCATCAACACAATTTCTTCGTTCATTACACAAGAATATGTTATTAAATGGTTAATGATATCAATAAGATTGTAGATCTCTTGCTTTTCATAATGCTCAGATTATGACACTCACATTATAAAAATTATTTTTTGAGAAAACACCTCCTGTCTCTCCTCAGCACTACGCTTTACAGATTTCAACTATTAGAACGGTTATTATTTGGTTCTTTACCCAAGAATTTATTATTAAATTATTAATTACATAAAGAAGATTATGGGTATTTTGCTTTTCATTCGGCGATACACTGAATTTCATGAAAAGTTTTTGACAAAATATAGCCTATTTTAGGTACCACAATAACGTCTATAATAAAATGAGGGGTACTTAAATGACAGGTTAATTATATAGGGTATCTTAGTTGGAACTATAGGATTTGAATTGTACGCCATTTGTGTTCTGTCAAAAATAGAGCGTTAATATTTGACGACTATTATCTACAAACCATACGACGTCAAAATGCCTCGATTAACAGTTCAACAACGAATAGCTGGTGTACAACTGTTTTATGAAAGTGAGCGATCATATAGAGTTGCATTAAGAAAAATTCGTACAAAATTAGGACAAAATGAAGCGCTTACAGAGTTAATAGTTCGGAATTTAATCAATAAATTTGAAGAGACGGGTTTTGTTATAGATAAGGCACCAGTATACCCTTGTCGTGGTCGGTCAGTTGAAAATATTGATGCAGTGAGAGAAAGTGTACAGGAGTATCCAAACACATTAATTCGATGTCATGCACAACAATTGAATCTGTCAAGAGCCACCACGCATCGGATATTAAAGAAAGATCTGCATAAGCCCGCATAAGAAATTCAGTCGACACAACAGTTAAAAGTTACAGACCATACAGACCGTCGCATATTTGTTGTTTCATGGTGTTTCGAAGAGAAATAATGTGATGCTGATTTTTCTAACAAAATTCTGTTCGGTAATGAGGCACATTTTCATCTTGATGGATCCGCCAGCAAACAAAATTGTCGCATTTGGGGTGCCAAAAATCCACATGCTTTTCACGAAGAAGAAATGCATCCACAGAGATATACAGTTCGATGCGCATTTTGCAGTGGTGGAGTATTGGACCATATTTCTTTAAATAAAGTTGGCAATGTACTTTGGCACTATAAATGTAGAACGCATTGTGACATGTGGTCGTCTGGTTTGTAGATAACAGGTGTTAAATATTAATTCCCTATCCTTGACAGAACACAAGTGTTGCGCAATTCTAATTCTATAGTATCAGCTGAGACACCCTATACGTACATAATTGAACGATATGAAATACTACTATTCCGCTATATATTTATATTTATTTATAGCGATTCTAATTAAGGTTTTTATTTTTAACGATTCCTTGCATACAACTAAGAACTTTTCTGTAAAATGTATTTAATAATATAGTGTTCATTTTTTATGTCTTTTGGTGATAATTTAGTGTTCGTTAACGATATCACCATTGGGAGTGAAAATCATACTTATATTATACTGTCCAAAAATAAATTAACTAATTTTTCCGAGTTTATTAAAATATTTACGAAATTATACGAAAAATATTAAAATATTTTTCGTAGATTTAAGATTCACATTAATGAACAGAAACTAAACAAATAGAAATCTAAAAAATTCGGACTGTTTAATGTGTATACAATACATATTCATATATCTTATAAGAATATACGTATCTTTATATAAATAACCGTATCTATTTATACTGTCCAATGTACAATTTATAGTGCAAATATTAATAAATGACCTTTAGATGGGAAAATATTGCAAATGGTAAATAAAATTAAATTCCTCAGATGCCGGAGGGAGTTAATTATCGGCTGTAGGGCGGAATTTTCTAGTAATACTGGTAATTGCCTGCGCATTAATATAATGAGAAACGCTAATTTATAGACCATTAAACATTATACGGGTGGGTAAATGGAACTGAACCAACAGTGTTCAGTGAATGACACATCCGCTTTTTACTCCACATGCTGTCGGCAATTGGGCAAATCTAATGCAATTTGATATCATGTGATTCTATGTTTTTCGTTAATTGATCGACAATGTTCCCCGATTTTTTTACATTATGCTGGTACTTTTTCTCACAAAGTGTACGCCGATAAAAATTTGGTTCGATTCAATTAGCGATGATGGGGAGTCTCATTCGAGTTCAATGAGTGACTTAATATGACGCTAACAGAAAAACATAAAAATTATGATTTAACGAATGCTGTATCCTTCTTCAATATATAAGGAATTGGAGAGATATAAAAATAATAACTTTATTGCATATAAAACTTTGCAATTTGTTGCAAGAAGATTAGCTTATAGTTTAAATTAAACAAATTTTTTTAATTTTCTACATTTCAAGAATAATACATAATACACGGAATAGAATAATACACGGAATATAAATAAAGTAAATTTATAAGTAATATAATTCTTATATACCTCTAAGAGAAACTATAAAACAAAATGAGAAGAAACAAAACAACGAATTTACCTTAACTACTTATATTTAAATCATGTACGGTATATACAGTCTGTATATAGATTATAAATTCCAAGTCAAGAAAAAAATTAAGTTATTAATCTAATATAAAGTTTTAAAATATTCTACAAAATGTAGCCATCGCTACAGCTATCTGATTTGTTAGATTATTTAGTGTTATTGCTAATAATTCAAAATTGGTTATAAATCTTTGTTTGTTGATTTGCTGTTCGTATTTGAGCAATAGTATGGATTCTCTATATAGGCATTCCCTTGAGCAGGTCTTTAGGAAGATTTTCCTGCATACAGGAAGAATAATAACCAAAGTAGGGCTGGGGAAATTTTATTTATATAAAAAATGGTGTAATGCACGAAAAATGAGATTTTTCTGAATAACTCTGTCACATTGGTATAACTTATCATAAAACATGGATAATAATAGGTCTTCCGTTTATCCTGTTGTATGATATCTTTTTCCATATGCCAACTGTACCAATAAAAGAAAATTGCTGTTTAACTAGAATAACCAAATTATATCTTTAATCACAATTAATTTTAAGTATATAAATTAAAATGATTCCTAATGCAATATGATCTATTTTTCTTGTAAAAATATAATAATTTAATTTGTTTTTACTGTATTTATAATTTATTAAAAAAATTATGAACATGAATATCAACAATGATATAATAAAATAATTTCATTTTATTAAATTTTAAGAACAGTAATACGTTTTTAAAATTTGATAAAAAAATTGCGAATGTGAATCTTAGCAATAATACAATAATCAAATTTAAAAAAATACTGTTGTCATCCGATCCGATAGGACTTGAACCTTGACGAAATTCTAGTGCAAACTGGAACGGGTGGGTCGGCTTGCGCGTTTTAATGATTTAAGGAGACGTACCATAGGTTTAACCATAGTGGGGGGGTCCTTATTGAAAAACCAGACTAAGACAAGTCCCTGAAGGAGGGCAGCAGCTCTTTCAGTAGTCATAGTGGCAGAAACCGTGGGGGTTGGTATGGTGCTATGACACACACGACTGCGATGTGGAAGGCAAGAGGAAACCACCACATTATAATCCTCAGAACAGCTAGCAGAAAGCTTATCCTAAATTAATGATGGCGTCTCCTGGGACAAAAAACTCCGGAGGTAAAATAGTCCTCCGTTCGGATCTCCGGGTGAGGACTGTTCCGGGAGACGTGATCGAGTGCAATCATAATAAGAAGTGTAGCATTTCACGAGTCGGAGCGTGGAATGTCAGAAGCATGAGACAGGCAGGGAAGCTAGAAAATCTGAAGATAGAAATGGATAGGTTAGGATTAGATATAGTAGGTATAAGTGAGATGCGCTGGCCGGAAGTAGGAGATTTTTGGAGCGGTGACTATAGGGTAATACACACAGGATCGGTAAATGGAAACGCGGGAGTAGGGATCGTTATGCGGAAGAACGCAGGACAGTGTGTAGATAGCTACCTACAATACAGCGAGAGAGTAATGATGGTTAGGTTAGATTCGAAGCCAGTGGAAACAGTAATAGTGCAAGTATACATGCCTACTTCTAACCACAGCGAGGAAGAGTTAGAAGCCGTTTATTCGGACATAGAGCAGGTAATAGGATTTGTGAAGGGTCATGAAAATTTAATAATAGTAGGAGATTTTAACGCAGTCGTAGGTGAGGGGAAAGAAGGAGAATTTGTAGGGCCTTATGGATTAGGAAACAGAAACGAGAGAGGTAGCAGACTGATAGAATTCTGTGAGAAGCACAAGATGGTAGTCGCGAACACATTGTTCAAGAATCACGTTAGGAGGCGGTACACATGGAAAATGCCAGGAGGGATGAACAGGTATCAGATAGACTACATTCTGGTTAGGAAGAGATTTAGAAATCAAGTAAAAGACTGTAAGAGTTATCCAGGAGCAGATGTAGACAGCGATCACAACTTGGTAGTCATGAAAGCTAGATTAAAGTTCAAAAATCTGAAAACCCGGAAGGATAAGAAACGTATAAATGTAGACATATTGAGGGATCAGAATATGAAAGAAAAGTTCCAGGAGAAAACAGATCAATTAATAAATAAAACGAGTAAGGACGAAATCAAGAACGCAGAAACTGAGTGGGAGGGTATCAAGAATAGTCTAGCTTCCGCGGCTACGGACGTTTTAGGACACGATAAAAGGGAAGCTAGGAAGCCCTGGATAACGGACGAAATCTTAAACTTAATGCAAAAGAGACGAGGCTACAAAAACAGACGAGACGAAGAAGGACTGAAAACGTATAAGGCAATAAAGTGGGAAATCATTAGAAAATGTAGAAAAGCGAAAGAACAATGGATAGAGGAGAAATGCAAAGAAGTAGAAGATAAGTTGCAAGTAGGTAAGACCGATGAGGCTTACAAAATAATTAAGAGGAACTTCAGGGATGTAGGAACAATAAGTAGCAATGTTAGGAGTCAATCGGGGGACATACTGATAGGAAGAGAGGAGAAAGCGGATAGATGGAAGCAGTACTTAGGAAATTTATACGAGGGCCAGGAATTAGGAGAGATATTAGAGGAAGAATCTAGCATCGATAGGGAAGATGTAGGAAAACCTATATTGAGAGAGGAATTTGAAATAGCACTAAGGGGGCTAAAGAATAATAGAGCGCCGGGTGTAGATAAAATACAGGCGGAAATTTTGAAATGTGCGGGACAGAAAGTAGTAAATAGGATGTTTGAACTGGTAAAGTACATATACGAAACGGGCGAGATGCCGGAGGATTATAAGAGGAACATTATCGTTACTATACCGAAAAAGAGAGGAGCCGACAAATGCGAGAACTTTAGAACGATTAGCCTAACTTCCCATGCGTCAAAAATCTTAACTAGAATAGTGCAGAAGAGGATGGAAAATAGAGCGGAGGAAATACTAGGAGAAGACCAATTCGGGTTTAGGCGAAATAGGGGAACTCGCGAAGCTATTCTGGCGCTAAGAGTAATGTTAGAGAAAACAATAGAAAAAGGAAAGAACGCTTATATAGGATTTGTAGATTTAGAAAAAGCTTTTGATAACGTAAGATGGGAAAAAATGTTCGAGATACTAAAGAGCGCGGGAATGAAGTATAGAGATAGGAGAGTAGTACACAATCTATACATAGAGCAAACTGCTGTTATAGAAGTAGAAGGGGAAGAAAGGGAAGTAGGTATTAGGAAAGGAGTAAGACAAGGATGTACGCTATCACCACTAATTTTTAATCTGTACATCGAAGAGGCGATTAATGTGGTAAAAGATAGAGTAGATTTCGGGATTAAAGTACAGGGACAGAAACTAAAAATGCTGAGATTCGCGGATGATATAGCAGTATTAGCATCTAGTAAGGAGGAACTAGAATCAGCATTGAACGAAATGGAGGCAGTGTTGACAGAGGAATACGGAATGAGGGTGAATAAAAACAAAACTAAAGTGTTAGTGTGCAGAGGGCGCGAGAGCAGAGCAAAAACGAAAGTACAAATTAATAATGAAAGATTGGAGGAAGTTAAAGGCTTCACTTATTTAGGAAGTAAAATAAATTGGGATGGAAGAAGCGATAAAGACATAAAACAAAGAATAGCGCAGGGTCGAGTAGCTTTTAACAAAAAGAAAGCACTTTTATGCTCGGGGGTAATAAACTTAGAAACAAGGAAGAGATTTTTGAAAACATATGTATGGAGCACGGCACTTTACGGCTGCGAAACCTGGACGGTAGGGGAAGCAAGTAGGAAGAAATTAGAAGCTTTTGAGATGTGGTGTTACCGAAGAATGATGAAAATACCATGGACTGATAGGGTTAGAAACGAAGAAGTATTGGAGAAAGTCGGCGAGAAAAGGAGTATGTGGAAAAACTTAAACAAGAGAAGAGATAGAATGGTAGGCCACTTGCTGAGACATGGGGGAATAGTCCGCGATATTTTGGAGGCAGAAATAGGAGTGAAGAAAGGCAGAGGTAGGCCTAGATTAGACTACTGCTCGCAAATAGTAAGGGATGTAGGTTGTAGCACAATTAGCGAAATTCGTAGGTTAGCACAAGATAGGAGAAGCTGGAGGTTAGCGTCCAACCAGTCTTAGGACTGATGACCTAATGATGATGATGATGACTGTTGTCATGAGTTTCATCCTATAACACTATTTCCATTATTTAAAACAGAAGTCATGTATTTCTATATCTATATGTATGAACTATATCAATGTTGTGTGAATAATATTTCCCTATTGATAAAATGTCATATATCTACTGTTTTCATTATCGCAGTTCTGGAACCATGAATAGCAGGAACAATTGTGAACACAGCAGGAACCAGAAATATTAACAATGTTTATATGTTTAAATTTGAAGAGAAGTTTAATACTAATATAAAGTGTTTAGGATTCTCACATATTTAATCGAAACAATGGAGTAAATATATTATCGAAATAATCAGTGCCGTGTCATGGCAAATAATGATAATATCCAATACTTGTGTGTGAACCACTTCTTTTACTTTTTCGCACTCAACTATACTGGCGGAAAAATAATGTAATCGTGTAAAGAAAAATGAAAAAAAAAATTTTCGTTTATTTTTCGTTTTTCGGCCTAGAAACCAAAAAAAATGTTTTTAAAAAATTTTGTCTGTGTGTGTCGTTGTCATCAGCATTAACATTTCTTGTTAGCACGATAACTCAACTAAATCGTTTCAGATCGATCAGGTTCTGACTAATTCAGATCGGGAACGTCTCCCAGACGGCACCTATTGATTTTGAGGTGATAGGACACACTCCACCCTGTCCACAGTTCATGAGAAAGCACGATGGTGGACTATTTCAGAATTTTTTTTTTGTTAATATGATAACTTAACTAAATTGTGTCGGATCGATTGGATTTTGACTGATTCTGATCGGGAATGTCTCCCAGACGACATCTATTGATTTTGAGGTGGATAGGATACACCCCACCCTGTGCATGGGTCATGAGAAAGCACGATGGTGGACTATTTGAGAATTTTTTTTGTTAACACGATAACTCAACTAAATCGTGTCGGATAGATCAGGTTTTGACTAATTCTGATCGGGAACGTCTCCCAGACGACACCTATTGATTTTGAGGTGGATAGGACACACCCCACCGTGTCCATGGGTCATGAGAAAGCACGATGGTGGACTATTTGAGATTTTTTTTGTTAATACGATAACTCAACTAAATTATGTTGGATCGATTGGATCTTGACTGATTCTGATCGGGAATGTCTCCCAGATGACATGTATTGAATTTGAGGTGGATAGGACACACCCCACCCTGTCCATAGGTCATGAGAAAACACGGCGGTGGACTATTTGAAAAAAGTAAAACTGTCACATAAACACATATTCTGCATTTATGTGTTGGTTTATCTTTTCTCGGCCACTCAATGTCGATATACGTTCTACGTGCGAAAAAGTCCGTTTTAAGGTTTCATCATCATCATTAGGTCATCAGTCCTAAGACTGGTTGGACGCTAACCTCCAGCTTCTCCTATCTTGTGCCAACCTACGCATTTCATTTAAATATAATTCGGCCACCCAAACGAAGTAACTATTATTATTAGTATTATTATTTTCTACATTTATTTATAATCTTGATTATATTGTGGAATTGGATTGATAGAATGTACTATAAAATAGCTTTTAAGTTTAATATTCATGTGCTCATATATACATTGTATATAATGTTCAATTATAATTATAATTTTGAACTCATACATCAATTTTTAATAAATTATTTCCGATTTACCTAGGGTTTGAATGATCAGGACACAATAAGGCATAAACAAATTAATATCATAATGTCTTATGTATATTGAACATATCCTTTCTTCACAATACTTTTGATATAATTACAAACATCGCTATAATTTCAGTGTCTCTCTTCTTACGTAGATTGAGGCTTTAGGGAGACACACATGTTCATGAATTCTGAGAGGTTATATTTTTTTGGTTTTCAGTTTTCTCAAAATCGATTGATTATATTAACTTGAAACTTATACAGTCTGTGTAATTGTATAAAATATAAATTTAAAGCTTGTGGTTTTTTAAACTATTATCCAGGGGCTGAGAAAAAGAAAGTTTCAATATGGCGTATTTTTGCAGCTATGTATTACAGGTCACCAAATATTATTAAACTAAGATTTTAAATCCTTACAGGCTGTGATTTTATAGTAGGCTATGCTGTACCAGATAAAATAAGGATCAATCAAAATATTCATTAGAAATTGAGAAAATTATTCCGAAAAGGGACCACTTTTCCCATAAGGATAAAAAACAGTCACACCTTCCGTAATTAGTACATGAATACTTATTAATTTCACTAATATAATATATCAACTTATTAATTGCGTATTCAGATATATTTTTAAAAAGAATATGAGCTGCTAAATCATGTAAAATATTTTTATACAATTTAATAGCTCTTATTGTTCATAAAAGCGTTGTAAACACTTTTTTACCAAAAATTATAGAAGTACTTTATTAATTTTATTTTTCTATTAATTACTACTTTGTCTACAGCTCCCCGCAGCTACTAGTAAAATTCCCTACTTATGCTAAATTATCAATATGAGGTTTTAATTTGATATAACAAATTCAAACATATACCTAAAGTGTGATAGAGTGAAATTATTTTTATTTCTTATATTAGTGTATATTTTATTTAAATCAGTTTATGTACCACCCTGAACCAAATTCTAAAGTTTAAATCTTGTAATGTAACTAATAGGGTCCGTCTGAGTTGATAACAGTAGAAAATTGTTTCGTAACAAAACGTAACGATCTGAATGAAATCCGGTGTTGAGCATCTCGCTATTATTTTCTATTTTTCGTCCGCCCCTTGGCTATTTTTTGTGCGTCTAAGCAACCATAATTTAGCTTGAAATAAATACTTCGATTTGTAACACCCAGCCGTGATAAAAAGTTATCTGGCCCTAATTCGATTCGAAATTTCATACTCAGACAATTTATTTTGGAGTGCACCGAAAATAAAGTACAGTCATGTTCCGGTTGGCACGTCTTCTTCTGCATTTACTTTAGCAGCCGTCCGTGACAAAACTTTGGCGGTTATCCTTGGGCCGGGACAAGTCAATGTTTCCTATCTGCACCAAGGTCCGCCGGCACATCCCGTGAAACGGTCGACTCTTCACCCCGCGGCTACAAGAATTATTTGTGCAGGGCCGGTCGAGATGCAAGCTCAACTTCGAGAACAAGACCGTGCGCGCATAGCATTAATGCGTTTATTCGATGCATTTACTACAGAAGGATCCATATTGATTGAAGGTGAGCCTGTAGTCGTTAGAATCACTTCTGTATAGTAGCAGTGTGCTTTCATCAATGCTACAAATCTGATGACTGATCACTAAAATTTACAGATTTATTAAGGCGTAACGCCACTGAAAATTTTTGAAAAAATCGATTTCTTTATTAGCTTAAAGAATTCTTTGAACCTTTTAGAATATGGCGAAGAAAATTGTTTTCCTAAAAAAAATATTTTTTCCTTGAAATTTCGCGCTCTTTCCTAAGCTCGTTGGACTGCTCCGACACGACACCTGCGTCAAATAAATACCTGCTGGGAAGGTACAGTCTAGGTACAGCCTAATGTTGTACCTTATGATTTCTAACTTCTCTAATACACCACAGATGTTTTTAAAAGATGTTTATGCTTAGTCAGAAACATTTACAAACAAAAGCACGTTAGTATAACGCCAGTACATGCACAGAAAAGACAATTTCCTTGCTTGAAATCACGGTTTTTGTGTGTAGTACTGAATTTATTTCATAAGTTTTAGTAACCGAGGAAAATCGAAGTAATACAGCACGAGAAGTGCTCAGTGTCTTGGTGTGACTGGAAGAAGGTGCAAGCAGCAGATTCCTTAGACACTTTCCCTTCATAAGTCTCCGCTTCCTAAGGACGTTTTTAAAGCCATCAAACTGATTTATGAGAACCTGAGCCGAGACGAATTGCTAAACCGTTGATTAGGAGGCTACACGCAAAATAGCAATAAAACTTCCAATGGTACTGTTTATAAATTGTCTCCAAAGTCTTATTCGAGTGGCAAAAAAGTCTTTAATATAGCGACTGATATTTCTGTGTGTGGACTTTTAAAGATGATTTGATTAATACTCTTCGAATTATGAAAGGTTTGGAGATGAATATTGGCGTCCAGTCATACAATTTTTGTCTAGAAGCCGATGCTAAGCAGATCAAGCACGCCGAGATGTCTTTGACAGATGCAGCGAGAGAGGTACGCTCTAACATAAAATGTTCAAGGAAGGGAATGAAGAAGAATATTTAAATATGGAAGGGTAATTTTATGGTCTTGGGATAGCAGATTAATGGTAAACATTTTTAAACAGTAGATTTTTCATTTTTCTTGCCTATAACACATTTAAATACTTTAAACACGTTTTTCTCGAAACATCATTTTTGAAAACGGCATTAAGCAGTATAGCTACAACAATTTTCATTATTTTCATGCGAATTTTTAATAATATATTTAAAATAACATTTTTAAGTGAAATACGTACGAAATTTTTAATAAGTTAATTTAAACATTATTTATTAACAAATGATTGCCCTTCTTTGTCGAAAATTTAACGTTTTATGGTAAAATCCTACGGATTTTAAAGGACCTAAAAGGGAGAATCTAAAACCTTCTAAATGGAATACTATACTATTATATAGAAAACCCAAATCCTTTATTTAATATATTTTTATTTTTTTAGGTATTATCGTAAAACTGACTGGAATGACTGTTCCAGTATTATCCTCCTAAACATTAAAAGAAGAATAATAGAAAATTTGTAAATTAAATATATTGTTAATTGAAGATTAAATAGCAATAATTAATTGAAGAAAATTAATTCAGAATATAATTTATTACGTGAAATACAGCCATGAACTTAAAATTCCCAGTTCTGATATTTTTGTCGTCTGCAGTATATACATATATACAAACTATAAACAATAGCGACGGTTCTATTTAAATGCCGCTTGGTGTTTCATCTTCGTTTTCAATTCATAACCCTACACAACAATCCGGAAAATAAGGAATTAATGAAGAATTATTGTTCCTTTGAATATTTTTTAAAACTTTTTAGCGGTTTGTCAGACATAAAAGATCAAAGCAATGCATCGCTACGTGCACGGGATTCTACAGCACACTAAGCTCGTTGTGTTGTTAACTTTAAGATTGCGTGATGAATTTCAATTCATCCGTTGTTTCTTTTGAATTAGAGATGGGTTTAAATAACGCATGAAACATACCCATGATTTCTCAAACTTTATCATAATCGTTTGTAACATTTTAGATATTCTTTATCATTCTTGTTTCTCTTTACAAAGTCTTCAAAGGTTTTGATATATTCAATTTAACTTTACTATTGTCGGTTGCAAGGGAAATCTTTTCCTAATAAAAAATATACATAAATTATAACAGGTAAAATAAAACATCTTGTTAGTAGTAATTAGTAATATATAGATGACCACTTCAACATTGAATCACAATTCAATCCTATAGTTAATCCATGACAAGAGAACCGACTAAGAATACAGAACTGTTATTTATGAAAATCCTGGAAGAGGGTTCAAACTCTCAATGCAACACAAAAAGCAAACTGAACTGTACTAAAACTTAATTTAGTTTTCAGTATTTGCTGATATAAATTGTAATCATCTCCTGTTGATGCCAATTTGATTGACGAAGCGCGCCACGAGTATCGTATCATTTTAGGTGTTCTGTGTAAACCTGGCCTCCTGTTTCTCTATTTATTTATGGTCTCTTCTTTATTTTTCTTATTTATTTTAGAGATATTTGTTTGTTTATAAACTATTTAGATATACCGATAAATTGCAATAAAAACCAATCACTGTCGTATGAATTAAAATAAATACATGATGAGAATTATGACAAATTAAATATTCTTCAATATATATTATTTAAAATTCGTAATTTATATATGTTTAACATATATGTTTCTGTAATCTGGATATTACGAATAATTCAATATATCTAGAAGCTATAATCTAGAAGTGGTTACTTTAAATTTTGATGGAAGCTTTGATGGAAGCATCCCTAAAACTATTACACATATGGAGATTGGCCTGTTGTATTTAATTGTAATTATATTGGAAGTTCTAAGTCAATTAAATTAATTGATCTAAACAATTAATTAATTAGTAACTAATGTTAGATAAACAACGTAGAAAATAGAAAAAGTCGACAGTCTTTTGGAGGTAGAACTCACTACAATGAAGAAAGAAAAAAGTCGAGAATATGTTCGAAACGGAACATTCTTGCTGGTTGTTCTATAATTCTTAATCCATATTCCTCAATGCCGTAGTTATTAATCAGTACCACAATGTTTCTAATACTGTGAAATGATAATGGAATAGGATATTACGCATCTACCATTGGTTTAAAATAAATCAGATATAGCGAATTGGCTAAGAGCTCAGCTGCTTAAAACTCTATGTTAAAAGTATAGCTCTATGGAGAGTATATAACATAATGATTACAAGGTCCTAGCAAAGTACTGTTCAATAGCGATAAGTTTTCTTAAAATTATTAATAAATGAACTGGAATTGTTGGAAATGGATCGTTTTAAACTTTTTGAGAGCAGATTTAAACGATTCTATTTCAAATTTAACTCAAGTTAAAAATGATTCAAATTTATACAACAGTACTTTGGTATTCCAGGAAGAAGAAGAACCATTTTTTTAGGGTTATTGTAATACTGGAGGAATTTCTTTAGATAGATGTACATACAACCGACATTATCACCAGATATTACGCCTCTTAATTTTTACTAATGGGGGTGTGCCAAAAATGAATGTACTGCATGCGCAATCTTTGGTAGCACTGAATTTTCCTTGTAATTTAATATAAACTTCAATTGTATTTAGGTACTTATTTTTTATTTAAAAAAATGTAGAGCAAATTCAAACAATAACAATAGAAACATACAATGTACTATTCCTCGCATCCACGTCAAAAAAATATTTTGTTTTTCGGTATGACTGTCATGTTTTAAAGAAACTGTGGATCAAAATTAAAAACTCACTTTTTCACCTGAATAACATATAAAATGATTATAATCAAATAGGTTATTGGAAATATAATGGCAAAAATCAAGTTTACTGTCTATAAATAATTTAATGTTGGCACACCTATTTCGACAAATAAAAGATAATAGAGCTGTTCGATTTTTATCTGGGGTCTTTTTTTGGTTCCTTAACAATATACAATTTTCAAGATTCCTAGGGCTGTGTTAATGGACTTGGAAGCTGAAAGAGCGAAACAGAAAATGGAATTTTCCAATTCTCAACAATTTTTAATGAGAACTATAATATAAAGCCAATTTGTAAACTGGATGCATTTTTAACTTTGGTTTATTTAAAACTTTCTATACCCTATCATAAACGAGATCCCAATAGATGCGTCTCAATTTTTGGACACACTGTATACTGTACAAAGTACAATACAGTATGTGTATTTATTTACATTTTTGCATGTGTTGAATGTACATTCTTAATCGATTGAGTTGCTGGACGACCATGAATAAGTTGTATATTATTTTTTTAAGTAAAACCATTAATGTTAATCAGTCTTAATTGCTTATGAATAAAATTTACGATAACACATTCGTTGAATTCATACGAGTATGCCTTAAACACATTTAGTTAATTGGCAAATTCGAAAGGTGTACCTGATGACCTCTAAGTTTTGGGCAAACATTTGCCATCGTCCGTTTCGAAACTTTTATGACATAATGAACTACTTTCGCTGGGAACGGCAAAATCACGTACGTAGTTTCTATTTCTGTCAAAAATTAGTCATAATACGGAATTTTAATCGATAAATTATTCTCTTGTTATCTACTTAATTCTTAAGCTCATTATAGAATACTCATCATTCTCATTAACGTTTTACTAATATCGCTACAATTCAGTATATTTGGATATGTATTTTGCAGTGAAGCGGGTATAATTATATCTTATAATATACTATGTACAGGGTGAACGAAACTCGATGTCTCAGCTCTATTATAAGAAAAGGAAAAACGATAGGAAAAATCTGAAAAGAGGTTCTTAAATGGGATTGAGTAAGGTCCATTTTAAGCTGAATTTACATATTTTTCCATATTTGGAAACTGAAGTAATGACGTCATCGAATTTTTTTTTCTCAGAAACATACCTATATTTTGACATAATTAAAAAGAGCTAATCTTTCTGAAAAAATTTTTTCAAGAAAAAAAAAAAATTCCGTTAAAAAATTATAAACAAGTTTGTAAAAAAAGTATTATCAAAAATTCGCAATCGTCACGATTTAAACAAGCAGCCTTTGGAGACAAATAGCAAAGTCGCATCTGTCAATACTTAAACATTATTAATTAGTATTATTTATTAATTTAACATTACAAAACACATAATATGTTACAACTATTACCACAGAAAGAAACAAAGTATGTGGGCAATCACTACAACAAATTTTCAATGTGACCACCTCCTACTTCTAAACACTTATACAATCTCCGCCTTACTTCTCTCACTGAAGCCTTACGAAACATTTCTCTAAATAGTTCATCGCAAGCATTTCCGATTTTTTCTTTTAAATATTCCAACGTAACAGATGGTGTTCTGTAAACTTTATTTTTCAAAGTTCCCCATAAGATGAAGTCTAGTGGGATCAAGTCCGGTGTTTTAGGCGCCAACTGTATCGGTCCATTTATAGCTATCCAATTTTCTCAGTATGTTACGTTTAAATATTGTTGGACAATTCTTGCTTTATGCGGTGGAGCTCCGTCATGCTGGAAACACATGTTTGCTCGCAGCTGTAATGGCACATTTTCGAGAAGTACAGGAACTTGTTCTTGAAGAAATTGTAAATATCGCTCACTATTTAAAGTTCCTTCGTAAAAATATGGATTAATCAAATGTCCATTAATGATACCACAGTAAACGTTAATTCCGAAGTGTCCTTGGTTTTCAATCTGATTGACAAAATGTGGATTTTCAGTAGCCCAAAAATGTTCATTTTCTTTATTGGGCTTACCATTACTAACAAAACGGCATTCGTTCGTCTACAACACATGCTGAAAGAACCGATTGTCATTGATCTTTAAGCTTACTATCACTTGGTAACATAATTAATTCCTCATTCTAAGTTATGAATTTTATAATCGTGATAACTATTTTCTTTCAAAATTTTTCATACCGAACTATATTTTAAATTCAACTCACGACAAGCCCGACGAATCGAGTTCCTTGGATGGTCTTCAAAATACTGCAAAACTATGACAATAGTATTGTCAGAATTGACCCTTTTAACAATTTTCTTCCCTTTCGAGAAGAAAATGCATCGTTATATGGACGTAAATTGCGTTCCAGTCTTGCAAATATTTTTAAGCTTGAAATAAAACGTTCGGGATCTCTGGGTGTATTACTGATCTGCTCTTCTAGGGTTCTTTTGAGATTCCCCATAAACTAAACATATCAACTTTTTCGTTGTGAACATCTTTCAAAATCAAATGACAACAAAACAGTATTTGTCAACCATTAGATTAATTATTGACAGATGCGACTTTGCTATGTGTTTTCAAAAGCTACTTGTTTATATCGTGACGATTGCGAAATTATAATATTGTTTTTTACAAATTTGCTTATAATCTTTTAACAGAAAAAGATAGCAAATTTTTTTATTTACAAAATTTATTAATAAAAATTAACTCTTTAAATGTGCCAAAACTTAGGTATGTTTCTGGAAAAGAAAATTCGGTGACGTCATTACTTCAATTTCCAAATATGGAAAAATGCAAATTCGATTTGAAATGGACCTTACTCAATCTCATTTAAGAACCTCATTTCAGATTTTTTCTATCGTTTTTCCTTTTCTCATAGCAGAGCTGAGACATCGAATTTCGCTCACCCTGTACTAGCTTTGTCGGTCTAATTGTTTATAGAATTACAAGGTTGTGTAAATAGTTTACCGAAAATATGAAACATTAATGATGTCTTAGTTCTTGGCAAAATTGTTATTTTGTAAAGCACTGATAATGTGAAAATGAAAACAGGATACTAACTTCACCGAATATATAGGGTGTCTCACTTGGAGCTATAAAATTTGAATTACGTGTCACTTGTTTTCTGTCAAAAATAGGCAGTGCGTCAATATTTAATGACTGTCATCTACAAACCATACGACGTTAACATAACACACAGTTCGCGAATAGTTCATGTACAACTGTTTTATGAAAATAAGCATTTATTATCATCTATAGTTGCATTAAGGAAAGTTCGCACAAAATTACTACAAAATGAAACACCTCCAGAGTTAACAGTTCGTAACTCAATCAAGAAATTTAAAGAGACTGGTTCTGTTATCGATAAAGCAACACCAATACGTTCTAGTCGTGGTCGGTCAGATGAAAATATTGCTGCAGTAAGAGAAAGTGTACGAGTGTATCCAAACACGTCAATTCGACGTCATGTACAACAATTGAATCTGTCAAGAGCCACCGGGCATTGGATTTTAGAAAAAGATCTGCATCTGGTAGCATACAACATTCAATTGACACAACAATTAAAAGTTACAGACTATTTACGACATCGTACATTTGTCAATTAGGCGTTACAAAAGAAAGAAGGTGATGCTTATTTTAAAGTAAATTCAGGCAACAGACTCGTGGTGTCTGTTCTATTGCAAACTATGTCAACAGTCAACATTTTGACTAGCAATATATAATATAAGTAATATAATAATAAACAGTTTTAAATCCTTAAAACGGACTTTTCCGCACGTAGAACATTTCTATCTCGAACTTGAGTGGCCGAGAAAAAATAAACCAACACATAAATACAGAATATGTGTTTTATGCGACAGTTTTACTTTTTTCATTGGCGACTGCTTCGGTGCCATGTCAATACGTTTGTGATCGAACGAAATTATTTTTTTTCTCATTAATTCGTATATGATACATTCGTATATGACAAATCGGCAAATTTTTTTCAAATGGTTCACCATCGTGCTTTCTCATGACCCCTGGACGGGGTGGGGTGTGTTCTATCCACCTCAAAATCAATAGATGTCGTCTGGTAGACGTCTCTAATCAGAATTAGTCGAAACCCGATCGACTGACATGATTTAATTGAGTGATCGTGCTAACAAAAAAAAATTTCAAATAGTCCACCGTCGTGCTTTCTCATGACCAATGGACGGGGTGGGGTGCGTTCTATCCACCTCAAAATCAATAGATGTCGTCTGGTAGACGTCCCTAATCAGAATCAGTCAAAATCTGATCAATTCGACACAATTTCGTTGAGTTATCGACCTAGCAAAAAATTTTCTCAAATTGTTTACCATCGTATTTTCTCATGACCCATGGGCAGGGTGGGGTGTGTCCTATCCACCTCAAAATCAATGAGTGTCGTCTGGGAGACGTCTCCGATTAGAATCTGTCAAAATCTGATCGATCCGACACGATTTCGTTGAGTTATCATGCTAACAAAAGAAAATTCTCAAATAGTCCACGATCGTGCTTTCTCATGATCCACGGACAGGGTGGGGTATGTCCTATCCATCTCAAAATCAATAGGTGTCATCTGGGAGACTTCCCCGATTAGAATCAGTCAAAATCTGATCAATCTGACACGATTTCGTTGAGAAGAAAATAAATGCCGACGACAACGACACACACACAGAAGAAAAAATTTAAATCATTATTTTCGTTTTTAGGCCGAAAAATGAAAAATAAACGAAAAAAAAAGTGTTTTTACATTTTTATTTATACAATTACATTGCTTTTGCGCTAGTATAGTTTAGTGCGGAAAAGTAATAAAATCATTGTTATATTAATAGTAAAATTATGAGTACATTAAATATATAGTTTACTTTTTAATATGTAATTCAAATCGGTTGATTTAATACCAAATCTAATTTTCTAATTCTCTTTAGTTGATCTTGGATACATATGCAGCAGTATTTAGTGGCGTTAACAATATGATTTACTTCGTCTTTACTTCAATATCAATCAATATTAATGCCTATAACATTGACAATGTCATTAATAAATAATAAAATTGACAATGGTCATAGATTAGGTCTTTATAAGACTCCAAATAGTAAGTCATTAAAGCTGAGGTTTTCTATGTTAAATAAAATTATCGGTTCTGTCAGAAGCTTACATATTACTAAAATTCGATGTATATTATGTTAATCTGGGTATCAATTGCAGCAAATATGTATACTTACAATACGCGGTAAGCGACTAGGTTGGATTCATATATTTGTGTATATATTCTCTAAATTTACATACATATTATTTGCACATGCCTATATTCGAAAGAATTTGATTTTGGATATTAAAAAGGGAAAAATAATAAAGTGTATTCCATTTCAAAGACGTTTTAGCTTCCTGCATTGTACAATATGAATAGTGAAAGGTGTAAAATTGAAATAAAGCTTACAAAAGGCAGTGAAGTCTAAACGAGATGTATTGATTTTACTCCATTACTTTTTTGAACATTCATACCAGTGAGTGGTAAAATTCTACCACGACTTTGCGGTGGTTATTTCATACCATACTGGTTGGTATGTTGGTATCAAATTGGTATTAAAGTTAATTTCAGACAGTTATTGTTATGTATTGAGGCTTATTCATAAAAGACGAGAGTTTATTTTACTTTCGAGTTAACGAATGGAGTATCTAAGGCTATTAGGGCAAAAGAAACCCTTTGTTGGGTTTTTTTCAGTAAAGGTATTAATTTTCCAGTAAATATGCATCTCATACTGTTGTGTCAAAAACATTACCTAGATGCAAATATGTGCAAAAAAAACATCGATTGATTGTTAGGACAAACATAGGTGGAGCAGTTCTTGTTGAGGTGGCTTGTTGATTAATAACTTCCTTGCGTCTGAAATGTCACATTAAAAAACACGGACTGAGATGTTGACGACCAAATGAAGCTGTGCCGAGGGCAATATGTCTTGGTCAATTTTATCTATTCGGTCTCGATTTCTTTACACGTTTGTTTTCTCATTTAAACTTATTATGTTAGCTTTTTTGTTATTAACTTTAATTATATACATTTGCAGTGTCAAAAATCAATTATATGCCCAAATTACTTTAAGTAAAATATTGAAAAATATGCTGTTGATTTAATATGTTGAGAATGAATTAATATAAAATAATATTAAACGCTTTTTTTATAAAATAGGTTTTTGAAGGGATACTTTCAATATTAAAAGAAATGGTATGGCACAAAATGATGCTATAGAAATATATAACTACAGCCTTTATAAAAATATTATGCCAACATGTTTATTTGGATCAAAGGAAACTATTTTTATATTATTTTAAATATTTGTGGTATCTAACTTATGAAAAAATTAACTATTGATGGACTATCAATAAATGTCCTACAATTTATGGAAATAGTTGACTATGTATTTAATTAAGCGATATCTACATTTTTTATATTAAATATTCTTATGAAATGTAGTCCTCAATGCTACTGTATATAATATACATAACGTTTTGAATCAAACAGGTTCAATATCAAAATGTATTGTCAGAGGTAGCAATCAGGCATATACTGCAGAAACCATAAAAACCAAAAATGTTTAATAGTTTAGAGCCCGAAAGTAAAGAAAGAATATACTATCGAGATAAAGAGGCGAAAAAGTGGGGAATAACTCAATAATACCAGTAGGAAACCCAGAATGGGTTATCAATAATTGCAAAAGACAATATTCACAACAGATAAATATACAGTGTGGGATACCCTATATAAGATAAGATTTGATCAGTTATTTTTTGAGGAATCAGTTATCAGTTACTTCTTGAGGAATACATTTTTACTAGATAGTTTAATCATTCATGAAAGCGTTAAGTTAAAATCAGCGTTAATGTAACAATAGTAAAAGAGTATTTAAATGATAATTTTGAAAATTCAATATCCCGCTAATTGAATGGCCGCCTAGGTCATTGAATTTAACACGACTGAACTCTTTTATTTAGAGTAATAGAAAGAAAAAGAAAATGTCTATAGAAGAGGACCTCAATGATTGAGGAACTCGATATTAAAACAATTAAGAAGTGTCAAGTAATTTTCGAAAAAAATATGACAAATTTACAAGAATGAATGGCGGTTTGGTAGTTTAAAAAAACGTAATCGGTTTTTGCTTTATAATATTTGTTTATGCCATTACATTTATTATTGTTAAAATAAATGTTTTAATGTTATTTCCTTGATTACGATTACCGCTTGTTATTACTTTTCCGCACTCAACTATACCAGAGCGGAAAAGTAACGTAATCGTGTAAAGAAAAGTGGAAAAAAACATTTTCTAGCGTTTATGTTTTTCTGCCTAAAAATAAAAAAAAGGTTTTTAAAATTGTTTTATCTGTGTGTGTGTGTTGTTGTCGTTGTCGCTGTCGTCGGCATTAAAATTTATTGTTAGCACGGTAACTCAACTAAATCGTGTCGGATCGATCGGGTTTTGACTGATTCTGATCGGGGACGTCTCCCCGACGACAGCTATTGATTTTGAGGTGGATAGAACACACTCTACCATGTTCGTGGGTAATGATAAAGCACAATGGTCGGCATTTGAGATTTTTTTTTGTTAGCACGATCACTCAATTAAATCGTATCGTATAGACTGTGTTTCGACTGATTCTGATTAGGGACGTCTACCAGACGACATATATGGATTTTGAGGTGGATAGGACACACCCCACCCTATCCATGGGTCATGAGAAAGCACAATGGTGGACTATTTGAAAAAAGTAAAACTGTCGCATAAAACACATATTCTGTCTGCATTTATGTGTTGGTTAATTTTTATCGGCCACTCAATTTCGAGATAGAGATGTTCTACGTGCGGAAAAGTCCATTTTAAGGTTTTAAAACTGTTTATTATTATTGGTTCCATGTAATTTTTGTGACGTTATTATATTTTCATTGTTTAGTAATATTATTATACAAATAATATTACAGAGAGAAGGTTAGTTAATACTAATAAAAATTAGTAATTCATTTTAGCTTGTAAAAATATAAGCGAGACAGAAATGTGTGTGAACTAACTAATTAAAATAATCTATTAATTATTCCTATATAGACACTTATTTATCAACAACAACGCTTGATTACCTCATTAATTTACTAACAAAGACTAAACCTATGTCGGTATTATTCGTAAGCATTAGTGAAAGTTGATCCAATTATTGTTGACAATATAAAATTCTCGTATAATCCTTTAACGTAGCAAGCATTCCACTTCGCGAAAAGTTCAATGTACTCGTTTGGGCAAATGTGCTATTTTTAAAGTATATAAAGCTTTTTCTAATTTTAGATAAAGTTTATGTGCATCGAAAATACTGCAGAAGCACGGAGATTTATTTTCTATAAGATTATTTACTCAAACATACATTACGGTAATATATACAGCGTGTTAACGGATCCAACAGACAAAATCGCCGTGTTTATTAATATTCTCAGAAACCTACGCAACTTACTCTAAAATAAAATAAATTAAAGGTGATATGTTTTTGTAAATAATTGAAAAAGAAAATAAAACTCAAGTTTGTTTAATCGTTATTTTGTATCCGGATTTACGTAAAATATTAAAATAAAGTGTATTGATAATGATCGGGGAGTTGAAATTGTGCACCGTTGGGTACGTGACAGTAGCCAGGACGACTAATAAATTCAGTTTGAACATTGTCAATAACTTCACATTTCAATAACTTCACTTACTGATAATGTTTGAACATTGTCAATAAGATTTAAAAGCAAGAATTCGTCATGAAATACGTTGTATTTCATGACGAATTCTTGCTTTTAAATCTATTAAGTTCTCCAGTAGAGTATCATATACTTTGATTTTTAAATATTCCCACGAAAAGTAATATAGGAATGTCGAATCTGGCCATTTAGCTGGTCACTCAATCGGCCCCTTTCTCCCTGTCCAACGAATCGAGAAGATCAGGTACCTCAAAATTTGGATATAATTATTACTGCAGGAATATATCTTGCATCAGTTAGGTTCACGTCAAAGAAATAGGGACTCACAATTCTTCCGTCGACTATGACGCCTCACACATTCACTTTCTGGGAATTTTGAGTGTGATACTTCATCAAACAACGAGGATTCTCGGTACGCCAATAACGACAGTTTTGCATATTGACATGGCCGTCCAACACAAATGTAGCTTAGTAAGAAAAAATCATGTTTTGTACGAAATTATTATAATTATTACATAGATGTTGATATTGCTCGTTGAATTGATTTTGCCGATCTTAGTTGTCTTCAGATAGTTCATGGATAAGGCATACCTTATAAGGATGGTGCTGTACTTCCTTTTGAATTGTGTACAGTAGATGCGGCTATATTTAAATCAGAAGCTAATTGGTTATGTGTTATATGATGATTTTCTCGCATTTCCAACAAAATATTAAGCTGATCTTCTAATTGCGAGAGAACCAAAATCAGGATGATTTCGAAGATGCCCAAATTCGCTATATTTAACCTCAACATTGTTTATCATGCTTTAGCTAATGGATTGCCGATAAAGATGGGTTTGCATTGAACAATTCAAGTGATTCTATTTTGATGCGAATCTTGTCCTCAGATCCGATCATACAAACAATTTAAATTATTTTCTCCTTCAGTTAATTTAACTATTTTTTACAAAATGACAAAGTTATTACATAATAAATACTTGAAACATACTGATTTTTACAAACAAAATATAATGTTTTAAGATAAGATAAATGTATCCTTCAAAGAAGTAACTCTAAAAACAAAACTATTTAAGTACAATTGCTACAAGTTTTTATCTGACAGCAACAAAGAACACATTATCGGTCGCTAAGGCTACTATCAAGCAGAAAACGGTGCACATTTGAATATTTATTTTAATTTTATTTTTTAAATAATCGTTGTTATTAAATTTAGTACTCTTAACTTTAGTAAAATTGACAATGATGTTTTTTAATATTTCTTTGTCTAACCTATACTGACGCTAATTTTATTAGTACTCTAGTACTGTAATTTAATTAGTACTGTACTGTCACATTGTGTACTAAAAAGAAAGAATTGCCATTAAAAATATCTATTACGTCCTACCTCCCGCACGAATCACCCTGTATGTATTAAGTATACTTTAAAAAGTACACAACAAAAAATAAAATTTGACGGGTGCCACAATCGCAGAGTTCCCAAAAGTTATTCTTTGAATTTTTATCAAATTTATTCATTACTTTACGAGAGTACTGTATATATTTTTTGAGATTGCATTTTTAGTTAATTTATTAAATCAATCAAGAAATATGAGTAGTGCTGAATTTAACAATATTTGATAAAATCTTATTAAACAATGTTTCATTTAAATGGATTATGATTATCGAATATTTAAATACCTTAGAGGCTTGTGTATACATAAATTATAAATTTATTAAAAATTACCACAACTGATTGTTCCTAATATTGATTCTGGTGACAATATTGTTCCTAAATATGTATTTTTATTATGTAGTATTATTAACACCAGTCTAAATTATGCCTTAAGAAAGACAATACATTTCATACGACGACGTTTGCAAAATCAAATCCTTATTTCTGCTAATATCCATATCGTATACTACACAAACTATTTTCTACTTTCATTTTCTTCTTATTTCTGTGATGTCTGAGGAAAATTAGTAGTGCGTATTATAGTAAAGGATTAATTAAAGATATTTTACTGTGACTAATACCCAGTCACATACCAAAAAATATATTGATAAAATATTAATGATAAAATAGAGATAAAATAGTTTAAAATATTGTTTTCTTATTGTAACCCTGAAATATAAAAAATGAAAAATAAGTAATCTCAGTGTTACAATTTCAAAAAGTAATGATAAAATTAATGTTAAATATGCTTTTGTTAACTTTAATTGATGAGATGCATAAAGTTCAAGATCAAAATTTTTTTATTACTTTTCCGCACTTCACTATAAGCGGAAAAATAATGTAATCATGTAAAGAAAAAGTGAAAAAACAATATTTTATCTGGGTTTATTTTCCGTTTTTCGGACTAAAAGCAAAAAAAAATGGTTTTTAAAAATTTTTTGCTGTGTGTGTGTCATCCTTGTCGTCGGCATTTATTCTTGTTAGCACGATAACTCAACTAAATCGCGTCGGATCGATCGGGTTTTGACTGATTCTGATCGGGAACGTTTCCCAGACGACACTTATTGATTTTGAGGTGGATAGCACACACCACCCCCTCCTTTGGGTATATTTGAGAAATTTCTTTTGCTATACGATAACTCAACTAAATCGTGTCGGATCGATCGGGTTTTCACTAATTCTGATTGGGAACGTCTCCCAGACGACACCTATTGACTTTAAGGTGGATAGGACACACCCCACCCTGTCCATGGGTCATGAGAAAGCACGATGGTGGACTATTTGAAAAATTTATTTTGTTAACACGATAACTCAACAACTAAGTCATGTCGGATCGATCGGGTTTTGACTGATTCGGATCGGGGACGTCTCCCAGACGACACCTATTGATTTTGAGGTGGATAGAACACACTCCACCATGTTCATGGGTCACAAGAAAGCACAACGGTGGACTATTTGAGAAATTTGTTTGTTAGCACGATCACACAATTAAATCGTGTGGCATCGATCGGGTTTCGACTGATTCTGATTAGGGACGTCTACCAGACGACATCTATTGACTTTGAGGTGGATAGGACACACCCCACCCTGTTCATGGGTAATGAAAAAGTACGAGGGTGAACTTATGAACTATGTATTTGGAAAAAGTGAAACTGTCGCATAAAACACATATTCTTCATTTATGTGACTTTTACGCACGTAGAACATCTCTATCTCGAAATTGAGTGGCCGAGAAAAAATAAACCAGTACATACACGCAGAGTATATATTTTATGTGACAGTTTTACTTTTTTTCATTGGTGACTGCTTCAGTGCCGTATCAATTAATTTTTTATCGGTCACTCAATTTCGAGATAGAGATATTCTACGCGCGGAAAAGTCCGTTTTAAGATTTTAAAACTGTTCATTTTAGAAATTATTTAATATAAAACAACTATTTTAACTGACGGTTTTGATGTATCAGAACACATCAGTATTCTGATTCTTCATCAATTCTTAGGTAAGTATGAAAACACGTTCCACTACGACAGTTCTATATTTTACTAGTTGATGCATGAGAAAAGCTTATAAATAGAAATACACGTTAGCCAAAAGTTTCTATAATTACTAAAACATAAAAAGAAATTATATTTTCTTTGCGTTTATGTTTAATTTAATTACTGGTGCAATTAGAGCCTATAAATGTTCAATAAATATAAATACTCAGTTTAGTTTATTTCATCGCTATTTGCCAAATAAAAAATTCCAAACGGCTCTTATCTCATACCGTGGCTTGTTTTTATGGATAGGCTCAGGTAGGCTGTTCCGTTTTACGGCAAGATAAGAGAGATTTTTATTTGGCAAATAGCGATGAAATGAATAGTACGTTCATTTAGTTTCAAGAAGTACCAAATTATTGCCATAAAAGAAATCTATACAAATATTATTTTCCATTCGTTGTTAGTAGAAACTTTCTGACGATGACGTATATGATAGAAAATAAAACTAAACAACTAGTATAACGAATCTATCATATATGCTCTTGAGTATATTTAAAACTAGAAAAGTAATTGTAATTTTAAAAAATAAGCCGATAACTTTTTGTATATCTGCAAGAATTGACGGTTGCAATTTAATAGTCCCTCAAAAAAAAAACGGCCACGAGGCTTGGTCACCAGGTACAACAAAAATAGGTCTTAACGTCTTATCAATTATCAGCTTAACAAAAAAAGGGATACTATTCCGGTTAATTTTATTATTCTTTGCATTAGTAGATTAGCAAATGTGGAGGTGAGACATTCGTGAATCAAATTTAAAATATCGTGGTCACTTTTCAACAAAGAATTGTTCGGTTTGTGTATTTTTCTACATGTTGAACAACATCTAAGTGGTGATAGTTTAATGTGGTGTTTCGATTTGTGTTTTACATGATGCATGGAAATGTTATCATGGGACAAGAGGCCGCAGCATAAAGGTACATACAATTTAAATAATACTTAATTTATGGTATTGATTGCAATTGTATACCCAGTGTTTTTGATTCGTACTTACGAATAGTATAAAACTAAAATAATTATTAATAATATAATTAGTACATACAAGGTGATTCGTGTAGCAGGTATAACGTCATCTATATATATTTTAATGGCAATCCTCCTTACTTTTACTACTTTTTGTTAAGTACGCTTCGATAATAATAATTACATTAGTGATAGTATATGTTAGATACCAAAAAACAAATGATGAAATACGATTGTGCAATTTCAAAATACTAAATGTAATCGCAATGAATATTTAAAAAAATTAATGAATATAGTAGGTTTTTAAAATAATCATTGTTATTAAATTTAGAATTTTGAAATTGCCAAATCGTTTTTCTTAATTTTTTTTATCTAACCTATACTAACGCTAATGCTATAATTACCGTAACGTATATAAAAAATATGCTCTATTACATTATGCGATAAAAAATGGGATTTATATTAAAAGCATATCAACGACGTTATAGCTCCTGCATGAATCACCCTGTATATATTAATTATATTTAAAAGAATGCAAAACTTATAATAAAATAAAAAACTTTCCAAAGTTAATTCTTGAATATTTTACGAATTTATTCATTACTTTACAGAAGCGATGTACAGAGATTTTCTGTTATTAATTTTGATTTTTCTAAAAACTTGAAATATGCCCAACAAAAAAGAATTAACATATGAGAATCAGAAAAACCTTATTTTGACATATAATACTACTTATAATTAATTCCATTTCCGATTTCAAGGGAACCGTCATCAGTTTTGAATATTTAAATGAAGCACTATATATAAATCTCTATAAACTTGCTACACAATAAATAAAAATTAATGATGGTACATTTTTGTATAATGAATATTTTCCAAGTAAATATTGAAAATGATAATATGGTGAGTTTTTAATTTTTGAATGCAATTATTTTAAGAAATTTAGAATAATTTTTTCTTGATTATGAGATATAAGTTTTCTCAAATAGTAATTCTTATTTCTTCTTCCCTTGTGGGAATCGTTATAATTTAAACTTACATTACAAAGATTCCTATAGGGATAGAAAAGTTCGATTTACTATTTGATTAAAACATAACGATTTTCCAAAAATTAAGAACAAAGTTATTTAGAATGCTTTCAAATAATTTCATTACATGCATTTTTATGCACAAATGCATGGAATGCAATATTTTATATACTTTTCTTTAAATTTATTCATCCATTTTAATTTAAATATAACCTAGACCTTTCTTGTCTTGCAATATTCTGCATCTTAACAAATATTTGTTTTAAGCCACATTCTGTGTTAAATCTCAAGTCTACTGACAAAATGAATATTGAACCACACCATTAACGTATGTACAATAAGTGTGAAAATGGCATGTATACTGTATATTTCATAATATTATGTTCCATATACCATTTACAAAAATCCCGATTCGTTGTATAGCAAATTTCATTCAGAATCGTAATATGATAAAGTAGACAGGTTGTTCCATTTAAAAATTCTAAATTGATGACTGACGATAATTCATTGGAATCCAAATACACTTGTGCATATATGCACCGTCATATTTTTGTGTTCCCATAGGTTTCTATGGTTTTGTTATTATTTAAAGTGTAAAGTTTCTTAAATGGGAGTAAAAGCAAACATTTTTATTCTATTATTTTCTGAATATATTTAAGGAAAACTAATGGCAATGATAAATGTAATAATAAAATAAACAGCAAACTAAATAATATGGTCATTTTTTAAAGTTTGAGTGCAATATTTATTAAAATTAAGACATTCAGAATAATGTTTTTTCGTGATTTATGAGACAACACTGACTTAGTTTTCCACAAAACACTACACTCGACGCGCGTTTCGCCAACAAAGTTGGCATTATCTGGAGACGATTAAAACTCTATTTGTGAGCTATAATGTAAATTATATATATGAGACAATTTTTTTCCAAATATTAATTCCTATTTTTTCTTTCTCTGTAGGAATCCTTATAATTTAAGTTTTAAATTAATGTAAATATAATGGATTTTATTATAAGTGAATTGTAGAAAATGTGAAACTTTTGTTTTGTATGAAAGTTTTTAATACATGTTAATATTAATCTTAATTAGTAACTTAATATTAATTTAAATCATTAAATGAATTTGCAAATAAACTACAATTATCTATGACTAATTTACAGAAAACTTCTTCACATTTACACCAATTTAAATTTCAAATCACAGTAATTCCTGTAGGGATACGTAAAATACTGATTATTAATTGATAATAAATAATAATTTTTCTTCAAAAATCAAGAACAAAATTATTTAGAGTATTTTCATTATAATAAATAATTGCTTCAATACTACACTTAAAACACAAAATGACACATTATTATTTCCAATGCCTACCTGGAAAAATTTCATTATACAAATGTCTGCAATTATGAATTTAAATTTTTATAAAACATTTCACTCTTCAGAGAAATTTTTATGTTATTTTTATTTTATTTTATAGAAGTAAATAGGCTTAACTTTAATAAGACGCAAAATATTTGAACCCTTTGAACAAAACTTAAACAAAGAGCACTAAACAACTGTTTATGTAACAAGTATTTTATTTTTTAAAGATATAACGACAAATCTCATTTTCTACAATCACTCTGTCTGTACTTGCTTCTGGTTTTCAAAATCATTATGCATATATACTGTGTCTCATTTTTGTCACGCCACGGGATTCTATTGCTACCTTCGTTGTTATTAGAAGTGCAATTTTGTTTAGATGGGAAAAGTTTTGAGACTTATAACTTTATTCCATTAACAAAATTGACTGATTTTCAGTTGTTTTCGAAATAATTGCGGTAAACCACAAATTCTTATTTGATTATTTTCTGAATTTGTAACTATGAATTTTTAGAATAAGCAATGATGGATAATATAGATACATAAGCAATGACAGTTATTAATTTTCTTTTCTCTATTTTATCATGATATCTAATTCACAATCAGACATATTATACATTTATGTACCTACTTGTCTTATTTAATTACTGACAGAATAAAAATTCTATAAATATTGGTTAAATATAAATGTTCAGTATGTTTAATATACGTTTATTTGGTTTCATGAAGTATCAGATTAGTGGCATAAGAGAAAAGTATATAAATATTGTTTTCCAGTTACAGCAAACTTTCTGACGATGACTGTATACATATGATAGAAAACAAAACCAAATAACTAGTGTAACGAATCAACTATATCTGCTCTTGAGTATACCTAAAAACTCTTTGTACACTCTGTATAAATTGACTGTTATAATTTAACAATGCCTCAAAAAATAAATCTAAAAAACCGATCACGAGGTTCGATCACCAGATAGAAGCGGTAATTTTAGGCAGGTCTAAATGTCTTATCAGTTATCAGCTTAACAAAAAAGGAACATTTTTCCACTTAATATCCATATCCTTTGCATTAGAAGTTTAGCAAATGTGGAGGTGAGATGTTCGCGAATCATATTTAAAATATAGTGGTCACTTTTGAACAAATAATTTTTCCGTTTGTCTTTTTCGGCGTGTTTTAAACAAAATCGAAGTAGTGTTAGTTTTAGTGTGGTGAATCGATCTGTTTTACATTATGCAAGAAAGTTGTGTCATGGGACAAGAGGCCGCTGCATTAAAGGTACAATTTAAATAATACTGAATTTTTGTATCAGTTGCAATTTTGCACTTAACAGTTCTTGATGGGTCCGTACGAAACTAAAATGATTATTACTGTAACACTTCTCAGTTTCTCTTGTGTAGTACAATATATAAATAAATTTCCGTAATATTTTTGTTGTATTATAATGCCCTAACAATATTATATTTTACATTATATCGCATTATTTCGTAATTATTCTATGTTAAAATCGCCTTATATTTCATCAAAATAATGACGTGAAGAAAATTAATCAATCGTTTCAATAGTTATCTTTTTAGTCAAATCAAAATCGAAGTTTTCTAAAAAATTCGGTCGATGCGAGTTATTATGAATATATTACGTTTTTGCATTTATATAAATAGAATGATATAAACTGAATCGTTCTCAAAGTGTTATTGATATGTGTTTTTACTATACATAGTGAACTACATGAAATATTTTTTGTACTACAATTTTTATTGTATACTCGTATATTTTTTGCAGCTTAGGTAGAGTTGTCTGATCGTATTTAAAATTTCTGTACAACTGACCGAAGTTATATAATTTTACGATACCTCACGCTTATAATAATCTGATTATATTACATTTATTAAAATAACCTTATTTCATATGTGGACCAGGTGATAAAAAATTATGTAACCGTCGCGCCATTTTTTAATTGGAATAAAATACTAATTTAAAATTAACACATGAGAAGTAGCTAGGCTTATTTTGACATATACGGGTTTTTAATGCCACTTTTGGTTTCAGCATAATTGTGATCAATTTAGAATATTTAAGTGGACCACCCGGTATATTTTAAAATATTTCGATTATGAATTAAATATGCTTTATAACAAATGTAGATTTTTGATATTTCTCTGAAGCATGGCGGACTTATTTCAAGTTTTCAAGAAGGAGAATATAATTTGACATGTCAAGAGTTTTTCCAAAAGTTATTCCTTGAATTTTTAACAAATTTATTGATTACTTTCCGATGAATATTTTCCGTTTTGTTTGCCATATATAAGATTGAAACTCACAATATCTATAATCGATGATTCATAACTTTTTCTTTTAGGTAGATCTTTTTCTTTTAGGTGCAGTGATTTTTAGTAGCTTACTTATATTTAGCTATAGTTCCTTGATATTTTTTCTTTGTTTTAAAAATTCTGTTACGTTATATGTGTCGTAGTAGAATATTTGTGATTCTTTTTAATGAATTCAAATTAATTTTTAATTAAAATTGATTATTTGAAATCCAAATACTTTGATTTTGACACAATGCAAATATACACTGTGTCCTATTTTTGTGATCCCATGGGAGGATATTGCTTCATTGTTATTAGAAGCGCAATATTGTTTAAGTGGAAAAGGTTTTGAAAGATATTTATAACTTCGTCCCGTTCACAGAATCGACTGGTTTTCAGTTGATCAAAATATTTGCATAAAGCCAAAAATTTTTATTTTATTATTTTCTGAATTTATTTTTGTATTATGGTAAACCGATGACAATGATAAATATAATAAACAACAAACTAATATAATATTAAAAAATGATAATGTTAATTTTTTATGTTTTTGTGCAATATTGAACTTAACAGCCTAATTTAAATATAATCTAGAGCTTTATTTTCTTGCAATATTCTGCATCTTAACAAATATTTCTATTAAGTGACATTCTATTTCAAACTCGAGATTTCTATCAATATAAAGATAGTAAAAGCTATCAGAACAAGTGTGAAAATGGTATCTATACTGTATATTTCATAATATTATGATACCATATACTGTTTAGAAAAATAAAGATTCGTTGTATAGCAACTTTTATGCAGAATCGTAATAGGTTGAAATATACCATCATATTTAGTTTTATATATTGAACATATACTCGTATATGATGATTTTCACTCACGTGAACTATAATAGATGATTGATAACAATATTAATTTCACATATTACTATATTTTACTTTTATATGCAGTGATTCATATTAGGTCATTAATATTTAACTGCAATTGCTTTATTATATTTTCCTTGTATAATAAATTATTTTATGTCGTATTTATTATAATAGAACATTTATGATTCTCTTTAATAAATTCTAATTAATTGTTAATTAAATTTAGTTATTTGAAATGAAAGTAGTTTGACACTTGTGCTTATATACACCGTGTTGTATTTTTGTGATCCCATGATTGTGATGATGTGATCCATTGACTTTCAATTATTTCCGAAATGTTGTGTGCCTAAAACGAAACAATTTTTATTTTTATTATTTTCTGAATTAGTAAAATTTATTTAAGGAATTATGGGAAACTAATAACAGTTCTTAATTTTTATTCTCTATTTAGTGGTAATTTCTATTTAACAATCTCATGTTTTGTACCCTTTTGTACTTGGTGGAACGTGTGATGATAATACGTTCTACCACAGTTTCATTTAGTTACCACTTGATGAACATAATGATAAATAAAAATATATATTGGCCAAAAGTTGTTAAAATTATTGAAAAATAACAAAAAAATGTTTATTAACGACTTTAAGAAATGTTTTTTGCGTGAATTAAGCATGTTTAATTTAAATACTGTCGCAATAAAAATTATATAACTATTTAATAAATATAAACGCTTAGTATGTTTAATATACATCCATTTGATTATAGGAAGTGTCAAATAATTGGCACAAAAGAATTTGACATATACATTTGGCATCTATTTAGTACAAACCTTTTGATAATAACAGTATATGATAGAAAGCCAAACCAAGTAACTAGTACAACAAATCAGTGATATATGGTGTTGGCTATACTTAATACCAGGAAAGCATCTATAATTAAAAAAAAATAAGTCGATTATTAAATAAGTTAAGAAAACAGTCTAAAGCAGTAATTTTTTCCCCAAAAAAAAGGCAAAAAAAATTATCACGAGGTTTGAATGAATGCCAGAACCGGTATTTTTGGGTAGGTCTCAACGTTTTATCAAATATCAGTTTAACAAAAAAAGGTTTATTCTCCTGGTTAATAGAAATATTTCTTGGATTAGTAGTTTAGCAAGTGTGGAGGTGATATGTTCGTGAATCATATTTAAAATATTGTGGTCACATTTAAACAAAGAATTTTTCCGTTTATCTTGTTCTTTATGTTGAATGAAATTGAGTTAATATTAGTTTTTGTGTGGTGATTCGATCTGTATTTTACATTATGCAAGAAAATTGTATCATGGGACAAGAGGCCGCAGCATTAAAGGTACAACTTAAATAATACTTAATTTCTGTATTCACGGCAATTTTACATTTAAAATGATTATTATTGTAACATTTTCCAGTTTCTCCTTGTTTATGTAGTACATAAACAAATTTCCGTAATATTTTTGTTATATTATAATGCTCTAACAATATTATGTTCTGCATTTTGAAGCTTTGTGTGGTAATTATTTTATTTTAAAATTGCCTGATATTTCACCAAAACAATTATGCGAAGATTATTCAATGATCGTTTCAATAGTTTTTTTTTAGTCAAGTCTAATTAAATCTTATAAAATATTATGTTGCAGTAATTACGATCCACAGTTATTGTTGATACGAGATATGAATATATTATGTTTTTCCATTTATATAAATAGAACGATATAAACTGAATCGTCTTCCAATTTTTATTAATTCGCTCTTTTACGTTACATTAGCCAATTACAACAAACATTGTTTGTATTACTATTTTCATTGTATATATTTTTACACAGTGCAGCTTAAAATTGTTTGTCCATATTTATTTTAAGTTTCTGTACAACTTACCATAATTATATAATTTTATGATAACCCATGCTTATAATAATCCTAGTACGTTTATTGAACTGACCTTATTTCATATAAATACTAGGTGACAGAAAGATTATGTAACAGTCCATTATTTTTTAATTGGAATGAAATTTTTAAATTTAAAATTAACATATGAGAAGTAAATAGGCTTATTTTGACATATATATATATATATATATATATATATATATATATATATATATATATATATATATATATATATATATATATATATATATATATATATATATATATATATATATATATATGTAATTAATACCACTCCATCGGTTTCACTGGAACTGTATTAATTTCGAATACTTAAATGAAACACGTTGTATACATTAGTTGCTACAAATCTAAATTTTTTATAATTATATTGAAGTATTGGGAACTTTTTATAAAATTGCAGACGGGTTTTTATAAAAATCAAAATCAATAATTGAAAATCTTTGTGTAATGAATATATTCTGAATATATATTGCCAAGTAGGCATTGAAAATGATATTTCATATGACAATAATGAAATAATATGGTAATAATAGTTAATTTTTTATATTAGATTTAATTTTTATATTTTTTATATTGAACTGAATATTTATTATAATGAAGTTATTTGAAGAAGTTAAAATTTTTTCCCTGTTTTATGGTATGTTTATTAACATTAAATCACCTTAAACCCTAGCTTTTTGACTTTAAATAAGTAAAACTGATCCTTCAAAATTAAATCGAGGATCTAGATATAAAACAGCTAAAAATGCTTCATTGTCCAATAGCTCTTCTTTTATTTTATTCGCAGCATTATATAACAATTTGACATAATTATTAATTTCATATATTGCTAATAACTCTAGTTCGCAAGTTAACTAATCGCGGTAAAAGTCGTCAATAACATATTATTCTTGTCGTAGTTTTACAGTACACTCTACCAAATATTTGAATGAATCGACAAATTCTTGAATAAATTCCCAATTCACTGAGGCATCGTCTAGATTTTCTATAATATAATTTTGTAAAGCTAGCAAAGAATTTATAATGTTATATGTAAAGTTCCAGCTTATAACGTTGTCTCATATAGGCACTTTTACTTGAACATTCCCTCAATCTAACACTCGTCCTATTTCTTTAGTGTTTCTGCATTCAAATATTTGTAAATCTATGTTTTAAATACATCATAAGCTACCAGTTGTAAAGTTTGCGCTGCACATCGTACAATAGATAATACAGATTATAGTTTAGAATGTATATTTTCATGTTCATCCCGAAGTTCCTCATTAGTGATCTCATTTTCTTCTTCTTTAGAGTCATTTTCTATAATTTATGCTTCCTGGAGTTTTTGAAGAAATTTAGACGCTTTGATTAATTTTTGCAATTTTCAGAAGTACTTGTACGTAAAAAGTTTTTTTGATCAATTTTCAAAACAATTCTTTTCTTCTTTATGTCCACATGTATTTGTCGCGACATATGTGTTAGGATTGTTGTCTCTATTTGTATCGCTATTCTCGCTCTTATTTTCACAAATTTCTCTTAAATTTTTGTTATGAACTAATTGATAACATCTAACTATGTTTGGGATACGATTTTCACGAACCTTTTATTACACACCAACAAGTAGAATTTTTAATTTCTTCACTAAAACTTGAATATTATTCAAAAACTGTTCTTTTTAATTTATTATTATTTTTGGCCATCATAAAAGTTTATTTTTGAGTTGAGAAATGACTAATATAAAACCACCGCACTAACTTCCATACTCTGATACATATGAGTACTGCTCTTCAAGAATAGGAATGTCTCTATTAGTCCATGAGGTGCACAATAAATAGCCTGGTCTAAGTAAATAGTCGAATGCTGCCTTCGCTCTTTCTTCTACGCATACATAGATAAATCTCACACTTTTTCCTATTATTGACCAGCTAGTATATGTAGAATAGATACAATTGAACGAACTTGAACTTGAAAATGCTTCAGCCCCTATCCTCAAAAGTCCACTAATGGAAAACAGATTTATGTATGGGTATAGCTTTTGTCGCAAGCTCAATTTATTTTGTATTGTGGCGGCCTGTCTTCTCCCGCATCGCCAAAAAAAATAGACAAAAGGCCTCCGTCGTCCGCTGGCTGTAGGTCATAATAGATTCATCAGTTTCATCGCTAACAGGTCCAGTTAGTGTTTTTAACATTTTAATAGCGGGGGAATAAGAGTCTGGGTATGCTAAATGAGCGGGACCCTTCAACGTATAATTACCACTATACAGGGTTAGTAAGGAGTAGCGGATGGTTGCTTTATTTTCCAAAATGTGACTTTCCTAAAGGAATATTTTGAATGAAAGTTTTAGGGAGTAGGAGGATCGGTCACTCTTTAAAATATCGTACCATAATACAGGGGGTTTTGAATAAATGTGATACATAAAATTTCCATTGTATTGTATGATATTACCATGAATGTTTTTATATATGTATTTGTAATGTTTTGGAAATTCCGTATTCAGATTATTTAACTTTACGAAAATAGCAGAAGAAATCAGAAACTACTGTAAATTACTATTTACAATTATTAAAATCTCTACACCATTTTTGCCGTTTCAAAATAAATTTTTAACCAACTTAAAAAAAAAAGGAGGTTCTCAATTCGTCTGTATATATATATATATATATATATATATATATATATATATATATATATATATATATGTATGTTCGGGTATACCTTTTATGTTTATCAACCGATTTTAATTATTCTTGGGTTCACTATAGCTCCAAGGTGGTCCCGTCTTAACTTCTTCGAAGATACACAACGGAACTTCTTATTCAAGTAGTCGTCGTTTTCTCATTGGCAAAACATCCTTAGTAGGTCTACCAATCACTTAAAATTGTAATATAAAAGTTAAAAAAACCGATCTTAAAAAAATATTTTAAGTAAAAAACAAGAAATAAATGTTATAACAATTTTATACTTATTTGTTGTTCCGTTTAATGTAATCAAGAAATTATTATTGTTTATTACGTAATTATTATTAATTGCTTTATATAATTTTGAAGTCGGTGCCATATAATATTAGTACGCGCATGCCGGCTTTCGGCAATTTTAAATGTAAACTCGTTATTATAACAAGGTATATATTTTTTTATGTTTTACTTGGCACCGACTTCAAAGTTTTATAAAACAATTAATAATAATTACATAATAAATGATAATTTTTTAATTACATTGAACGGAACAACAAATAAGTATTAAATTGTTGTAGAAAACATGTATTTTTTGCTTTTTAATTAAGTTACTTTTCTCAAGTCGGTTTCTTTTTAAACTTATTATATTATTAGCTCCTTGGAAGTATACACTATAAATTGGCGACATTTTGCTTTTCTGTGTAGTAAACCTAGCAATATAAGAAATCTATATCCCCTTATTATATCGTATTGCTCTTTTTGCAAAGGATGATTGTCCTTTTAAGTTCTTTTGTACTGTTTCAATATTGTAATTATATAATATTGTAATATAATATAATACAATATTAGTAACACTTTACCTAAAATAATATAGATATGCAAATATTAATGGAGCTTTATGTATACGAAATATTTTACATATTTCATAAAATGAAATGAAATATGAAAGTTCTCATACCAAAGTTAAAAAGTTTAAAATATTAGTATTATTAACATTACTATTTAATATACATTACATATCTAAAGTTCCCCTACCTTTAACTTTGGAACTGAGAAACCTAAAAAAATTAAGATTTATACGCATACATTAAAATATAAGAGTAAAATTGTAGTTAATAACGACAATCATCAAAGATGGCGTTGTATATTTTTTAAAATTAGTGTTAAATGTCATGCGGGTAGCATCTTATTCGAAAGCAGCATCAATTATTTATTCAAACGTTATTTCTATTTTGACATATGTCTCTAGATTTTTGAAAAAAAATCTTAATTTAATATTGTTAAATTGAATTTAATGTTGGCATGCATATGACGTTTTTACATATACGAATTTTATTTTATATTTATATTTAGAAATACGGTTGAGAGTATTTCTGAGTAATTCTGATAACATAGATTTTAGAAGAAAAATACGATTTTAAAAATTAAGAAGACTAGAAAAAGTCTACATGCATCTGAAATAATTTTCGACGATATACATATATCCCGATCGTCCTGCCTCTAGAGTATACTTATGACTTATGATAGATACTGCAAAAATTTCAGAAAACCGGCATCATTTAGAGTGAAAAAGAACTGTACGTTGAGTTGTTTTTTCTGGACGACTTGCACAGATTCTGCTGATACTCTACAAATAGCTACCCCGTAGGATACAGATTGTTTGAAATTCACAACGGTTTCAGCGACAATATTGTGATACTGTCTGAGTCTAGTTCTTTTTTCATCCTATATGTTCTTTGAAACTCCTAAAATATCTGTTGTAAGTATATTTTAGAGACATGGCGATCTGGATGTCGCTCTAAAAATTCTTTAAGCTGCTTGTAGATTTCTTTCAGTCTCGCCAATAATTAAAATAGCATTGACTTTCTTCTTAAGAATGTACTATGTTGTTAAAATTAATCAGAAGTACGCTAAACCCAATTTCTAAATGTAAATTTCGAATGTAATAGATGTAAATACGTCTAAATAATTTTTGAATAATTTCTGCCACAAAAATCCTGACACTTAGCTTTCACAGAGAGATACTCGCCTACTACAAAAACTTTAGGGTATACTAATACCAAATTTAATAGTTTTTTTTTTAATTAAAATACATGTCAAAATAAATTGCCACATATTTACCATTTAACTGAATTATTTTTATTAACTGAATTATTATTGTTACATTTTAATATACGTACGCCAATTTTTGTTCTTTTTGTTCTCTCAGTTCCAACATTATAGGTGGAGGAAGGGACTTTAAATGCACCCGGTTAGATAGCTCTTACACTTTACAAAATAATTTCCTGTTCTATAATTGGTTTGTGTCTGTCTCGGCAGCCATATCGTAAAAATAAATACGTAAATGATCCATTTAGCTAACATTTAATAGTATATTATACCGAAATACCTATAGAACTCCAGTAGTTTAAATATTCTCATTATCTTCATCAAGAACCGTGGAGGTATTGGTATCGATGTAACTAATCTCATTATACATCTGCTAATGACAACTGGCAGCCATCAAATATGAAACGTTCCAAGTGGAAATGAATAACATCCACTAAATGTATTTATATCTATTCATACATTTTGAATCACAGAAATTCTTTGACGGTTCTTCTGGCAAATACAAGATTACATACCATATTCTACTATATGAACATTAGTACATTAGAACAATAGTTTTGACATTCCCTCACTTAATGATAAAATAAAATGTATCTGTATCTTCAGTTGAAACTATATGCAGTTACTTACATCCTGATTTATGCATATCCCCATTTAGATATAGTAGCTAAAATTGCCTGCATTTATTGTATAAATGCAATACATATGTATATACACATAAGCAGTTCATGCTTTATTATTAAAGTTATCCATAATCGGTGCCACATCAGTGGGTTATACTTGGATAGTTCTGCGGTAGCCAAGATGCAGTTGCATACATTTGAATCGATGTAGGTACACCCAATTAAGTTTAGCTTTGTCTTCGTGTTTATTCACTTGTTGTATTATTCGTTGTTAGTATTACATATGATATATAATATTACAAGTTATACTTAGTTCCTTATGCGCCGTATATAAGGAGGCATTACCACCAATGAGGCATCCAAGCGGGCCACTTATTATAATTCATCTAGTGTTTTCAAATTGTGACCCCCCTTTTCTTAACAAGAAATAATTCCTTACAAAAATTAACCTGAAAATAACTAGTAACAAAACAATTGCAAAAATAAACAATGAAGTAAACTAAAAACTGTACAATAATAAAACGATACAAAGAAAGATTAATCATGTAATTTTGATAGAAATACGAAAATAGACTAACAATTTAAGAAAACATTGAAATAAAGTTAATACAGTAAAACAAACGACACAAAACATGAAATAAAAGATATTCAGTCTTAACAGTAAATAATTTAAAATAAAATTTTCGAATGAACTCTCCTTTCTTGTTTTATTTCCGGCAAATTATATAATTCAATTAGGTAACAAAGTTCATATACTCTCTATAATAATAATATACATATTTGTAAGTCTTTTGATACATACTGGACCCTAAATAATTTTTAGTAATTTTTTATTTTGAAAATGACCAATCACGTGAAGATACTGAAACTGGTAACCATAAGTTTTTCAGTATAACGGTATCCCCTCTTAGTGATTTTCTATTTATCATTTATAATATAAAGGGTGTTTTTTGAGAAAAATATAAATAAAGCCAATACAGCTTTATTTTTGGTAGACATTTTAGAGTTGTTAAAATTGATCTTCTATGAACGATCTAACTGGTCCGCATGTATTGTACACATTTACATGCAACACTTTGTATTGTACGAAATTCATGTTCAGGCAAAATGTCTATCATATCCTTGACACAAGGTGGCTCTGCAAAATGATAGTTGCTAAACATTTTTATTTTTCAGTTGAACCGATTTTATACCTCTAAAAAAGCTATCTTATAAAAAATGAGGGAGATTGAAATCTAAAAAATAATATCATGACGTCACAACTCAAACATAGAATTAGAAGAAAATAAAATGCGAACGTCAGTTAATGTTTTGAAAAATTAAATGATTATTATGCGAAACTTTATCACCCGCTGTGTATCATTTACATGTCTACACGTATTAATTATATAATTACGTTTTTAAGATCCTTAAATAGACTTCAATAATTATTAACTACAACATTTACATCTTTACAAACGCCAAAAATAGCGACACAATAATTTATAAACAAACGGAAATATTTACATGCAATAAATTAAATACCTCCTATTTTTGTTTGTCACTACTAACCTTGTTTTGTCAATTTGTTTGGCCGAATATTATAATATAATTAATTAATAACATCGACTATTTAATAGATAAATATATGAAATTGATCTAGCAAACCAAAAAAAAAACAGAATATGTTATCATAATATACATAACATATTTGGTCGATACATAAGTATAAAGTTATTTTTTTTTAACTACTTTTATATATATCGGCTATTTGTCAATGATACGCTTTTAAAATAATAAGGTTGTCAAAAATATAATACTGTTTTAAATTGGTTAAGAATGACATTCTCGGGCCAATTTCAGATTCCAAATTACCCTACTCTAATATTTTAACCAATTGCTAAGCAGCCATCAGGAAGTAGTATAAGAAATTTTCTTTTCTTCCTAGAAGACCTAAAACGGGACAGTGACTTTCCCATACTGGTTTTTTATCTATACTTACACTAAATAAATCCACGCATATTTAGTAAATAATAATGTTTATTGAATATATTACACATTGAATATTTATTATAACTATTTGTTTATATTTATAGTTATGTTGAAGTTTGTACAACTATGAAATACTGGCTAAATTTTACTTGAAGAAGCAGCGACATTACTATTGTCAATTATTATTTCTTCTTCGACAATACTATTACTATTATTAGCAGATTCATCTCAATCTCCTCCCCCTTTTAAATACTATAGCTGCTATATCTACTTTATTTGTAAAATATATTCATCGGAAATGTTTGTGATTTCCATCCCCCAAATCTCTTTAAAGCAATTAAATTTGCCCCAACATTAATCAAAATTGTCGTAGAGATCCGACAAAAATGTCCTCATTATTCATCCTCCTCTTTAAATGTATTACATGTAATGTGAGGGCTTTAAATATATTACTTTATGTACGAATGTGATATAGTGGTGTTATAAGAGGTTGGGCGACTCGCTGGGCAAAAAGGATTTTGTCTGGGCGCGCGCCCACCGGTCCCACCCCTATCGCCGCCACTGCAAGCGTCAGGATTTTGTAATATCTAACTACTTCCTTAAGTGGATGAGGCAAATACATTATAGCAATAACTAAAAGGAATCAAGAAGTCACGTGATTTGTGAACTTTAATAAACGCATTGTATAACATTACATAACAAAAATAATGTACGAAAGCATTTGTTCATCACAAATTATAAGTTTATTGCCTTTGGGTGGTGTTAAATTCCGATGGATAAGTTTAAAAACCTAAACTATATAACCCGCTAATAACGGTAAAAAAACAGTTTACATATACATATGAGTATTCCTGTTTCTTTTTATATAATGAACAGCACTAGAAAGCCGCTGTAATAAAACAACTAAAATGAACTTGTCTAATAAATAACGCCAATTATGTTTGAGAGTGGTTTAACATAATTGCTAATCGGCGTTTTCTTTTTTAACTGCTCGAATAACTACTAGATGTTCCACTTTATTTAACATACCGTGCCCCCATGGCCTTCTAATGAATATCTGCAAAGCACATACTGAATGAGTTTTAATCGTCAATCTAGATCGGCATCGTATAAAGAAAGCCACTTAGAAATTTGTATCGTTCTAATAATGAAATGAATGGTGGCGTTGAATTTCGGTTTATTGATTAAAAGAGAGATTTCGTTAAGGAAATTTCTTAATTAAAAAATTCGAAGATGTGTCGCGTGATTGTTGATTTTGTATCAGGTCTTATATATTATGACCGCATATCTTGTGCAACATTGAAATTGAACTGGTTCTTCTTTTTCTTTTTTGATAATAAGAACCATGTGGGGGAGTTTTGATAATATGAACTAACTCCCTTTTAAATGTGGGGAGGTTGATCTCCATGAGTTTATAATATATGTATTAGCCATCGGTATGAGTATTTAGTTATTTGTTCTTGATTTATTTAGTTTTTCACTTTTTTATAAATAAATTTCATTATTTTATTTTATATTTTTAGATTTCATTGCTCTCCTCATTTCCAATTTTCTATTTTGAGACTTACTTTTTAATTTCTTGAGTTCTCATTTTTCTATAAGTTCTTTATAATTTATTTAATTTTTTCAAACTTCCATTTCTTCATCACCTGCTAGCTTTATTCGCTTATTTTTATTTTGTTAATTTTTTATTGTATTCTTACGTAGTCCGTTTCTTATTTTCCTTTATTCAGTTATATTTTTTCTTTACCGTGTAACAAATTTTGTGCTATTTCATTTTTATACTGTTTTTAATTTAATTAATTTCCCCATATGTCTATTTCTCTCGTTATAATGCCACTATTTCATTTTCTCATTTTACGTATTTTTTATTTCTTATGTTTTTCGTTTTTTGTAATATTTGCATTATTAATGGTTCGTTTTTTATTCTATTTTATTCATATTATTTTTTTATATTCCTTAATGTATTATTAATTGTTTCATTTTTCCAATTCTTCATTGTTTAATTTATTCCTTTATGTATTTTATTGCTTCATTTCCGTAAACCTCTATTATTTTCCATTTATTTTTTTCATATCCTCATTTTCATATGGAAATGAGAATTTTCTTATTTTTTTAAGCTTGTTTAAATTTTTTCTATTTTTCATTCTCTCATTTTTCTAATTCTTTTAGTATTTCGTTTTTTCATATTGTATGGTTTACGTCCTCACTTGCTAATTTCTATTTATATTTATTACTCTTTTATTTCCTTTATAACTAAATTTGTTGTTTTTTTGTGTCATCAATCATCATATTGTATAACACATTTATTATATTTCTCTTAATTATAAACAATATATTAATGATACATGTATATTTTGATAGTAGTGTTATCATCCTCGGCAGGAAAAATAGTTTTTTATTCGAACTTGAGTTTTTTTTGTGTTAATTTATTATGTTTTTTAAAATCATTGATGTTTTTAAAAAACAATAGAATGTTCTGTTACTCCTCAAATATGAATATGTTGATGTACCTGTATATCTGTTTTGTTGAAACCTTTTTTGAATGAGAATTTTTAAATTTATTTATTTATGTTTGGTGACATAAATAATGTATTTATTGTAAATGCAATGTTTCATAGCTTATGTGTATAGAAAATTGTACACACATATACATTTTCAGAAAAAATATACATTTAAAAAAAAGAAGAGACCAATTTTCTGCGAAACTCGAAAGATTGTACGTTTTCGACACGAATTTCACCGACCAAATTGGCATCATCGGGAGATAATGAAAACTGATTAAGATTAAATCATCTCCCGATGAGGTTAACTTGGTTGACGACATGCACGTCGAGAAACGTGTCGTCTTTCTTCTTGAAACGTGAGATCTTTCGGTGTTTGTAGAAAACTGGTCTCCTGGTTTTGTTGCTGCGTTGAAAGTTCCAGCCATTCATAGGGCACATTTTAAGCATAATATATATAGTTACAATCAGAATATTGCTATATTGTGGTTAATGTAATAATAATGCCCACTTATTTCTATTATCTTTCACTCAAATTTTTAATTTCCTATTGGAATAGATGCTTACATTGACAAAGCAAGTATGTATACAGAGTATTTTATTTCTCTTTCAATTAATCCGAACGAAATACTTTAATTTCTTAATCAGCCGATATTATTAACTAATTGCTACTATAGTTTCATAACAGGCGGCTAAAGTTAGAATTAACTTATTCAAATTTTTGGATTTGTGTATTTATAGATTAGTTGGTTATTTTTACAGTTCGTAAATATGCAAATGTTGTACTTAATTGAATAATGAAACCATTTTATGTACCTTGAATATATAATTCAAGTTTGAATAATAAATTTCATTTTATTCAGGTAATAAGAGGCAAATTCCGCTACAACTTTAAAACTGTACGGAAACTGATAGATAATTAGATTATTAATAATTAGACGATATTTGTTAAAATTAATACTAGAGTAAATATTTTTTTATTTTAGTTTATTTGCTAATATTTAAGTATAACTTTAACGTTAATCTCTTACAAGAACAAGATTTCTTAAATAGATGTATTATTCTTATAACGACGGGAGACTGTCATTTATGTATAACAAACCCTTAAAACTGTAGCGCTGTTAGAGGTTCAGGATTTGAGAGAATGGTTGTTTTGAAAATAATATTGTATTTAAAAAGTAAGACGGTGCTCTATTCAATCCAAGTAGTAACATACTGTGATATCTCTGCATTTAATTATAAAGTTGTACACATCTTAAAATGTCTCTAGAAATATAGGAAATTGTTTTATGGACATATAATGGTTGTATGGATTTCCTACTATATTTAAAATTTTGGAGGGGAAAAACGAGCAATCACAATTTGATGATCAAAAATGTTCTTGTGTATAGTGTGTTGAATTCTATACGCATCTGTATTATTGCATGATGATACAATTATTCAAATTATTCATAATTATGTTATTAGATGATTTCTGAAAGAACCCGAAACATATAGGTAAATATTATTTTTAAAGACATTTATTGACGTATTTCTTTGAGTGTTTGTGTTTGAGTTCTGACGTCATCATAATCTTTTTAAATTTCAACTCCCTCTTTTTCATTAAATGTGAATTAATTTCTGATGCAACGTTACCCTCTGTTAGGAGTTTTCTATTTATCATTTATAAGGCAGAAAGTGTTTTTTTTAGAAAAATGTTTACGTAAGTACAAGTCAATTTTTGCCAGAAATTTTAAAGCTATCAAAATGTCCTCCATTGACAATATAATATTGGATGGTATATGTGTAAAACTCGTATCAATAATGTTAATAAAGACGTTTTATGTCATAAATATAAATGTTCCTTATTTAAATTGGACTGTAATAGGTTGCATACTCCTTGTATCTCTTAGTCTACAGGAATCTTTTATATTTTCACAACCCACCCTCAACTCCACCTAAAATTTAATATGCACACCTATAATACATAATAATAATTATTTATCAATTACGAGTAGTTCACAAGCATATAATAGACTATAAGTTCAATTGAAATATGTACTCTGTGCAACCCAAATATGCCAGAAAACTTGAAACGCAATTTTTTTTAGCTTTCGATTTATGACCCTATCAAAAGTCCTGAAATTATAAATATAATTCACTTATATAACCTCAACAAAACACAATTCCTAAAGCAATTTTTGTGTGGTTTTATTCTGCAGTTATTAGAATGTCGTCCTTTTATATTAAATGAATAACAATTGTAATGTTTTTTTTCTATTTTCTATTCTCTCGTTACTTTAAATATATGTTGAATATATGTTTAAATATATTCAACATATATTTTTCTTTATATGTACAGCTTGTGAAGAATAGGAAGATGTGTGAGATTCTCTATTATGCACAGAAGAAGAAGTGAGCATTCGGAGGGAAGAGGATGCACTTTACGCGCGGCCAGATTGAACTCATTGTACTCATGAACTGTGTACATTCATATATACTCAATATTCACTCTGCAAAGGTCTCAATGTGACTGAGCAAAGATTAGGTTATTTACTGCGCACCTCGTGGGCGGTCCGATATTGCAGTTCCCAGGCTTGTTCCTATTCTTGACAAGCTGTATATACAAATTTTATTCTATTAACAACGTACTTGTAGTTTAAGAATATTACCTTATTGTAGATATATGGACCTACGCTCCTCATGTAAACTCATTTATAATAATAAATTAAATAAATGATTAAAAACATTTCTATTGATGTATTGAACGGGCAATAACTTCCGCACTTATATTTTGCATTTCGAATTTGTTGCTTCAAATCGTATATTATTTGGCCCATTAAAGATCTCTCTAGCAAATAAACAAATTCTCTCTATTTCTCTCTAATGACTGTAATTAAAATCGAAATGGTGGAATAAAAACTTTATAATACAATATAATTGGATGGAATCCCAAGAAACACAAGACGAATAGAATAATTAATCAGTTTACTAACTAATCTGCCGAACATATTTGATTTTGAATTACTTTTGTTACTTTCTTGTCTGTGAACACAAACTGTAGTTGCAAAATATCTTTATTCTTCAATGTAACAGTATTTTATAATTTTAAGTTTAAATCCCCCTAACTTGGGACAGGGCTGAAAGCTTCGATGCAGCAACAAAGACAGGACACCAGTTTTGAATTTGGTTGGCGAAACGCACGTCGAGAAATGTGTAATATTTCTGTGTTTGTGGAAAATTGTTATAAACGGCTCTTATAAAAGACAAATAAGAACCTCTTAATATGTAGTTTAACTGTATTCGGAAAACTCTAAGAAATTCATTTTTGTTTAAAGAGAGGGCGGAATTTAAAAAATGTTATAATGGTGTCACAACATATAAATCATGAAAACCCAAAGTTTGCACATCAGTCAATTTCTTTTTAAAAAATAAGGTTGCTGTATTTAAATATTTCCCAAAAAGCCTTCAACAACGATATTGTGAATATTGTGCCACACTTTATCACTATGCTGTACAAACTTGAAGGTACATGTTAATATATTTCCACAGATATAAAATAAAAAAATGAAATAAGAGAAACTTAATTAATCATATCTTATTAGTCCTACACAGTGGCGGCGTCAGGGGTGGGCACGGGTGGGATAGCGCCCAGGCAAAATCCTTTTCATTCAACCAGTCGCCCAATCCCTTATAACACCACTATATCACATTCGCACATAAAATAATTTATTTAACGCCCTCGCCCACCCTAGATATTTCCTACCTATTTTCGCCCAACCGCAAAATAATGCTATCGCCGCCACTGGTCTTATACTGTGTAGCGTCGTATTATATTTATTACCAAGATTTTAAACAAACCAAGGAATTGTTCAATTTCAGATTGTTCAAAACATTTCATAATTATACCCCTGTATGTATTATACCTCTTAGAGTATTAATATAGAAAATGTGTTTTATTATTATTATTAATTTTCATTATATTTAAAATTAAAATATTTTCAAACATATTTATATACTTTCAAGAATAAGAATTTATTATAAAATATAATTTAGTTCATACACTTGCAAAATCAATCACCAGAAATTTAAAAATCTTATATTCAATATTCTCTGATCCATTCGTCCGATGAAGATGATCTATTTTTGATATTGTGAACTAATTCGTGTGAAATATTAATGTTGTACTGTTGTACTGATTTTCAGTTACAAAGCAATTTTGATTAAATACTGGGTGTTATTTTGAGAGTTAATTTTTTTCAGGATTCCTCCTATGATATACATAGCACCCTATAGAGTACACCAAGATCATCAGCAAATCGAAACGATAATCACACTGTAGCGAAATCTGTTTTTAAAATGCCCGTTTTTGATTCACTTTCATATCTTTATTATTAAAGGAGATCCACATCTTCATAACTCTGCAAGATTCTATTGACCTTCTTTATGCATACATTGCTAAATTTAAAATATAATAGGGTTATTCGTTGATTTCGTTGATATGATTTTCTGTTCGATTATCAACATTAAGTTATTTCTCATTTTCGGGTAAAAAATGTCATTTTCATGCATGATAATGTTAGACCGCATAATGGCCACATTTTACAACCATATACTGACGCTAATATTCCCACAATGCAATGGCCAACCAGAAACCCTGACCTGAATTCCATAGAGCATATCAGGTATACCATTGGCAGGCAGTGTAGGGAACTTCCTCTTTGTCAAAAAAATCAATAAGAGTTTGGATAAAAGCTAGAAGAAATATAAAACATTGACCAAGGTCAACTGATGGTCCTAATCTTAAGTATGGCTTGTCAATGTTGAGAAATTATTCAAGGAAAAGACAGACATTTCTGATCTCTTCCTAGGTTCTGTTATTCAAGTCGTTTCATTTACTTTTTATGCAATTTTAAGTTGATTTAAGTTTTTATATACAATATTTTTAAGACAAAGTCTTGCAGAGATATGAAAATGTTTATCTCCTTTAATAATAGTGACAAGACGGTGAACTAAAAAAGAACATTTTAAAAACATACTACACTACAATCTGATAATCGTTTGGCTTTGTTAATGATTTTGGTCGATTCTACGGGATGTTATTAAAGTCCTGGAAAAGTTCGGTCTCAAAATAACACCAAGTATTTAATTCATTTTGGATCGCGATAAATATTAATAGAACCTCAAACTTTTAAACAAATTTCAGGTGATGCGTTAATTTCTTTCGCTGGTGTATTTACAATACTATTAATTTAATATCATTTTATTGGGTATTGCTCTTTAACAATATTCCGTTCTAGAATGTGTCGACGTTCTAGAATTATATTTACATTAATTCCGTTGTGGTCAATATCAAATTTTTTTATTAAATTCGATATTTTTATTATTAAAATTATTTTTATAAGAAATAAGTGCTGAATAAAATTAAAACTTGCGATTAATATAATATGAAATAAGACGATTTTCAACATTTAAACTTTCAGAAATTAGCCAATTTAAAACCGATTTCCTTTTATATTTCATAAAGTTCATTATAACTTATTTATTGTATAATAAATATCACAAATGTGAATGTTCCAAAATATTTTAAAATTCCTTGAATACCTACATATTTGTATTATGTTAATGGGACAAGTGTCCTTATTTTGCAATCTAAATTTATTTGCTACACAAATGACTGCTTTTACCTTGTATACATCGAAACGAGGTTTATATGAAAATAAATTTTGCATAAAGATAATATTACTTTCGACAAAAATCGACATGGGATTAAGCACTTCCATATCCGTAATCCGCCGCATTTTTCTGCCGTTAGTAATGCCTTGTTATAGAAAAACAATGTATTCCGAGAAACGCATATGGGTGCACAGAAATATCTCCTTCCACTAATGAAAAAATACAGACGAAAAGAATTCGCTGTGATTACATTGAAACTATTTTGGTAGGCGCAAAAGGCAACCAAGATCGCGCACACACATGGATTAGCTGGTTTAGGCAAGGTTATTGGCCTCAGCAAACGCGACTTAAGTTATCCAAGAGTTTAACTATCGTATTTTTAACTTCGAATTGCAGCAAATATGGTGTGCGGTAATTATCACCAATTTTCTAAATTTAAAGACTAGGGGGTCTTATTGTCTTATGCATGAAATGTTTCATTTTGATTTTTACGTTTTCATAAACAAATTGTTTTTACAAAATTTAATACACTGGGTGGACCTACGAACACGTCACTCAGCTGCTGAATCGGATTTCTGACTTTAAACTAGAAAGCCTCATTATAATTTAATAATCAACATAGCCATACAATGACTGGTATGCTACTTCCTCAGTAACATCAAAGTTGCTCCAACTGGGACAGGAACTACCAGTGGGTAGTTAAATATACATTATACTTAAAATTATTTTGAACAAGAACATGCGACATGTAGTCTTTGAATAGTCTTGGAGTCATATAGTTTTATTACTTCCAAGTAGCTTTTGAAATTGAATATCGTCACCAAGTTAGTTTTTCCTAAAATTATTAGAACAAAGCAGTAGTATACAGTAGTACCAACAACCATCTGGTGTTATTTATTTGCACATAGAAATTTTTAGAGCTTAACATAGTAACAGTTACGTTGTAGAAACTTTACCTGGTCCTTTAAAGTTATCAACTACGATGTAATCGTTTAGAGTGAAAATTATGTTTATATAACCCATGAACAATTCTTCGCTAGTCACTGCACATCAAAATAACTATAGGTGTAAAGTCATTTTGTAAATATCCGTCATATTTATTTGTAGAACATTGAATGATACAATGTCAAATATAATTTCTGATAATAGTGATAAACATAATTTTGCAGTTAGCATCACCAAAATGTGAATTTAATAGGTAATTATACTTATTTAATTAACAGCAATATGTAAAATACAGTTTCCATAATGTTGATGTATTTTCACGTTTCTTTATTATAATTTTTGCGAAACAAATTTTTGTTAAGAAATGATGAGTCGGGTCATTATTTTTCCATCCATTATCATCATATTTCACATAAGTTTTAATTTTTGGACATCGACAACACTGAAATAGTTAATGTTACATTTATACGAAACACTACAGATATCAATACATACTATATGGTAGTGAAATGGCTTTAACATTATACTAAAATACACAAAGAATATTTATATACATCATCATCATGATCATCATCATCATCATTAGGTCATCAGTCCTAAGACTGGTTGGACGCTAACCTCCAGCTTCTCCTATCTTGTGCTAACCTACGCATTTCGCTAATTGTGCTACAACCTACATCCCTTACTATTTGTGAGCAGTAGTCTAATCTAGGCCTACCTCTGCCTTTCTTCACTCATATTTCTGCCTCCAAAATATCGCGGACTATTCCCCCATGTCTCAGCAAGTGGCCTACCATTCTATCTCTTCTCATCCTTATGTTTTTCCACATACTTTTTTTCTCGCCGACTTTCTCCAATTTATATACATAGAAAAATAATTTTTAATACATGTTTGTTAAAAAAAAATCAATTGCAATTTAAAACAAACTATGATGAAACCACAATTTAAATAAAATAAACAGTTTTAAAACCTTAAAACGGACTTTTCCGTACGTAGAATATCTCTATCTCGAAATTGAGTGGCCAAGAAAAAATAAACCAACACACAAATGCAGAATATGTGTTTTACGCGACAGTTTTACTTTTTTCAAATAGTTCACCCTTGTGCTTTCTCATGACCCATGAACAGGGTGGGGTGTGTCATATCCACCTCAAAATTAATAGATGTCATCTGGTAGACTTCCCTAGTCAGAATCAGTCGAAACCCGATCGATCCGACACGATTTAATTGAGTGATCGTGCTAACAAGCAAACTCATGTAGTTCACCATTGTGCTTTCTCATGACCCATGAACATGGTAGAGTATGTTCTATCCACCTCAAACTCAATAGGTGTCGTCTGGGAGACGTCCCCGACCAGAATCAGTCAAAACCCGATCGATCCGACACGATTTAGTTGAGTTATCGTGCTAACGAGAAATGCCGACGACAACGGCGACAGACACACAGCAAAAAATGTTTAAAAACCATTTCTTTTTTTGGTTTTTAGGCCGAAAAATGAAAAATAAACCCAAATGCAAAATTGGAAAAAATGCGTACGTAATGATTATAAATATTGTGCTAAAATTTGTCATTACCCTTTAATGCAAGAAAATGCATTCTTAAAATGTATGCCTTATAATGAATGAATATTTTTGCAAAAAAATATTTTTGTTTTATTTTAACAAATTTATGGTATAGCAAAGCAATAATTTTAAATTTAATATGTTACTCCTTATAATATAATGGACATGATTCATAGGCATTAATATAAAACAACGGGATTAAAACTACCTCAGTAAAAATTACTGGATAATTCCTTATAATGATTTCAAAAGTACATAAATAATACATTTGAAAAAATGTGCGGAAATAGTAACCGTGTGGCTCTTAATGTAATAAATATTTGTCATGTTATAACGATTGTAAGACAATATACACTGTCTGAAATGTGGTGTAAAATTTAACACCAATTTCACACTAAACGGCTGAAGAATGATACCTATATGTACGAATTATTCTACATAGGGTTAATTTCACACCAGTTTGGTGTGAAATGAATACGGCAAGGCCGTGGTAGAATTTTATTGTTCGCTAGTATGAATTTTCAGACCAGTAATGGAGTAAAATCAACACGATGTCTAGTGTAAACTTCACCACCTTTAGGTGTAAACTTCACTTCACTCTTACACCTTCCATATTGTACAATATAGAATGTGTAACAGTAACAGATTGCTGCTTATATTTTACAATACAATGAAGGAAAATAAAACGCCTTTATATAATAGACTTGATTACACTTTTCCATTTAATATATATGTCGTAGTCTCATGGTGAAATACGTCAATTCATGAAAAGCCTAGGCAATATATGAACTGCCGGCATATTATGTAAATTATTAATGTTACACAATCTGCCTAGGCATTTCATGAAAAGCCGTGCTCGTCTCGGCACATGATGTTTCAAGTCGTACTGCACGATCTGCCGTAAATTAGATATCGACTGTTCGCGAAGTGACCAGCGTTGCCCGGTAGATTGTGTTCTATTACTTGTGCTTATTTGTTTTGTTTTGTTTAATGGAAACTATGGAAAGTAGGAGTGAAAAAAAACTGTTCGGTGAGCATTACAAAGAATACTAGATAGCAAGGCCTAACAAACGACAGCAAACGACGAGGGCAGGGGTATGTAAAATGTTCATGCCGACCCTTTAAGGTGCAATGTAAGACCAATAGATGCAAATGTCTTAAAGCAAAACTGAAATGCAATTGCAGATGTCACAAAAGTGGCCCGTGCGCCGATAAGTGAAAAAAAATTCTGTATATATAGGTAGCTAGTTTATTTTTTATTGTTCTGTTTGGTTGTTTATTGCAAGTTTGAAGATTATTTTTATTTTTTTAAAGACAATTTTATTTTTTAGTTGTAATATATATGGATTTTACCGGTATTATTATTTTATTTCATCCATATAGATAGACGATAAATCAGAGAACACAATCTGCCGGCCATCATGATCACTTCACGAACAGTCGATATCTAATTTACGGTAGATCGTGTAGTACGACTTGAAACATCATGTGCCGAGACGAGCACGACGTTTCATGAAATGCCTAGGCAGATTGTGTAACATTAAGAATTTACATAATATACCGGCAGTTCATGTACTGCCTAGGCTTTTCATGAATTGACGTATTTCACCATGAGACTACGGCATATATAAAGTTAATTTCTTTATTCTACTAATGAAATATTGGTGTATATGTATATGCGAATATTTATGTATGTGCGAATATTGCAACCATATTTCATATTATATTGGAAATAGTACTTTATATTATATAGCTTTCTAATTAAATATTATAATTCTATCCTAATCTGAATGTCTTTCCTGGTTAAAAGGGAATAAATGAATTTATTTTTAATGAGGAATAAAGATAATTACAGCTGATCAAGATTAGGAACAAGTCTCAACACTGCGTTATCTGACTATCCACGATAAATAGTGCGCAGTAAATAGCCTGGTCGAATTGAGGCCATTACAGAGCGAATATCGATGAATGTATATTGAATGTGAATGTAGAGTTCCAATCTGGCCGCGCGAAAAGTGTATCCTTTTCCTTCCGAATACCGCGAATACTGAGCAGTACTAAGAGGGGATTTTGTCCTTTGTGAAAATAAAAATTATAATTTAAACAATTTTAATATCGTAGTAACGGTCTACCCACCCATATTAAATGTACGCAATTATTAAATTAATTGTTTAATAATTGGACAAATTAGTGATCAGATTAAAAGATTAATCTGTTATTATTAGTAAGTGGACAATAAGAATGACAAATACAAAATATCACTTAACCTACTCAACGAAATCCTTCAGCGAATTTGTCAAAACTTAACATGTTTTCAGACATCTAATATCCATTAATTTTAATAAACCTGCCATGCCATGCAATTTAGTAGTCATGGAAATAACTTTGCTTGCTTCTTAGGATAGACAAACCATTTGAGCATATTATGTTAATTATTAAGTTTTAATAATTGTTAATACTTCTGATTTGGGTTTTGTTTTCGCTGAAAATAAAAATTTTATAATATTCTTAGAAAATTTACAATACAATAATTGGGCAATAAATGAGAAAAGACAGATCCAAATATGTATTTATATTACCTTGTTTATTCCATCTTCGTGGAACACAAATGAGTTAGGTACTGCTCGTCAAGAATGGGAAAAAGTGTGAGATTTTCTAGGTATGCATTCGGAAGAAAAATAATTTACACGCGCTTTTTATGCAGATCAGACTCTGTGTACATTCCCAATATTCCCATTCAATATATATTCATCGAAAGTCACTCTGGCAGAGGTCTCAATTCGCCTGAGTAAAGATCAGGAATAGCCTGGTCTTTACTGCGCACCTCGTGGGAGGTCAGATATCGCAGTTTTGAAACTTGCTCCTATTCTTGGTGAACAGTACATATATGTACATAATATCTATTCGATGAAATCATCCAGCGAAACATAAAATTCAACAGAGTTCACTTCAGAGTAATCTCCACGAAAACAATGTAATAAACTTGGTCAATACAATTAATTTGTACTTTTTGAGACACATAACAGCATTTAGGCATAAGTTGGTTAACCAGAAACCACGAAAAACCATATTACCTCACGTTTCAACAACGTAAATATAAAGCCTACATGGATGTGTACTCCATGTAGTCTTGTGTATTATATTGTGTTGTATTTATATTAGTTTTGTACCTATAAAGTATAAAGGTTTACAATTATGGTGGTTTAAAATTTTACCAATTACACTAATGTTAAGTTTTTTACCAGAAACAGCGAAACTTTACATCATCTTCACATCATTAAAAGTTACAGATTTTTTTAAGTGCAACTAACTCCAAAATATGATACATTATTACCTATATTTAGGAGAATAAATAGAGTGTTTCGTTAAATTCATTCTTGACTACATAGGTTTTTATATAGTTAAACTTTTATATTCATTTGTTTTATAAACTTTCCATGTTGAAGTGGGTCCAATATATTACTATAACTATTTCTTCTATGATCTACTCTAACACAATGTATTATATTCTAAAGCATATACAAGAAACATACCACAGTCTTCTTTTTTATAATATATTTTATAAATTTTGGAATGTTAGATAATTAGAGAGACAATACATTTCAACCACTTGCAAGTTAGGTACATTTTAAATTTGTAACAATGTTACATTGCCCTTTCGGTGCCTGAAAATCTACAACAATAAAAGTTTATTACACTCACCTGTCGTAAAACGTGCAATTTTGTTTTTGTGTCTAAAAAAACATCCGCATTTCTTACCTCTTTTTATATCCCTACCTCTTCGTGAGATGGAAGGATACGAAAGGGGTTGTTTGGTGTTACCATTAACTGTTTAAGAGAATTAAAACGGTTTGATGAGGGTGCGATTGCCTCCAAATGACTTATCTTAAAAATTGCATTCGCCTAACGGGACCTGAAGGCCGGGATGTATAAATTGCTAGACCGGTATCTGTTTGTCGTAAAAAAGGGTTTGCAAGCCCTTTATTGGTTTTCGGTTCGTGGGAATTTCTTATTCGGCTACCTACATTTCGCCCAATAATTAGGTTTTAATATAATTATACGGTACACGTTATTATATAGAAAAACCAAAATTAAGTGCTTAATCGTGGGGATACTATTTATGGGACCAAGTAAAAATTACGAAGTAATTCGAATTACGGAAAAAGTACAGGGTTTTGTATAATATTGAATATACTGTGCAATATTATAAAAAATATTACATTACAAGTTATGAGTATGTTTTGGAGAGGGAACTGGCTTTAAAAAACCAAATTAGTCTTATTTCTACATTGTGTTATAATTTTTAATTTTTAATACCTTTTCAGATTGTTGTTCAGAAGGCGCAAATATTTTGTTTTATCATCTTAATGTATATTTAATCTATCTCCACTTACAGTTAGATGATTGTAAATTTATTAATTTCTCTATTGTTTTTTCCTTCTATTTATTTTTTTTAGTTCACTGTTATTTGATAAGCTATTTAATAAAATAGGTGTTGTCTAAATTATAGTATCAGACATTGAGTCGTCTATTCTATGTATACATACTGTTGAGGCTATAATTTAATTGTATGTTATAATACTACGTAGACATGTGAACATATCCCGGAAACCTGGAAATTTGTAAAGTAACATAAATTAAAATACAAAATTATTCTGTGAAAATATTTGATATACATATGAGATTAAGTTGGGCAGTCAGGTCAAATGCCCGACGTAGAAATAATAAAAGTACAGCGTTTTTTGTGCGTCTACAACAATGTAATTTGTACTGTGGTCCGGGGTGGTTGACGAATTTCAATATTGGGGTTGTTACTGTCTGTTCGGTTTGCCGATCTGATCATGAGTGTATTTGGCCGTGTCTCCAGATGCAACCTCCCCTTCCGTGACCTCAGGCTTTAGGGGAATGAGTCAGGAGTCAGATTTATGTTCTTCTCCAATCTTTTTATTCGAAAAATAATTATGTACTGTTATGATCATTAAGACTATTTTGTTTAAAATGTACATTTATGATGCTACTCTTTTCATTTTAAAATGTTTAGAACTGAACGAGGTTAAATGACATGGTTTATATACACTTTTATAAGGAAAATGAAATTGTTTGGCGGGTGTAATAAGGTACTTATTTCAATAATTATATACTATAGACTTACTCCTCTGCATCCTCCATCTTAATATACATATGTTGACTATTTTGACCTTATTCGAATTCAGAACTTTTGCTGTTTGCCGTTTCACTACCAAAATTTCACAATTTTCTTTTCCCACTTATGTAGTTTGCCATATTTCCACTAAAATTAATATATGAATTACAACCAAAATTTATAATATATTTAATGTGAATTAAAACTACTACTAAATAAATTTATTAGAATATAGACTCATTAACAAATAAAGACTAACCTTAATTGTTGATTTGTTATGAATTATGTTAATGATACCATAAACATGAAAACCGGGCGCAGCATCTCAAATTCGAAATCCCTCTGTACGAGTATTAGCTTTATTTTTCTAAAATTTATGGACGAATACTCGAAACTTACTTTATGGGTGTATTTTTATATACATTATATTACATTACAGTATTACAGTATAGTAATCTATATACAGTATTATTATAAGTCCATTCATATATATCCGAGAATGGTCCAAGACAATTCTTCAACATTCTATTATAACGCATTCAGCTGTTTTACTATATGCAATATCTGTATATTGGCCCATAACACATCATTAATTGTCATCGCTAAATTACGGATAAGTTGATGTTAACTATAATTTTACAGAATAATATTCTTAATAACAGTATTGTGAGTAATACAGAATTAAAAATCTGCACATGTAAAATAACTGTGTGTTTATATTATATAGGTGTGTATTGAACAATACCCATGACCCGTTACTCCAATTATAAAATTTATCATCTGGAATACCAACAATAAGGGAAATTTTATTATATCTATTCTATTTGCTAACTGTCTGTGATTATCCCGAATATTTATATTTCTACTTATATAAGGTGGTCCAACCAAAACGCACGATGTTAATTGTAAATAAAACAAAAAGTTTTTAGAGAATTATCTTAATATTATTATAGAAGGATCTATGACAATTATGTGTGAAACAAAATATCGGCCAAATGCTTGCCACGGCTTCGGTGGTATACCTCTATCCGATGGTCCATATTTTCAATGACTCTGAGACATAATTGAGGTTCAATGTCGTTAATGTGCCGAATTATCTAATCCTTTAGCTCTTGAATTGTTCTTGGCTTATTGACGTACACTTTTTCTTTTAAATATCCCCAAAGAAAGAAGTCCAACGGTGCCAAATCACATGATCTTGGCGGCCAATTAACATCGCCACGACGTGAGATAACACGGTCATTGAATTTCTCGCGCAAAAGTGTCATTGTTTCGTTGGCTGTGTGGCAAGTGGTACCATCCTGTTGGAACCACATATCGTCCAGGTCCATATCCTCAATTTCTGGCCACAAGAAGTCCGTTATCATTTCGCGATAGCGAACACCATTCACGGTAACTGCTTGTCCGACCTCATTTTCGAAGAAGTACGGCCCGATGACGCCGCCAGCCCATAAACCGCACCAAACAGTCACGCTTTGTGGATGTATCGGCTCTTCAACAATCACTCGTGGATTATTATTTGCCCAAATGCGGCAATTCTGCTTGCTAACGAATCCACTGAGATGAAAGTGTGCCTCGTCGCTGAATATGATTTTTTTTGTAAAGTCACCATTCACTTCTGTCTGTTCAACCAACCATTCGGCGTATTGCCGACGCTTGAAATGGTCAGTAGGCTTCAGCTCTTGAGTCAATTGAACCTTGTAAGCGTGTAAATTTAAATCTTTATTCAAAATTCGCATCAGTGATGTTCGTGAGATGTTCAATTGTTGGGCACGACGACGAGTCGAGGTTGACGGCTCTTCTGCTACACAATCGCGAGCAACAGCAATGTTTTCCGCAGAACGAACTGGGCGAGCATGCACAGATGTTTTCACATTTCCTACAGACCCGGTTTGCTGAAATTTGCGCACAATTCTCCCGACTGTGGACACATTTGGTCGATTATGCTGACCAAAAAAGTCACGAAGTGCACGAAATGCATTTTGATTTGAACGCCCATTTTCGTAAAAGGCTTCAACAATCTTAACGCGCTGCTCAATTGTGTACCTCTCCATGGTTGAATTTGTCAAACACTGAAACAAAGAAATGTTAAATTAAGTTGGGCAAAAAACTTGACGTTAAGGTGTGACTCACAATTAACATCGTGCATTATGGTTGGACCACCCTATATAAAAGTAATAAAAAGTAACAGATACACAATATACATATAGCGAGGTAATAGGATATGACGACAAGAACCAACTGTATTGCCACCATGTTTACCTGATTTTTCCCTATGAATCGTGGGTTATATTTTAACAGGCCAAATAATTTAGCAGATCTGAAGCAAATATTTTGTATCGAAATGAAAAATCAATCCGGGAATTATTTTATGTTAAATACAAGGCATTTACATGTGCGCCAGCCAATGTTAGTTTGTTAATAGAAGATATTTTGAATAACTTTAGATTTTCTGTCAAAAATAATGTAATATTTGCTTTATTTGTATTTTTTTCAAAAAATATTCAATTTACAAAGGTAAATAGCAAACTCTTGATTGTATTGGGGGTCATTGTATGGAAAAAAATTTAAAGGAATTCATTATCGTTAAAAGATGGGATTGCATTTAAAGAAAAGAACACTGTGATATTATATGAATCCTAAGAATTATACAACTATTGGGACAAGGTTTTATTTTTGTGTATAAATCATAGAATTGCTTATCAAAATGATACAAATATTTTAATCATTAGTTTAAACACAAACAACAATATATTTTACACTACTTTAAAACATTGTTTGGGCCTTGATAACTCAAAACTTATTGTAGAAAATATTCTAGCAGGCGTCGTATTAACTAGTGAATGACACAATTCAGGAACAAAATGATCCCGGGTCTCTTGCATTTTTATTCGCAAATCAGGAGTTGAAGATTGTTTCTTAAAGATTGTTTCATTTTATGCCATACAGTTTCTATCACATTCAAATTTGGGCTTCTAGGTGGATGATATAAAACCTTTATATTATATTATTGCCAAGCTATTTTTTTTATAGTTTTGCTATACGTCATGAAGTTTAATTCTGCTGAAACGTAAAATACTCATACGAAAACAATATTTGTGAGCTGGCTGAAAAGGAATCCTAAGAATTTCTTGATATTTTTGAACACTTATAGTGTCGTCTGTACAGATTAAAATACCTAAGTACCTCCAACATGCAGCTCCAAAATATTATACCATCATCTAGAAGACAGTAATTCTTAAACAATCTTTATTGAAAACTTTTTTTATTTCGTATATTTATATCTCCAATGTACACATCAAATTTTAATTCATCACTGAATATTATTTTAATCCAATCTCTTGATCTAATTGTATCGATTTTTCTTTGCAACCTGTATCAATAGCCGCTTGTCTTCGGTATCAATAAGAATTTATATCAATTTTTAGATAAAGGATGAACTATATCAAATTAAACTCACTTTATAAAATCTCAGACTACGTTTACAGATGTGTTTTCGGCAGTATTCTTTAAAAATATTCAATTCAGGTGCCCTATTCATTGAACAGTTATTTCGCGAAGAGAACTTCTCACTGACTTGCATGTTGTAATACAATTTCTTAATATCAATGTGAAACAACTTTTGTTCTCTTTGAACCTTTGCCATGAACATCAATATTTATTCTCCGTATTTTTTACTATATTATAGACCGTGGTTTTCAAAATAATCAGTTTATTAAAAATTTTACACATTGTCTTACCCTCGTGGCACTATTTTGATAATAATTTCACTTAATTTATTTTCGGTGGCTTCTCCACGTATAATTATGTTAATTAAATCACAAAAAAATTTAATATTTTAACAAATCCACTACCTACTCATGTTTATGGTAATTATAAAATATGTATATAACATATCAATGATGTTTATGGTACTTATAACATATACAACATATCAATAAACAAATATAACAGTTACTGCATAGCCGCATACATTAAAATATTTTACAATTAAAAATACAGGGTGGGGCGTAGTAACCTGAAGATTTTTTAAATGAAATAACTTTGAAAATATAAATGGTTTTATTCAGCGTTTTCTATCATGGCAAAGGTAATTCCATGGCCATTCTATTTTTTGAATAGAACGGTTGTAAGATGAATTCCCTAATAGAATATATTGTCATGTATGTCTTTAAAAGAACAAATAAAATACTTCAGTCATTTTGAAAAGCCATTGTATTATTTAAAAAATAAAAGCTTATCCCAAGATATAGTTGTTAGGGCTCGTATAACATCATCACAGTCTTTTTTCGCGATTCTCTCTTTGTTTAATGACAACAAATTCCTTTACAGTTTTCCAAATACAATAGTCTCCTTGGAGGTTATCAATATCCGAAAATGTTTTAAAATGGTTTAGAATCTATTATGAAAATATTGTATTCATTTTATTATTTCAAAAATAACAGCTTGTCCTAATATACAGTTGTTAGGGCTCGTATCTCAAACGCAAAATCTAAAAAAAAAATCGAGTCGACGTCTTTTTAAAAGGCAAAGGTTTTGAAAATATTATCACTGTGTCGGTATTCTTTATTTGTATTAAATTTTTAACAAAATATAGGATTAATAAAATAAATCTGCCTATAAATGTTTATGTAACTTTATTAAACTACAAAAATGCTTATCTCGCCATCCTACTTCTTAACGTGAGAAATCCTAATTTTAAAATAATGTTATTCAAATAAAACATTCGAAGGTATTATTACATTATCAGAATACAAAATAAAAACGATGAATCAAAAACCCACACGTATCCACTCTGGTTTTTTAAAGTATATTTTTTTGCAAATACCAAAAGAGGACTTTAAACATATTACACACACATCATTTGTAGCAGTTGAAACATTATTTATTGTAAAAATACGCCGGAATGTGTGACAAAACAAGAGATCGGAATGTGTGAATCATGTATCCACTTAAATAGTACGTTCAATGGTGAAATATTAAATAAAGGAAAAGAGCGTTTTCTCTTATAATATTTATGGGGGAAAATTATGATTTGTTGTTTTTAAATTTATATCTACAATTTTATTGTATTGGCAAATGTATTGGCAAATGGTACAAATTGGTGGTTCAAATGGGTACGCTAATTGCCACATTTCTTACATTAAATTTTACAATTATTTTATAATTTTAACTGTTTCGTTCATTCAATGTTATCCCTATAACTCCATAGTATCTCCAAATATATCTCCAACATGTTTTATAGGCTCGCATAAAATATTATGGAATGTGCAGAGAGCTATATTTGGCCTCTATATTTTGGAATAAAATATAGCGGCCCACCCACAGTTACTGAATTATTCACTTATCTACATACATACGTAAGTAATATGGCTATGCCGAATTTTACTTAAATAGTAACAGGCCATTCATTATTCATATACAATTTCAACTTTAAACTTGAAGTGGTCTGAAGTTATGCATTTTTTAGTTTCATCCTGTACACACTATCGGTTATTGAACTTTGTTAATCGCAACACTAATGCTATCTAGAATTGGCCAATGAAGTTCACGAAAACATCAGCAGTTGTAAACGTGGTATGTTGACGTGACTAGAGGAAACATACATCGCGAATAACGAATACAATTTTTAACTAGGCCACGAATAATATAATCATTGATACATAGACGTTCCCTGAATTTTTTAACAGGGAAACGTATCTAAGTGCCAAATGTATTTTCTTGCAGCTCAGATTTTGATTTTTGTTTAATTTAAACTATGCTGATGAAACATAGCTCTAATAAAAAAGAAAGTGGAATGTAGTCGAATAATTGAGACTATTACAATTATTGAATATAAAGTCGCCAGCAAAAGTATTTATACAGCTTTGATATATTAAAATAATTTATAAAACATTAACAACTTTTATTGTAATAAAACTGTATTTTTTACAACACAATCAATATAAGAATATAACGTAATTTATCTTAAAATACAGTGCTCTGCATTAATATTACAATAACATAAAATAAACATATTATAAGTAATAGCGCAAAATTATTCATAAAATAATAATAAATAAGTTCATATAGTAGTAAATAATGAATAAATAAATGATGAAAAATTTAAAAATTTGTTGGCACATTCTTTTGTATTAATAATAGCCCGTAAACGTTGGAGAATTAATTTTGGGGTCACATCAGAATTATTTTTCTAATTCGTGCCATAGATTTTCTCTGGAGTTGATATCAGGCGGCTGAACTGAGGTGTTGTCGCACCTCAATATTTCCGCACTTAAAGTCTGCAGCACTTTGCTTTTGATTTTTCTTAACCCATCAAGATATACCATTTTGTTCATTATTCCTGAAATAACTACTAAATTTCCCAAATCAGTCGCCGACATATAACCCCATACTATACAGGACCACCTCCATGCTTAACTGTAGTTGAAGATTTTTAGATTTCAAAGCTTTCCTGACTTTTCACCACGTTAACTGACGTTTATTCGTCTAAAATACATAGCATTTACTCACATCACAAAATAAAGTTAAACGACTAAATATTTTACTGTATTTTACTGATAGTCTTTCTTAATCCATAAGAGATGCTCTTTTAATGATCTTTGAAATTGAATGTTCTTATTATTTTGTTCAGCATACATTACATAAACATAAATACAAATATATCAAATTTAACGCTAATTTTAAAATGACTGAAAAATGAATAGAATTTTGTCAAATAATGTTACAAAAGCGCCATAATTACTTTGAAAATTTATTTTAAACTGCGGGACGTTCAGATATTATGCCACTTGATTATTTTTGTCGGGTACTTTAAAGTACGATATCTATAAAGATATATATATATATATATATATATATATATATATATATATATATATATATATATATATATATATATATATATATATATATATATATATATATATATATGTTATATAAAATATATTGTATTGCATTCATTACTCAAAGTAGTTCTCACACTTCTATAACTTTATTATCAGGTAACATAAAACCTTCAGTATGTTATCTGAAAGCCAGACGTAACTTAATACTGCTACGTGTCTTATCATATAACTATATACATTGTAATCAACGTTTATGATGATTTGCTGAAACCTTATAATGTTCTTTCTTTAAATTAATCTTTTGCCAATTATATTTTAACTTTACTTTCAACAATGTCAGCATAACGAAACTTATAAAGTCGCAGCAAACCCGTTGCATGAGCAGTATAATTTTAGTATTGATATTATTGTTATACTCACACATCTAAATTCTTGTTCGTCCGTTAAATAAAATAAATTGTTTTTAAAAAGTTTAAATCCAAACTAGTGATTTAACAAATTTGGCGCAGTCGTTGTAGGATTTCACGCGTTATTAGAACACGGATTTGCCTCACTAGTAACGTGGAATTCCAATTCCGAAGTGAAATCAAGAACAAGCTCAAGAAGAAAGAAACACGAAACAAGAATACTTCAAAGAAGCAACTTCGAAACACGAAGACTTCAACAAAAGAAACAAGAAACAAATCTACAAAGAAACAAAGAAAACAACAGGGGAAATCGCAGATAGAACACGGACCTGCCCTCACTGTTTGTGATTCTCCTCTGCAAGCCATCCTTCCCGAAGACACCCCGCTTCCAGAACACGGAATTGCCTCACTGGTTGTGGACTCTGGCCGGAAGACGAATGGAAAAAATTTGGTAAGTCAAAGAATTGACACGTTACCTTTGAAACATTTATTTATAATTTTAAGAAATATTATACAGGATATAGACCAAAAACTATTATCCTTCCCATCTGTAAATTTATTTTTATTTAATTGTATTTAATTAAATAACTTTACAATATCTAATTTAAACATAATAATTAATTAACATATAAAAATGGCAAACGAAGCTATCTTAGAACCTTACAAACTATCAGAAATTTTCTCAATTGTTCCGGAGTATGACGGAAATCAAATTTTCCTGCAAACATTCTTAAATGCTATTAAATGCGCTTTCGACATGGCGGTCGATAATCAAAAAATACTTTTAACTCTCCATGTTAAAAATAAATTACGTGGAAAAGCCGCTGAACTAGTAAATTCTAGGAACCCGTCAACTTGGGAAGAAATCAAATATCTATTAGAGACTCACTTTGGAGACTCTAGGGACCTTACGTCTCTAATTCAGGACTTGCAAAGAATTAGTCAACAATCAAACGAATCCGCTTTAAATTTTGTATCCCGCTTGCAAACGCATAATGCGAAAATGCATGCAGCGATTCAGAAACAGCATTTAACCTCTGATCAAAAAACCGCACAATCAAATTTAATCGAGACAATGACTCTTAACACTTTATTGACAGGGCTGGATCCAAAATTAGGATCTATAATAAGAGCAAGTAATCCTATGGATATGCTTCAAGCAATATCCAGGATTAAACGAGAACTTCAATTGTCATACTTTGAATCTCAGAAATTTCAAAAAGCGAACAAACCATTACCACCTAATTCACTAAATGCTAAGAAGATATGTACATATTGTAAACGTAATGGACACACAATAAATGAGTGCCGAACGAAACAACAAAATTCTTCAGCACCTTTCCAAAATTTTTCTAGGCCTAATTTTCAACAAAATTTTAATCAGGCCCAATCATCCAACTTAAATCAAAATTATCAGCGACCTCAATTTAATCCAAATGGAAATAATAGACCGATGAATTCAAATTTCCAACAAAATAATTACCAGCAAAACAGTTTTCAACAAAACAGGCCTTCAGCTATTAAACCGAATCCCAACTATACAAACCAATCAAGACCACCAATAATTCGGCCAAATCCGAATTATAATCAACAAAGAGCTCATCATATGAACGCTCAAATGAACCAAAATTTTGATGATACGGCTCATCAATACGATTCACAGTACACTGATGATACTGCTCATCAGTATAGCTCACATGCACAATATGCTGATGATACCGCTCATCAATATAATTACAATTGCGATCAAAATTATGAACAATATCAAGATTCATATTCAGACGAACCAACATATCAACAAAATTATTATTTTTCAACAGACCAATTTAATTATTCTGATACTGATCAGGATTTTCGGCAAACTACTCAAGCTCAAGATCATCCACCGGATCAACAGCTATGCGAAATAACGGAATTAGAAAACCAAATTCAAATAATGAATTTAAACACCAACCAACAGCAAGACAAACAAATATTCCTATAAATAGAGGAATATCAAGTGCCCTTTTAACAGTAAATCCCAAAAACTTATATTACATTGAAGATGCTACAAAAAAATTTAAAATATTAATAGATACAGGTGCCGGACTATCCATATTTAAGCCAAAAACTTGTGAAAAATATTCTAAACGTTTTCCCGAAAACGTTATAATACAGGGAATTACCGATCAAAAAATTCTAATTAATGAATCTACACTCGTTCCGTTTACTCTCAACGATCCTCACAAAGTTTACATTCATAATATTGATATTGAATTCGACGGATTACTAGGATCCGATTTTCTAGAACATTACAACTGCATTATTGACATAAAAAATAAACAATTAATTACCAATTTCAAAACTGTACCTTTATTCAAAGCCACAGAAAATTCCACTAATGTACAAAATAATAAAAAACAAAATGTTCAAAATAATCAATTTCTCAACAAAATTTCTATTAACCCTCGTACAGAACAAATTTCAAAATTTCGATGTAATCTTGTAAATACAGAAGCCATATTAACAGCTATGGAAATAGATAAAGTACGACTTCCTAATGCATTAGTCAAAATTAACAATAAAGGAGAATTTCTTACCTCCGTATTAAACGCAAACGCAGTCCCAAAAATAATAGATTTTTCCGAAATTAAACTAGAACCAATTCAAAATTTTTCATTAAATAATTTAAACGAATATAATTCTGAAAATTATACAGATAGACGCGAAGAAATAAGGCAACAACTTCGTCTTGATCACTTAAATGAGGAAGAAAGAGAAATAATTACTCAACTTTGCCTAGACTTTTCAGATATTTTCTACCTCGAAGGAGATATTCTGACATTTACTAATGAGATCAAACACACAATAGACACCAACAATGCTAAACCTACTTTTACAAAGTCGTATCGCTACCCTCAAATTCACAAAGAGGAAGTGAAAAAACAGGTATCGAAAATGCTAGAACAAGGTATTATCAAACATTCAAATTGCCCTTGGTCTTCACCGATTTGGGTTGTCCCCAAAAAGCTTGATGCGTCAGGTAAACAAAAATGGCGTGTCGTAGTTGACTACAGAAAACTCAATGAGTTAACTGTAGGAGATAAATACCCTTTACCAAACATTTCTGATCTTTTAGACCAACTTGGCAAATGTCAATATTTCACCACCCTCGATTTGGCCTCCGGTTTCCACCAAATTGAGATCGAACCCAGTGACATTCCAAAAACCGCTTTCACAGTCGAAAACGGTCATTTTGAATTTAATAGGCTTCCATTCGGTTTGAAAAATGCCCCATCAACCTTCCAAAGGGTAATGGATAACATTTTAATAGGAATCCAAAACGAGAGATGCCTCGTATATATGGACGACATAATTGTCTATTCCCCAACAATCCAAGACCATGTTTCACGGCTTACCGAAGTCTTCAAACGTCTTCAAAAAGCTAATTTAAAAATTCAACCGGACAAGTGCGAATTCCTTCGTAAGGAAGTTGCATATTTAGGTCACCTCGTCACCAAAGAAGGTGTAAAACCAAATCCAATTAAGATCGAATGCATCAAAAATTTTCCCCAACCAACTAACCAGAGAGAGATTAAATCATTTCTTGGCCTCGCCGGATATTACCGACGATTCATTGATAATTTCGCCAAAATTTCCAAACCTCTCACTAAATTACTGCAAAAAGACACCTCTTTCAATTTCGATTCAGAATGTTTAAAATCTTTCGAAGATTTAAAACAAACCCTTACTTCAAGCCCCATACTATCGTATCCAAATTTTGACGAGCCATTCCTACTCACAACAGATGCGAGCGCTTTTGCGATTGGCGCTGTACTTTCGCAAGGTCCAATAGGTAAAGATCTACCCATAGCTTTCGCCTCCAGAACTCTCTGTAGTGCGGAAACAAAGTACTCAACAATAGAACGAGAGCTCCTCGCTATTGTTTGGGCCGTAAAACATTTTCGCCCATATATTTTTGGTAGAAAGTTCAAACTGATAACAGATCACAGACCTCTTACCTGGCTTTTCTCTATTAAAGACCCCGGTAGTCGCCTAGCACGCTGGCGCTTAAAACTTGAAGAGTACGACTACCAGATTGAATATAAACCTGGCAAAATTAATAAAAATGCGGATGCCTTATCCCGTATCAAAATTAACCATTTTCAAAAATGTGTGGATTTCAAAAACAAAATTTTAACATCAAATACAGACGACGAATCGATTAGTTCAGAAAATACCGAAATTTCACCAGAATCAATTTTACAAGAATTAAATACATTTGTTCACCTATATAAAACCCAGTCACTAATAGACTATTCAAAAATTAAAATTACGAACAATCAATTATTGGACAAAGGACATAAAGACATAATAACGTTTTTCCAAAAAGACAAACTCGAAGACTTACATTATAAAATAATCGAAGATATTTTCGAGGAAAAACCAAATTTTATTCACAATAAAATTAATATAGTCACGAGTAAAACGGTGAAAAACCGAAAATATTATATTGTTTTGTTACCCTTCGACATCGAAGAGATAATCGAAACAATGTTTATTACTCTTTACAAAGACAAAGACATTTTCGAATCTTCAAAAACATATTTCATTGAAAACAATTTAGAATTGCCAATACTCGAAATGTTGTCATTTATTTTCACTGGAAAAGATTTAAACCTAGTTAGTTGCCAAAACATAACTAAGACGCCTGACGAAGATCAAATTCCGATAATATTAGACCAAAACCATACAGGAAAAGCAAATTTACACCGCGGAATAAACGAAACCATTCGGAGAATAAGGAATAAATATAACTGGCCCGGTTTAACTAAAGACGTAACTAAATTCATTCAAAATTGCGAAATATGCCAGAAAACAAAGACCTTACGGAAAAACTTAAGCAATCCACTGGTGATAACTGAAACACCAAGAACGCCATTTGAAAGAATAAATATCGATATATTAGAAATTCCAAAAAGAAATTATGTCTTAACTATTAGGGATGAACTAACCAAATTTACTCAAGCGTACCCATTAGAGGATAAATCCGCTAAATCAACAGTAAATACATTACTCCTTTATTTTCAGCATTTTGGTACTCCGCTTCGTATACATTCGGATTACGGTAAAGAATTCGACAATGTATTACTTAAAGACCTATGTACCTTATACGACATAAAATTAACATTTTCTAGCGTTAGCCACCCTCAATCAAACGGATCTGTGGAAAGATTTCACTCCACACTTTTAGAGATGATTCGTACTAATCAGGCTGAAAACCCTAATGAACATCCATTAAACGTAATTCCTTACGCTGTTATTTGTTATAATAACTCGACGAATAAAACACACGGTTTCTCTCCATACGAGCTAGTATTTGGACATACGTCCAGTCGCCCACCTGAAACTTTGTATAACCAAAAGGAGTTGATTTCAAAATATATACGAGACCTAAATAATAGAATTTCACACTATTATAAAATTGCACGCACAAAAACTGAGCTTCAAAAGGAAAAGGCTAAATTAAGATTCGATAGAAACGTTCCAGAACATCCTACACAATTTAAAATAGGCGATAAAGTCTATGTTAAGGAATCTCAAATTAAAGATAAATTACATAATAAATTTAACGGTCCTTTCGAAATAATAAAAATCTTTCAAAATTCTGCAATTTTATTAAACCTCGAAACGTCACAAACGACAAAAGTCAATTTCGACAGGATGAAACCATATTTTGAGAATTAAATTATTTTCAGGTTTCTTCTGCTGATTGGAGCAGCAGTATCCCAATACACCATTACTCCAATAAACAACACCATTGGAATATATTATCATCGAGACAGCGAAATCGTTGTAACAAATAAACAATGGACTCTTCTGGTTCACAAAAACATTTCATCAATAAAGAACACTTTTGAACATAACGAGAAAATGCTTGAAATTCTCTTACACGCTATTAACCCCACATTTGAAAACATGAACCTTTTTCGAGGTGAAGTAAAAACACACATCAGCTTATTAACCCAAATTTCAAATTCAATTCAAGAAAAATTAAGCGAAATTTATTTTGATACTAAACGTTACAAACGTGGAATTCTCAATGGCATTGGTACAATATTTAAGTCAATTACAGGAAATTTAGATTCCGAAGATGGCGAATACTACATGAATTGCATCAATAAATTAACTAATGACGAGCATCAATTAGAAAATTTAATGAAAAATCAAATCTCAGTAACAACATCCGGCATAAAGAATTTTAACGCTACCATACAAAAGTTGCAAATTGATGAAGCCACCTTCAATAGAGATATAAAAATAATATCAGACGCAATTTATAGGACAGCAGATAAAATTAAAGTAATTGAAGCAAAATTAAGATTTTTAGAAAAATGTGAACTTCTCATGGAAAGTTACCTGTATATCGAGAATCAATTAAATGATATTCTAAATTCAATAACTTTCGCGCGATTAAAAATTATTCATACGTCGATAATCAATCCTGAAAATTTGATAACCTCGCTTCAGGAAATTTCACAAAATGTACACCAAAACAATTTACCACTCATTATAAAATCTTCCAATATTGCCAAATATTTGGATATTATGGAATTAGAAGCATACCAAACTGATTCAGACTTGGTATTTGTATTAAAAATCCCTCTAATAGACCAACAAAGATACACCCTTTTTAGATTATATCCAATCCCTATCCTAAATAATAGAACTGGTCTATATCATGTTTTATCTTCATCACAAAAATACTTAGCGCGTGACGTCGATTCTTTGATGTACATACCCATCAAAAATCTGAAAGACTGTAAACCACTTTTCTTTGGCACAAAGATATGTTCCAATCTATTTGCATACCCCATCGACGACAATGCTATATGTGAAGCCCAAATCCTGAAACACTTAAAAACTTTACCTGAGAGCTGCCAAACTTCAATAATATTTGCAAAAGGCTACAATGTCCAACAACTAACAGACTCATCATGGCTAACAATTACTTCAGAACCACTTCAAATTACTGTAAATTGCAAACAAATAAACACCAAGACAGAGATCATTTATAAAAATTCCATTCTTAAATTGCAACCTGGATGTAGTGCTTTCATAGGAGTGACAAAAATACAAACTGACCCTAAGAACTTTTCGCAAACCAGTGTTAGTGATCACCCCATTTTAATTCCCTTTAATTGTTGTCAAGGAATCCCCGATGACATCCAAATCCCAAAATTAGAACCATTAAAATTGAATAACTTAAATGTGGAAGACCTCGAGATTGCCAAACACAAATTGGACGAGTATTCTCGAACGTTAGACGATTTGATCAATGAACCATTTGTCACCAAACACATCTCTTGGTTCACTTATTTTATCATTACACTAATAGCAACTCTCATTTTGTTATATATTTTATGTAAATGCCGAAAGAGAAACAGATTAGCAATCGCCCTCACAACAAATTCACCACCACCTCCACCTGGACCTTCTAAACGCTTAAGAGAATCCTTCAGGAGCATCCTGCCCAGAAGAAGACCATCGATCAGATCCAAAGATGAAACCCCAGAGGAAGAAATCGAACTGAACTAATGTTTCTCAGTTATAAATCGGTTTCAAAGACTCTATATATTTTAATTTTGTAAATTTTATATTTAAAAAATATTAATTGTATAATTTAAACTTAACTTAAGGCTTCATATTCTCAATTAACTTTATTATTATTATATAACTTCAATAATCGTTAAATTCATAATTATTAATTTCAATTTTACTTATTTTGAAAAGTTGCTGTATAACACCAACTTTTTGTTAAAAAGGGGAGTTGTTATATAAAATATATTGTATTGCATTCATTACTCAAAGTAGTTCTCACACTTCTATAACTTTATTATCAGGTAACATAAAACCTTCAGTATGTTATCTGAAAGCCAGACGTAACTTAATACTGCTACGTGTCTTATCATATAACTATATACATTGTAATCAACGTTTATGATGATTTGCTGAAACCTTATAATGTTCTTTCTTTAAATTAATCTTTTGCCAATTATATTTTAACTTTACTTTCAACAATGTCAGCATAACGAAACTTATAAAGTCGCAGCAAACCCGTTGCATGAGCAGTATAATTTTAGTATTGATATTATTGTTATACTCACACATCTAAATTCTTGTTCGTCCGTTAAATAAAATAAATTGTTTTTAAAAAGTTTAAATCCAAACTAGTGATTTAACATATATATATATATATATATATATATATATATATATATATATATATATATATATATATGTATGTATGTATATATATATATATATATATATATATATATATATATATATATATATATCTTTATAGATATCGTACGCGCGAATAGTCGATAACAATAACAATCTATACCAAATCCTGAACTATTTCGGAAAATAAAACATAATTTTATAAGAAAAATAACAATGTATTCAGAATATGATGGAAATATTTTTGAACAATTTCTTTAAAATTATGGCTGAATACTTCATTTGTTATTTTTACAATTATTATATTCTTTTAATTAATTATAATAATACGCCATTTATATGATAACCATAGTGTGCTCTTTTGTTTTATTTAAACTGCAGCCATTCTAGATGTAACAACATTTCTTCTAGGTATTTATACATTAAACGTCTTTTATTGAATTGATCGCAAATTTATTAATTAAACATATATGTATTATATATTCTTAATTTCAAAGACAATCGTTTTTTAATATATTAATAGATATATAGAGTGGTCCAATTAAAATAATGGTTTTTAGTCATCCATTGTATATATAAACTGTAAATAAACGTAAACATTTAATAATGCCACATTAAATCTCATTTAAGGATCTTTTTATCCCAAATGGTTACCGACATATCGAGTATTGACATTGGACAATCCATAGACAATCATCCTGTACATTTATCATTGTAGCTGATATTTTAAAATCATTTCTTTTCAAATACATATCTCCTAGGTAATGAAAGGATGGTTCTAAGGAACTGTATTAAAAATTTCTAGAACAGATCTCCCACATTGTCACCAAATTACCATACACTGTTGGAGTTGACTAATTATCAGTGCCAATTTATTTTCTATAGCACGCCTGTGTATACATAATCTAATGCATAATATCTTTCGCAATGTTAAAAAGGGTCAGACACGTGCGTTAGCGAAATTGTTACAGCAGGTAACATACACAGAGCACCTACACAAAATGAAGGCGAGCTTTCGTTTTGGTAAATACCTATCTGCTAATATCAGAACAGAATGTAAACGACCGATTAGACTGCCAAAATTGGGAACTGACTCGAACACAGAATGTTTGAATGATGATGAATATGCTTACCTATATAGATAATATTTTCTTTTACCACGAAAGTAGCAGGACATTAGTAAGTCCCATAATTGTGTAATGTTTTACGTATATGGTGTTCTGTTTGAAAAGAATTACATTGAAAGGTTTTTGAAATTTTGTTGAGTTATATTCAGATGTTAATGATATGGTAGAAAATTAGGTGTTTCAAGGTAGGTACATATGTATGTAACTATTGGCAAACCACATATCTGATAGTGTCTAAAGTCTAAAAAAAATTCATGTTCGCTGTAAGTTACTGATTTTTCAAAAAGTAAATGTTTGGTCTGGAATGAGTGGGATTCATCTTGGGTCCATTTTTTTGAAAACTACATTTGGCAATCGATGCTTGCATACTCTTAATAAAGGGGTAATCTTACGTAAGCTTTTATTTGATTGATATTACTAAAAAAAAAGTGTAAAACAGTGATTATTGTTTTATACTTTTTTCCATCAAAATAATTCGAAAATAACTACAGACTTGTGGTTTTACACGAAGAACACAAGTTATGTCTCCAATATTTTATCAAACGTGTGGATAAGTAGGAAGACGCCTGATGACTGGCCACCATATTTTCTTGATTTAAATTCACTGGACTCTCTTGTGAGGTCATTTAAAAATAAGTCAAATCTATCTACATATGTATAAAAAGTGGAGACAAAATAAATGCCACAGTTCTATCGAAAATAGTAAACAAAAATCCTAATGTAGTGACAATTTGGTGCAATTTCTCAGGCTGTGTGTTTATTAAGAATGTATTCACTATGTTTACGGTAAACATTGACCGCCGATAGATTGCAAGAAAGTGGCAGTAAAAATAGATATAGAGATAGACTGCAAATATCTTTAAACGTGACAATATATCGATATGCAAATAATACTCAAGACAGATTTAGACCAAAGTATGATAGGGAAAATTCTATAGATAATTATCGGAAAGTAAACTAGATTACAATTAAATAAATTAAAGGGACAAAAAAGAAACTTCGTTATAGTAGAGATAGAAGTAATATTAGGTCTAAAAAACTATTAAAATCAAGTTAGGTTTTTTGGCGATGGCAAGGATAAAAGTGCCTTTTGCCTCGACCGGTAATCGAACCCGGCTCTCCCAATTTCCGGTTAGTTGCTCTGACCGCTGAGCTATCGAAGCACACTCATTATCCCTGCTAATGCGCCAATTTAATGCGTCACTACAGTACTCCCTCCCTAGAGACATGGTTTGTCTCGATACAATTTAACGGAATGTGACTGCGTTCGCCATTCTTACGAACCGTTGTTCGGTAACCCCCGGACTGTAGGGCGATGGATAGGACGGGAATCGAATCCGTGAATTTGAGATGTAAGGGAGGTTGCATATAGTGGAATGACGAATCACATCACGTCGGGGTCACCACTTTGGCGATAGCAAGGATAAAGAGTGCATTTTGCCTCGACCGGGAATCGAACCCGGCTCTCCCAATTTCTGGTTGGTTGCTCTGACCGCTGAGCTATCGAGGCACACTCATTATCCTTGCTAATGCGCCTGTTTTTAATGCGTCACTACAGTACTCCCTCCCTAGAGACATGGTTTGTCTCGATACAATTTAACGGAATTTGACTGCGTTCGCCATTCTTACGAACCGTTGTTCGGTAACCCCCGGGACTATAGGGCGATGGATAGGACGGGAATCGAATCCGCGAATTTGAGATGTAAGGGAGGTTGCATATACTGGAATGAATAACATCACGTCGGGGTCACCACTTTGGCGATAGCAAGGATAAAGAGTGCATTTTGCCTCGACCGGGAATCGAACCCGGCTCTCCCAATTTCCGGTTGAGTGCTCTGACCGCTGAGCTATCGAGGCACACTCATTATCTCTGCTAATGCGCCAGTTTAATGCGTCACTATAGTTTGAAAATACTAATTATAGATCAAGCTATTATACTACGAATAAAAATTGTACCAAAATGTTAATCGCTGCGGTACATCGTGAGTTTTTTACACACATACGAACTACGCATATCAATAGCTTATCAATATAACTTGTTTAAAGCACTTTATATGGAAAATACACCTATTTACTGAACATGATGATCTGAGTTTGAATCTTAGCGCCGGCACTGGCAACGTCGGCTTTGGTGTTAGTATTGTCGGTGCTTATTAATATTTAACTTCTTATCTAAAAGCTTCAATTTGGATTTTAAGAATTGTTTAATTTGTATGGTATATTGTGTTATACCAGATATATTATGGACACTCGTATATCCCTATCTAGAGGACACATAAAAATGTCATATATCTATTTTTTGACAAAACATAACAAACAAAAATTTATTTCTTATGATAAGTATTTTAAAAAGTTATTTTTAAATAAAATGATTTTGTTATAAAACGAAAAGAGACGAAGATGTCATGATTTTTGTCAAGTGAGGATTTTAAAGGAGTTCCGGTAAATAACATTAAAAAATCAAAATATAACATTTGAGACGTAAAGCATTTTAATAATCATGAAACTTTGACTAATTAGACTACTAAAATTGAAAAATTGCAGCTACCATTTAGGATAAATATCAACCCAGAACTTTGTGAACATTATTTAATTTCAAAAAATGTTTTACAGATTTTATCAAAACATGTATTAAACACAGAAAACTCGGAATAGTATGTATCGATTTTATATCAATCGTATTTATTTTTAAATTATGTATTTTGTAACTTTCATTTGTAGATTTAAAATTAAAAACATATAAAATGTTCTATATAATTTATCAAATTTACTAATCGATGGAAATACAAATTTTTATATTTTTATATAATATATAATATATATTATATGTATTATATTTTTTATAACATGATTTAGACTAAAGTTAGACTATAGATAAAATTTACTAATCGTTGAAAATAAAAATTTTTATATTTTTGTATTATACTATATGTACTATATTATATTATATGTATTATATTTTTTATGATTTAATATTATAAATTATTAGAAATATATAACAGTGTATGATACACTAGGTATAAAAATTAAGGGATGTAAAAAATGCTAAATATTTAGATGATTTTTAAAGGGATCTTGGAGAAAAATAGTCGCACAGCAATTTTATAAAAGAAAATTAAAACTCCAAGTTTCTAGTTTTCAAAACTTGAGTTCAAAATTATTTGCTATTAGCAATTTTTGAGTAGTCATAAGAAAACCATCGGAAAAAAATCCAAATCTTTGCTTGCCTTTCAGAAGGTCAACGGGCATCAATACGGACGACGGACATCACAAATTTTTTCCATAGTTTCATCATAAGGCTTTAGATGATTTTATTCTCTTTAATTTCAGTGGTCTAAAAGTCTTGTACGATGATTTTTCGTTGAGTTATCAAGTTCAAAGCAAAAAAGTCAGTTTTGACATTGGTAATTAATTACTCGGGAAATAATGATGGTACAGAAAATTCATAAAGGATTTTAAACTGGAAGGTATTCCTTATAAGTCATAGTAATTGTTTTTGATGACAAAAGTTTCGTCGGTGCGAGAATTTTGATTAAGGAAAAGGTAAAAAATTGCGTATTTAGGAATATTCCTTTAAGTTGGCATAATCTTGCAAATAATAGATAGACTAAGGTAGTTAACTATTTCTATGCAATCTCATGGTATTCCAAAGAAACCCTGAAAATTTCAAAGCACTGAGATGGTTTTTTTTTATTGTATTGAGAACGAATGTATTTGTCGCTTATACTAAAAATCGATTTAAGAATTAATTTTTCATTTTTTATTTACTTTCTCAGGTTCAATGTTTTTTTAGCAAATGAAAAATTAAAAATGAAAAAATAAAAACAAAATTCAAAACCCACTCTTTTGCTTCGAACGACGATAACTAAGCGAAACATCATCGTACAAGACATTTAGACAACTCACATTAAAGAGGACAAAACCATCTAAGGAAGCCTTTTGATAAAACAAAAACTGTTGATTGTAAACAATTTTGAATTCAAGATCAGAAAACTAGAAACTTGGAGATTCAATTTGCTTTTTTTAAATTGCTCTGCGTCTATTTTTCCACACAACCTCCAACAACATCCAGCTTTAAATATTTAGCTTATGTAAAAATGTGATCGTTCACATTGCGTAATAACAAAGGAGGTTGCCTTTCTCTTTTGAAAAACTATCGATGGTGTCATATCTGCTATATAGATTACCCTGTATGTATTAATATTTTTAAAAATGCACAACTAAAAATAAAATTTGACGAGTCCGAGGTCTTTGCTCAAAAGTTATTCCCTAAATTTTTCACGAATTTATTCATCACTTTACGAAAACACTGTATAGCATATTTCTTGTTAACATAGTGTTAATGCGAGTATATCTATGGTATTGCATGTCACTGTATACGCAAAATAAGGTGAAATAAATCTAGAAGGTTAATACATAATTTACTGAAATAAAAAGTAAGTTTATTACTTGTTTTTATTACGTCTAACTTTGATATACGAAAATGTTGTGTCCAGGATTCCAAGGTTTTGCTCTATTATTTAAACATAGTATTAATGTTTCTGAAGTAAAACATCATATTATAATGAAGATTCATTAGAAATTATTGGCTATACATTAATATTCCATCAGATGTTTGGTAACAACATAATCGTCTATAAAACATATCATAAAATCTTAGTCTAAGAGGCTATCTCCCATTATGTTTTAGAATCATAATAATTCATAGAGGATTTTTTTCTCCCTTTGTAGGCATATCAAATAAAATTTGTAGGATTTAATTACTGACACTGGCTGTATATGGACGGTTCACTTGTTTAAAATCTATCTGAGCACCTGTAAATATCAAAAGATCTATAATTCATATACCTGCACAATACCAAAACTCCGGGCGGATTTTATATAAAGCCGCGAATAAAGCATCAATCGTGCCACAACAATCGGGTCGAAGTTTCAGAATTTCTTTCCCAGGCCAAGACTTAAAATGTTAACGTGGGCAGGGTACATTAGGGTAGGAATTTTCGGATTCGGATGATTCTCGCAAAAGTGACTTTAACACCACCTGAGACTTAAGGGACGGCGATAACGGGACCGATTCAGATAGCGGTCTATCGCATTAATGATGAGCCTCCTTGCCTTTTTTAGCAGACAGGTTGACTTTCCGTTGGACCCCTGTGGGAATCGTATAATGCCAAATTTAAAGAAACCATTTATCATATGCGACAACGAGATATCAGATTTGAAAACTAAATATTATCATACCTTCGGGTTCTTAATGAGGACGTAATAAATAGACATCCGTCAGATTAAAAACAAAATTGTTTTAGGCATTTTGTTATTTTAAATACACTTCTTACATGACTTACTCAACTATTATGCTGTTAGCTCAGCTGCTATAGATCAAATAATGTCATTGCCTTAGCTATTATAGATCAGCCAATGTGCAGTACATGCATAAGTACGTACACGAATAGTGAAATCAATAAAGCAAGATTTTGGATTACTCACAAATACAGAAACGAAACAGAGAACATCTTAGAAATATGACATAAAAGTAAATATCAACGGTGGCACTGAAAATGGTAAAGATATTTACGGTGATATACAGTGGGTCAAAAAAGTATTGGCACACCCTACTTTTTCTGAAATTTAAGAAATATTACGATGAATTGTTTAATACTAAATTTATCAAAACAACTAGCATCCCATTATTAACTTTTGGTGGCAATAGATAGGGGAAATTAAAAATAAGATAAGAATAATAAATAAGAATATGAATTTCAGAGCTAAAAAATGTACTAGCACAGTAGAAATTTTTATTCAAACAAGTTCTTCAAAAAATTATTTACACTTGTTAATATTTTGTTACCATACCATTTGCATCGATTATGACCCCAAGACTTCGTGGCATCGGAGATATAAGGTTCTGAGCTATTTCAGGTCTAATTTGAGCTCATTCTTGTAATAGAACTCTTTGTAGCTGGTGTGTCGAGAAAAATTAATTTTTTAGGGTCTTTAAGTCCAGCAAGTACCATAAATGTTCTATGGGATTTATATCCGGGGACTGGGGTGGAGTTTTGATTTGTATACGTATACGTAACGTTGTCTATGTTTTGATATGTCTACGTGGTTATAAAGTAACCATTCCTTTGTTTCATTGGCGGTGTGCTTCGAATCATTATCCTGCTGGAAGATAAAAGTATCTCTGATGCCCATCATTTCACCACTGCTATTCAAATTATTGCGCAAAATGTCAAAGTTCGATGAAACTTAAGTTTTCAACATAATTTCCTGACATTCAGCCTGAGGCTAAAATGTTTCCGTTCCCGTGTTTCACTGTTGACCTGATATGACTCATTTCAAATGCAGCATTTCGTTTTCTCAAGTGCAGTATTTGGTTTCTCATTTCGCAAGTTCAATATTTTCGGCTCTGACGGTTGCAAATATATATGTATGGGGACAACCAGATGCTGCATTTGAAATAAATCAGGCCAACAGTGAAATATAGTGGCGGAAACGTTTTAGTCTGGAGCTGGATGCCATAGAATGGTGTTAGAAATCTAAGTTTCATCGAAGGTATTATGAATGCAGACAAGTATGTTGACATATTGCGCCATAACTGCACAGAAGTGCTGAAAAGATGAGCATCAGAGAAACTTTCATCTTCCAGCAGGATAATGATCCGAAGCACACTGCCAATAAAACTAAGGAATGATTACTTTATAATATTCGTAGATAAATCAAAACTCCACCCCAGTCCCCGGATATAAATTCCATAGAGCAATGTGGTACTTGCTGGACTTGAAGGTCCTACAAAAAATTAAGTTCTTCGAAACAGCAGCTACAAACGGTTTTATTACTTTTCCGCACTCCACTGTACTAGCGGAAAGGTAATGTAATCGTGTCTAGAAGAAGTGAAAAAACAAAATATTTTTTGGGTTTACTTTTCGTTTTTCCGCCTAAAAACAAAAAAAATGGTTTTTAAAAAATTTTTGCTGTGTGTATCGTCGCTGTCGTCGGCATTAAAATTCCTTGTTAGCGCAATAAGTCAACTAAATCATGTCGAATCAATCGGGTTTTGACTTATCCTGATCGGTGACGTCTCCCAGATGCCACCTATTGATTTTGAGGTCGATAGCACACACCACCCCCTTCCCTTGGGTCTATTTGAGAATTTTTTTTTGTTAGCACGATAACTCAACTAAATCGTGTCGGACTGATCGGATTTTTACTAATTCTGATCGGGAACGTCTCCCAAATGATATCTATTGATTTTGAGGTGGATAGGACGCACCCCACCCTGTCCATGAGTCATGAGAGCAAAATGGTGGACTATTTGAGAAATTTGTTTTGTTAATACGATAACTCAACTAAATCGTGTCGGATCGATCGGATTTTGACTGATTCTGATCGGGAACGTCTCCCAGACGACACCTGTTGATTTTGAAGTGGATATGACACACCCCACCCTGTCCATGGGTCATGAGAAAGCACGACGGTGGACTATTCGAGAAATTTTTTTGTTAACACGATAACTCAACTAGATCATGTCGGATCGATCGGGTTTTGACTGATTCTGATCGGGGACGTCTCCCAGACGACACCTATTGATTTTGAGGTAGATAGAGCACACTCTACTATGTTCATGGGTCATGAGAAAGCACAATGGTGGACTACTTGAGAAATGTGTTTGTTAGCACGATCACTCAATTAAACCCTGTCGGATTGATCGGGTTTCGACTGATTCTGATTAGGAACGTCTACCAGATGACATCTATTGATTTCGAGGTGGATAGGACACACCCCACCCTGTCCATGTGTCATGAGAAAGCACGATGGTGGAGTATTTGAAAAAAGTAAAACTGTCGCATAAAACACATATTCTGCATGTATGTGTTGGTTTATTTTTTATCGGCTACTCAATTTCGATTAGAGATGTTCTACGTGTGGAAAAGTCCGTTTTAAGGTTTTAAAACTGTTTATTATAAGAATGAGATCAAATTGGACCTGAAATAACACAGACCCTTATATTTTCGATGCCACGAAAACTTCAGGCTATAATTGATGAAAATGGTATGGTAATAAAATATTAAAGTGTAAAATATATATTTTAATAAATTATGGGAATAAAAAAATTTACTGTGCCAATACTTTTTTGACCCTTGAAATTCATATTCTTATTTGTTATTATTACCTAATTTTTAATTCCCTCACTCTATTGCCACCAATGATTACTAGTTGGATGGTAATTTTTAAATAAATTTAATATCAAACAATTCACCTTTATATGTTTGAGATTTGAGAAAACAGTGGTGTGTTCCAATACTTCTTTGACCTTTTGTATATAGGTTATGTGGATACAGACACGGCATTCATAATTTTGTTATTTTATTTTTGATTTTTGAAAAATTCCGAAACATGTCAACTATATTTTTTAAAAAGACTTTAACTGACATACTTGTTTTAGATTTTGTGTTTGAACTGTAATGTCATCACAACGTTTCTTTACAAACGAATTTTGGAACAAAATTTAATCCCTAAAGTTTTCCGTGTACCACTGTATCCCATATAAGGATTTTCTATTTGCTGTTTATATGATAGAAAGGGATTTTTCAGAAAATTACAAATAAGCTAAATACGACTTTATTCTCGACAAAAATGTTAAGGCTGTTCAAAAATTTCCTTTAATAACTATCATTCAATCAGTTCAATCATGTCCAGGCTGATATTTTCTATATCAATTCGAATTCGTTCATCGCATCAGATCTTCTAAATTATTTACCCTATTGAAATAGGCCACGACTTTACATAACATCCAATAAAAAATCCAAGGGGTCAAGTCAGGGAAACGTGGTGGCTAGTCAGTTGGCCCTCGTCATCTACTATTTAATGAATTTAGGATATAAAAATATTAGAACGGTTTGTTTCTTTCTAAACAAAGAATATTTGACCACAGAATCGGTATAATTAATAGAAAATCTATTATATTAACATAGTACAACACTTCGATCTAAATATTTGTTATTTAGTGGAAGATTATAGCGAACATTTCTAATGTTTATTAAATTAATTGGTAATTTTGTTAAACTATTTTGTTTCGCTTGAAACTTTCCAACTGCTAACATATTTGCAAACTATACCAATATGTCTGCTTCTTTCAGATACATTATTTTGTTATTTATGTTCTCTGCTAACTAATATAGAATTCCATCTTAAATTTTATAAAAAGACTTCAAATACATATAAAAGCTATACGAAAATATACTATTACCCATTTATAATGAATTAGTTCCTGCCTCATTATTGCCAACTTGTTTTCCTTGTGCTAGAATGTTAACAACCATAATAAAATGGTAAAGTTTATTAAAGAACCAATTCTTATTGAATTTGAAAAAGTGGTACCAGAATACCAAAATGAATAATTTTTAAAAAAATGCACCAGAATTGATTCAGTTCAGTCAATTATGTCACCACTGATAATACCGTACGACTGTGATAATCATCATTCAATATTTCTATAGTTATTTTAAATATAATTATTTATTATGTTAGTAAATTCCAGTTATGATATTCCTAATTAGTAGAGCTTTTATAATAGTAAATGAAAAGATTTAGCAGAATTAATCGAGTTTGATTCTCAATTGGATTAATTTCTACCTCTCTCAAATATTTTAGTGATTAGATTGTAACTATACAAATATTTTATAACTATTTAAAAATAAAAAAAAAAACTGTAAATTACACGAATACTTTACGATGTTAGTTACTATCGTTAAATGGTTTTTACTACTATTAAACTCTGTATATACTACACTATGTTCATAGTTATGAAGATAATTTACGAGATTTATTGATATGTGTTTTAATCCTCCCTTCCAGTTAACACCTTAGGACTAATTTAATCGCCACGTAGGGTCTAAGGTATTATTATCCATAATTTTCATACGAAATATGTTCCTTATAATTTTTCAGCGTTTTTTTCGAAATAAACTGTTTTGTGCTTAAAATTGTGCATCTAGTCATTCGTGGGCCATCCTGTATATGAAACCAATAGGCGGTAACATATCATTATAACAGGTTATGCAAGAGAGAATCTATTAAATATTCTTCGTGAAACGACTGCCGCTACTTTTGCGATGGCGAAATTATTTTTTGTTTTTTAGGTTACAAAATAAGCAACGGTTTTTATATTGTTCTTGTGATCGTTGTCTTTTGCCCTGTTATTTGGAACGGTCAAATAGCTGATCGCAGGATAACCAGCTGACGGATATAAGGTCAATAAAAAACCGCATATACATATGCATGTATTTAATAGTGCTCGTGGCTCTATCCTGATTCTCTGTAACACTATTCGTAAAGCGGATATTAACCGATTATATAACTTAACTCTATCTATTATGTGGGGCAAATTAAATTTCGATTATATGTTGGGTCAGTTTTCCTGTCTTTAATATTGTTTTGGGAAGACGACTTAAGTACCCTTAGCACAATGAAATACATATTTGCAACATAATATAATAAGCTGTCGAAAATATTTTACAGTGTATTTAGATTATTTAATATAATATAAAATATATTTTCTATTCCTTTGAATTTCATTGGATTACAAGTAACATCACAATTTTTTGATATAATATTATGTATGAAACTAATATAATTTCATGTCGAATTTCACATAATTTATTATTATTTTATTTCTTTTTCAAATTACTGGATATTTATAGGTAAAAGAAATATATTATATAAGGGAAGTACAGTGTTTGTCCTTGCCTTTTCACTTTTGTTTCCATTACATTTTTAAAGTTTTATTATTTCATAAAAATTGTATGTCTATTTGGGCTACTCCATTTGTTCTTTTAAAAACTGATAATATTTTCGGATCTAAAAGGAAAGTATGTAAAATAAATATATGATTTAAAATGTTTTTTAATGTATATCCAAATAAAAAGTTGTTTCAAATAAATTAGCAAATAAGAATAGGTATGTACATAGGTAGGCGACATGATATTTTTGATATATAGGAAAAGATTTAAGACAATCAATAATTACTTTGTTTATATTACAATTGAGCAATGTATTATTCAACTTTATTTTAGAAAAAAAATCTATGAATACCCGTAATCTCTCATTACTAAACGGCTGTTTTCGTGTGTGCGTCAGGAACTTTTTCGGTCGATGTACGAAATGTTTTTCGATCGAATTTCGGCATTTTGGCAAAATCAATATAGTAAATCGACCCTTGCGAACGTGGTCTTTTATTTTTTGGTCCGAAGCTTCTAGAGGCATGCTCCGGAGGAGCGTGCCTTCGATATGAACGAGAGGGCGGCGGAATATTATTGCGATTTGCTTACTCGTCTATGAATTAAAACACAATACACTAATATTATATAAAATAATGCAAAAAATAACAATTTTTATTGTGATACATCATATTATATTATCATAAGAACATTTTTAGGATACGAAAATGATGCTGAAAACTTTTTTAGAAAACTCGGTAAAAGTGTCATTAAAATACTTTAAGGATTTTTAAAGATAATTTTTAAGTTTTAAAAGTACTAAAGTAAGTCTGTTATCAGTTTTGTAAAATATTTGTTATGAATTTGTGGCTTCAAAAACGCAATAAAAAGTAATATATCGCTACAAAAATAAAACGTAGTCACAATTAAATTTAAAGTTTGGTATTTTAAAATATGGGTTCGAATTCAAGATTTTTTATTCATATGTCATTTGATAGATGAATTCTCATTGTTCATCCACTTTTATATTAATAAAACATACACATATGTTCTTGAATCTATTTTATCTTATGTACAGCATACAGAATGTTCTAGAATATTCTTATTAATATATATATATCAATAATAATATTCTAGATAATTTCTGAACATGCAATTTATTTTTAGTACAATTTTTTTTCATGTAAATATGTACATGTACGCTATTCAGTCATCAATAGTTATTTTATATTTCCAAGTACCAAAAATCATCCACAAAACTCAAAAATGAATTATTTTCCCCTTCAGGATTACCGCCTAAAAAGTAATCAACCTGCATCTTATTTTTAAACTTGCAACAGTTCCTGAAATAAACAGGTGCATCTGTGCCGGCGTCTGTCTTAAAGTCGTCCAAAACGCCGCAATTACTTCGTACTTCATACTCCAAGAAGTACCTAATTCAATCATTGCTTAACAAGTAATTCCCTTATTGTATCTGCGTCATCTAACAATAGACTCTTACCACAAAGTTAATTGTAACTTTTGCGCGTAAAACGGAAGATAAACGTCTGGTAGATGGTCTGACTAGTGTGAGTAAACAAGCGGCAAAACGCTGTGCGGCGTTACTGATAGAATGTAGCGACGTTCATGGGTTACCCTCATCGGGTAGAGACATTAAAAAAGAACTGCTGTTGTAGCGATAAAAAACACTTACTACTGATAAATCATGCGATGTTGTGAAATAATAATACGTATTCTGATATACTTTTAAAGCTATTATTACAAATTGTTTTGTTACAAGCGATTGTTACAAAATTTCATTTATAAATTTTTATATTTATGGTAAATAAATAAATTTCAAAATTGAAACAGTTAAAAATAAGAAATGTTTGTCATAAAAGGATATACTTTAATGTTAATTTAACTTCTTCTTTTCATTTTCAAAATAAAAGTATATTATAAACTAAGAATACCATATAGTATATACTATTCATTTCATCGCTATTTGCCAAATAAAAAACTCTCTTGCCGATAAACGGAACAGTCTATCTGAGCATAGCCATAAATACAAGTCACGGTATGAGATAAAAGCCCTTTGGGATTTTTTATTTGGCAAATAGCGATGAAATAAACTATACATTATTATATATTACGATATAAACTACAAACCATGAAAAAATTGAGGTAACAACAAATTAAGAACTTAGTAATCATAATCAATTTTAACAAACCATTTTATATATGAAATTATGAAGTAGTTTTGAAACCATTTTATACATGAAGTATGAAGTAGCCAGTTTTTAGTTTATCCAAATTCAGATTAGGGAAATATATGGATGTCTTTCTTATAAAAATTGGTGAGATTACATGATAGACACATAAAACAGTTAATACCTAAGGGGGTGGGATTTACGTTACCCCAATAGGGAAACAAACTCCTAACATTGATCTCAGTACGACAGCGCCATTACAAGTAAGAAACACTGATGAAAGCAAAATTTTACATTTATTTATTAAAAATATATGACTGTATGAAAATGTATGATGTTCAAGCTCCCCGAATAAATTTGCAATTGATTATAAATAATTGATTTGATATCATTTAAATTCGAACATGAAAATCTATTCTGGTAATTCTGTATCACTTTATGATGATTGATTGGTGATATTCAATATGTTAAAAAAGAAACAACGTTTTCCATAAACAACACAAGGTTATATGTGGATTGACAAGCGTTCAGATCAATAGTTTTGATCTGATGTGATCAAATCTGATCAACAGGCTCTTAGAAATGGCAATATGGTTGGCGAACTGCGAGTCAAACGGCGTATAATCTTTCGATGTCTGTCAAAAACAAGAGGGCTTATTCTTTGTGTTAAGCAAATCTGTTGAAATTGAATTAGTACCTTTAATTATACCCTTTAAACCATCCCATATAAAACTAGGCCATTTAGAAACATTTTAACTACATCTTAAATGTTGCTTCTGCTTTTGTTTTTACAATTTTATACATACATCTGTTTCCCAGATAACTAGTTATATACTGTAGATGTATTTCGCTAAATATAAGATGAAGGACTAATATCATTACTAGATAACATTATTATATCATCATCATTAGGTCATCAGTCCTAAGACTGGTTTTACGCTAACCTCCAGCTTATTCCATATTATTATATAATATATAATAATTATATATTATATATTTAATTTTATATTATAATAATGTATAATAATTATATAAATATATAATAATTATAAAAGGTAAATATAACCTTTTTTGGGCGATTTTTAGTGAAGAATAATACGTTCGTTAACTTTAAATATTCTTCTAGAATTAAATTCGATGTGGATTATCAATATCAGAGTTATATCATTCTTTAGAATTTTTGCAATATACGGGAACAAAGCTTATATAATTACTAAGATTTGTAAAGTAATAATATTAAATTTAGGTAGGAATAATATCATCATCATCATTAGGTCATCAGTCCTAAGACTGGTTGGACGCTAACCTCCAGCTTCTCCTATCTTGTGTTAACCCTGTTAACCCTGTTAAAGGAATAATATATGGGATATAAATAAATCACTTTTAAATTAATATAATGGTTATAAAACACTAAAAGGAACAAAAAAAGAGAGAAAAATATTATGAAATATCACACCGTTAGCAAAATTATTTTTTTCATACAAATTTTACACATTCATTAACCAAAAACTAAGTGACATGTATGATCAATATGATCATTGATTATACCAATACTACGAAAACATTTTACACAAACTTACTACATTTTAAATTATGACATTCTGACTATTTTTTACTTATGTAACCTTTCTCCGAAAATATTTATGTAAAAGTATTTCTTCTACCAGTGACAATACAGCTAACAAAATATGGTGACATGTGAATTGACTCATTTCATAATAACTCATTTCATAACATCAAACACTAATGCAATTTTCACTTTAAAATCACTGTTTTTTAAAAGATTTCAAAATATGGCTTTTGAAAAGATGCAAAAAGGTACATAATAGAGAAGTAAAATAAATGTTGTCATTTTATTTTAATAGTTATGACTTCATTGATATGTTGTTAATCACATTCCCTCATTTAATAATGCAAGTAGATCACCCTTTTTGTGTGATTTATCCTTAATTTCTCTTAAATGCTGATGACAAACATACTTGCGTAGCTTAAATGTTTTACACTTTTCAAACGTTTTTGTTATATATGTTAGTATTGTTTATATCGATGTTAACATATTATAAGCTCGTGCAGTATTGTATTAATTTTTATATCATTTTCGGAATCTAGTATAAGTAAATGAAGACATATGTATGTAAAAGAGAAATTTAATATGTGGAATTTGAAGTCGCTTATAGCTTGCGCAATCGCTACCCGGACACGACACAGACCTTGCAGTGCGTTTGAATAGGGTTACAAGGAGGCCAACGCTCTGCCGAATGCAAGGCAGCCGCGACTGTTGAAGGACAAGGGTCCAAAAATTCAATGACCTAACTTTAGAGGGCCTTTAGAGGACACGCAATGCGTGTATGCAAGCCGCGGACGCGGATTGAAGGGGAGGCGGGTAACGTCGCGCTTCTCTATTCAGATGCCTATTTGGTGGTTCCAATCTAGAGATCAGGGCCGTTTCTAGGGCGGTTTGGTGTCGCCCTTGTGCAAAAGTAAATTTAAATGTCAAATCGAAAAATGTTATTTAATTTAAGACAGTAAATTAATTAGTCACTCCATTGAATGCTAAAATATTAAAATTCAATATATGTCTACACAATAATATAAATTTTTATTACCAGGTATGTATATGCAAACTGAAACAGGATTTTTTTGTATAGAACATACACGATTATTGTATGAAAATGATAAAAAATATTTTATTCGAAGTATTGCCCATTGCTAGCTATACATTTTTCCCAACTCTCAGACAATTTGTAGATTCCATGGCAAACAAATTCTTGCTCTATTGAAGTAAACCAGTCATCGAGACAGTTTCATACATTTTCGTGAGAATTGAAGCCCTGCTCCATGTCCCGTCGATGCAAATAAGTAGTAATCGGACGGAGCCAAGTCTGGTGAGTAAGCCGCATGCGACAGTATTTCTCAACTAAACGCCTCAATCGTTTTCTTGGCCGGTTTTTCTGTGTGTGATGGCGCATTATCATGAAGAAAATCACTTTGTACTGCCTATTTTGATATTCTGGTCGTTTTTCATGCAAAACTTGATTCAAATCAATCATTTCTTGTCGGCAGCGTTCAGTATTAACGGTTTGGCCAGATTTTAGAAGCGCATAATAGATCACACCCTTCAGATCCCACCAATCAGAGAACAATGTCTTCCATCTATAGCGACTTGGCCTTGCAGTCGATGTCAATGTTTTGCCTGGAGTTCCCATGATCCTTATGCTTAGGATTCTAGAAATATATCCATATTTCATCGCCAGTCATAATTCAATGGAGAAATGACTTTCCTTTGTACCTGGCGAGAAGCATTTCGAAAATGGTTTTTCGGTTTTTCTGCTGTCTTTCATTTAGTTCGTGTTGAATCCATTTTTCCATCTTCTGGATCTTTCCCATGGCTTTCAAATGTATGGAGACGGCTTCTCATGTCAATTTAATTAATCTGCAAGTTCTTGTTACGTTTGAGCGTCATTGTCATCCAACAATGCTTGCAGTTCGCTATCTTCAAACTTTTTCGGTGATCTTCCACGTTCTTTGTTTCTCAACGTCGAAATTGCCATTTTTAAATTTTTTAAACCACTCAAAGCACTGTTACTTACCAAGAGCACGCTCACCGTAGGCTTCGACAAGCATTTGATGCGACTCTGCAGCAGTTTTCTTCAAATGGTAACAGAAAATCAATGCTGTCCACAAATCGTAGTTTCTAGGCATAAAATTCGACATGTTCAGCGCTATTGAAAATGATGTTGTATGAAACTTGTATTGTTGTGAGATGGAAAACCTTTATTAGATGCCAAAACAAGAAAATGGCGCCAATGACGCAGTGTGACGGTAACTACATTAGCAACTAGGTCATCTATGGGCAAATTCCGGTTTCATATTTAAGTACCTGGTGAGCTAATGTAAAAACCCTTTTTCGATTTTTCAAAAAATTTTTATATGTATACGAATTCCCTAAAGTATCTGGCCCATCAAAAATCTGTCATATAATACATATTATGAAAGATAACCAATTAGATTTAACATGAACTGTAATCAATATTATCACTTTCTGAATTCAAAAATAATATATCAAGTATTTTAAATATGTGGAATTCTATAAAAATATTGAAATAATTTGTTATGTACCTTATACAGCGTTAAACAACTTCTTTGCTAGATCCACGATAATATATTGTCAGTGTCTTACAAGTCTTAAAAATGAAAAATAACTGAACTAATTAAAAAAAATAATATAAAAAGGGAAAAAATCTCAATAACATAATATCAAAATTTATCTTGATCAAAGGTGGTCTTCCATCCTTGCCCATGTGGACAAATTCTTTGCCCAGTTCTTGTGAATTAGTTACAGGAGTTCTGAAAACTCTGCAATTATTCTCTCTGTCTCTATTTCAGTAGGTAAATTTCAGTAGGCAAATTTCAAAAACTCTCGCAGAAAAAAGTATCTCGTGTCGTTGCATCGTCTAGCTGAAAATAGAAATTGTGAAGCCATTGGCGACGAAATTGATAAAAATGGGCTCAATTATTCTTATGTGAAAAAAGTATGTAGATTTTTAGTACTTCACATTCATATGTTTTCGGAATTGACCTATATGAAAAGATGAAACCACGCAGCGTTAGAAAATAATGTCAAAACGCTAGACGTCTGGGCTAGCAAACCGTTTTCCATAAAGAAAGATTTGATATGATTGCATTTTATGTGCATGCTTCCTCCAAGTTGTTTATTATCGTTAAACATGTTCCATAATAAAGTGCAATTTTAATTTATTGATGCATATGCTTCAAAGGTTTGTAGTCTCCTGTTCCATACATTGACTAATTCAATGAAAATCTTTTGCGCGAATGGTTGGTCTATATCAGTCTCTGAGTTTATTTCGCGAAACACGCCAATATAATTTTTAAAGCATCTATAATGCATTGATATTACTGTTAAATCTAGAGGTGCTATAGAAAATTGTTCCATGGATAGCCATATATTTCCAAATATCAATAACTATTAAGTCCTGTAGTTTTTATGATCTGTAGTGAAAACCATCATACAAAACTGCTTAAGATTACAATAGAAGCAACTTCAGCACAAATGATTGACAAATTTTGGCGATTCAAAGTTGATTGACACATTTATGATACTAGCTCTACCAATTACTTTAAAATTGACTCAATTGGTTACCACGATTACTTTTGACCAAGATAATTTTGTATATCAGTATAAATTGTATCTTCATTCTTCCTGCTACATCTGTTTTATATATTAGTTGGTAATCTAGGCCATTGCCATATATGTATATAACGTAATTTATTGCAATAGATACAAAGCAAATATGAACAAAGTAAACATGGCAGGATATGCATATATATTTTTATTAAATCTGACTTTAAAGTTGCCAGTAAACTCTTGACTGGCCATGGTATTACCACTATTAAACGACGTTTCGTATATTTTACTTCGTCCAGTAGATGAATATTGAAAATGTATTGGCAATATTGGCAGTCCATTTCATGGTTATCTTTCGTAGTTATCCTTCGAAGCATACATAATCTCAATTTTTCAGTCAATCAAATTAACCATGAGGATCATATACGAAGTCGTTAGGTTTATAGGACAATGGTTAAATTATCACCTAAAATTCTATAAAATTCTATAGTTCGATAAACGTGAACTATCTAAATAAATAGTATGAAACTTTTTTCATTATTTACTTTTCGAAGAAAATTGTCCCATAGATGTTTAGAATACACAGAAAAATTGGAAACATGTGAGCTCAATGGCAAAAAAAATTGTGGCTACGATGCTACAAACTTTTACAAACAATGAGATTCTAGGAGAAAATTTAGGAGAAAATAATTTTAGGAAATTTAGGAGAAAACGTTGTGTGTGATTTAAGAGAAGAATTAAATACATCAGTAATATCACGGTGGATTTATAATATTATTGATAATCATCAGTTCTATTTCTACGGTGTAGTAAGTGGTAAACTAAATTAATGTACATACACATATATTTTCTATTCTTAGATTTATGATTCATTTAAATGTGCATATATATATATATATATATATATATATATATATATATATATATATATATATATATATATAACTTCAATGATAGTTTCCTACAAGAAATGATCATAGAAATATCATTACTTTTTCTTAATTATGATTCACTTTATTAACTAACAAAATTATATAGAAGCTTTATAATGTTTTAAATAACCTTACTAATTTCATCAATATCTGTAAGTATTTATTCTCAGTGTGGTGGAAATAATGTAAAATATGTTTGGTCATAAAATAATAAAAATAAGAGAACTACAACTTCAAAAAGATGTAAACACCCATAATTGAGTATTTCTTAAATATTTTAATTTGTATTGTATATTGAAGTTAAAAAGGGAAAACAATCTCTCAGTTTTCTATGCTGTATGGCAGATTATGCATTTAAATTATAATATACATAAAATTAGTATAAAAATATTAGATTTTGAACTGCAGTATGACAATGTAGTATTAGCAGGAATAATTCATGATATTTGTTAACGATTTCTGAGTCGTCAAGTTTCATGGTAGTTTTGATGTTTATATCTACCGTAATGTAATATTTGGTAATGTATATACACACTGTATATTTAAAATAATGTAATATTAGTAATAATGTATATACAAAATATCATATGTATATGAATTGACTTTTGACTTCGATCTGTAATTCATAGTTTATTATATTAACCATACAACTAGATTATATTTGATTACTTTCAGTTTGTGCCTTTAAAACATAATTTTATTTTACCAAATTTTAAAGGCAAATGTAAGAAACACGAATGATAATCAGCATATTTAAAATAGAATTTTATTCATCTCAGCTTTGAGGGGATTCCAGTTAGTTGCAACTGTTTTCTGCAAACTGCAGTGTGCAGTTTGCAGAAAGAAAGAAAATTAAGAGCTCGTTGGATGTACATTTCTACTAAAGTAATTAGAATTACTATTTGGTTCAAGTTTGAGCGAAATTCTTGAGAAAACAACTAAATGACGGTTGTTGATTGTGTTGAAAATTTCTCAAAAGTTAAATAAGCGTATATGTAGGGAGTATCTTTACAAATTGCTATTTGATGTATATATAACTTCCATAGGGGGTTAGATTAATTAGCTAAATTTATCAGTGTGGATAATCTAAGTAACTAGTGCTACATACATGTTTTTAACAAAGTGGAGTTTTCTATATTTACTTGATCGTTAAGGAGGGTAATGTTTGTAAGAATAAATTATCTTTATAATTATACAAATGATGTATAATAATTATTTTTATTATAATTAAAACATCGGGTTTCAAAATAGGCTTTATTTTTTATACTAGCATATAAGGTGCATATTTTATCTATGATATACAACATCATTTGTAATTAAATTGATCTATTTTACTTAGTACACGTTCTTAATCTTAAGTTTCAAGAAATACAAAGGCAAGTTAATATAGAAGAATAACCATTAATGGGATAGATATAGATAAACACAAATAGCTAATGATTATTCTGAAGAAAATAATTTAACTTAAGCAATTAAAATTTTAAAATAGGAACCCAATAACTTATTAAACGTAACCAAAAGTAACAAAAACGTTATTTCAAATTACCCCATTATCAAGAATATACTTAATGCTTCTGACTAATAATCTTGAAGTTTTAATTACGCCAAAAAATGTAATAAGATGTTCATATCAACCGGACGTAGTTTTAGTTGTAATTGAAAAGAACATTTTGATCAAACTAATGGTGTCTTATTGTATAATTCACTAAAACTAGTTCAGAGAATTAGTTAGTGAACCAATTTTCACTAGTTTGGACACACAGAAATTAGAACATCCTTCCCCAGAAAGCCTACAAGCAGGTTTTGTGTAGGGGAAAGTTACACATATAAACGCGGACAAACACCCAGACCTGAGGGAAGTGCCAAGCTCCCCTCTGGTGAGAATCGAACTCACGCAGACAATGTGCCCAGTATTTGGCCCAGTTGCCACCCTGTTACCAAATACCGAGTCAGCACCACCGCGACACCATGAGAATAAGACCATGCGTCACCCATCCAAGTCGCAACCGCGCAATCCGTTGCTTGACTTCGAACAGCGCAGGTCCGACAATGAACGGAGTACGCTGTTTCATCCTCACTCACCCATCCGCAGTTCACTGAATATATTATATTAATAAAAGTAGAATTTACATGATTACGTAGAATATCAAAATACAGATTTTTACTTTTCCGCACTCCACTATACGCGGAAAAGTAATGTAATCGTGTAAAGAAAAATTGAAAATCGTTTTTCAGCCGAAAACCCAAAAAAAAAATGGTTTAAAAATTTTGTTGTTGTTGTGCGTGTGTCGTTGTCGTTGTCATTGTCGTCGGTATTTATTCTTGTTAGCACGATAACTCAACTAAATCGTGTCGGATCGATCGAGTTTTGACTGATTCTGATTGGGGACGTCTCCCAGACGACACCTATTGATTTTGAGGTGGATAGAACACTCTACCATGTACTCTCGACTGATTCTGATTAGAGATGTCTACCAGACGACATCTATTGATTTTGAGGTGGATAGGATACACCTCACCTTGTCCATGGGTCATGAGAAAGCACGATGGCGGACTATTTGAAAAAGGTAAAACTGTCGCATAAAACACATATTCTGCATTTATGTGTTGGTTTATTTTTTCTCGGCCACTCAATTTCGAGATAGTCCGTTTTACGGTTTTAAAACTGTTTATTTTTATTGAAAACAGTGTAGTTGTATACTGTTTCAGACAACTGTTACTGTTATTTAAATTTGAATGTACAGCTTAATAACATCTAAATTAATTAGTGAATAAATTAGGGCTCAGATAATTCATATATCACGAATTTTGATAGGTAGGTACCTACTGACGATGAACATATTTTAACATCTCATGATTAAGAAGCAATACGGTAAAATATCTATATATATTAATAACACAGAAAACACCAAGAGGATAGATGTAAGACAAATATACTTACCTAAGATCTGAAAAATGCGTATACCTACGAAATACCATTTATTTTCTGAATATGTAGTAATACAAAGTATTTTCTTCACGCCTAATAATAAGTAGGAAATACATAAATAAGCATATTGCAAACAAGTTCATCTCATTGTATTTTCTTATAGCAGGAAAAATATAGAATTACCTGGTAAATAATCACGCAATAAGAAAATAATAGAAATGACTCTGAAATGAGTGATTAGGCTAACAAATTTTCCATTAATTATAGTAGATGTCAGTCTTAATATACCTAAATTTAATTTTGAAGTGAATGCAATATCCACAACAGAAACTTGCGGCGACAATTAATATATCATTATTTTTATTTTTTGAAAATAAATATGAACGGGAGAAGATTGTATTCCTTTACAATTTCATATAATACTTCATTAAGACTTCATTGAAATTTCATATAGTACCTATTCAAATGATATATAATTTAATTTTTTTTCAGTGAAAATAAAAGTGAGAGGATCGGTTAGACGCCAATTTTACTTCAAGGAGCATTCGGTGAATAATTTAAAATCTCCTTATGTTGCGTGTTGATCAGTAACAGCATTAAATTGGTATGCGAACGAATAATACAAGCACCAAAAATAGAATTTTTAGTAGAGATTGGCAAGTATTTGAAATACATAAACCTATCAATGGGCAAAGCAACAGTATATAAGCCAGCTATGATAAGCCTTTATAATGAAGGTGTATAATTCATGACTGAATGGAAGAACTATGTAAGTATGGCGAAGTATTAGTAATCACACATGTCACATAGATATATTGATAATACAAGTTTCATATGGTGGCCTAGTGTTGATAACATAGGGGTACTATTTCTTAAGGTCTAAAAAAAAAATGGAAAAAGCAAACCTTAAAATTGACAAAAAATTCTTTGGTTCTGAAAATATGCTCGTTTTCGAGATGAAAATTAAAAAAAGTGTTTTGCGGAAAGCTGCAAAAAAAAAGAAATTTCCTACTGAAAGTATTGAAAAACTGAATATTTAACTATTACTACTATTAGTCATAGGAGCATTATTGATTTTAAAAACTGATTCTTTTGCAAAAGAACCAGTCTATCTACCAAAAGTTAATTTTACTGTTTCCCACTACAGTTTACATATAATAGTCAATCTATATTTTCACGGCACTAGCAATAAGAAAACACATTAAGGAATAGTTTCTAGAAGCGAGAAAAAAATCACTGATCTTGAAATCCTTCAACGCGAGTCCGAGAGACCTTAGAATTTTATTAACCTATTATTTTATGGGATGTTATTAGTGATAATACTGAATAAAAATAATTGTAAAATCGTTTACAGTAGAACTATTTTAGTTGAGTGCAATAACAGTATAACTAGAAAATATTTTTTTAAATTATCCATCGGGATGTTATCGATTGATTTAAATGCTATAACTTTACAATGCATCAAAATATTCAATAACCAATAGTTTGCTAATGAAACAGTTTTATTTTAATTTCCCAAAAATAAACTCTTTGTACATGTATTGTTCTTTCACCCCGATTTAATTGCACAACTGCTTACTGCCAAAGCATGTATGACGAAAAAAATCATATTGCACACCCTGTATCGGCGGCCGAAACGGCCCTGTCAAAAATTAACTACGAATAAAAAAGTGGGGAACGAAAGGTCTTCCAGATAAAAGTAGATTTACAGTAATGGGAAAGGCTTAGCACGGCATGGATATTATATTTATAGGACAACTTGGAAATAATTAAACTGGTCTTATAATTTTTTTATTTTAACGCACCTGTAAGCATTTGTTTCGTAATACCTGTACATTTGGTCGAACCAAACGAGCAGGGTATAAAAAGTTGTTTTGTGGAATAAAACGATAATATCGTCATCTGTTTAGAGTTAATGAATTTGGCGTATGTTGCTAATCCTGAATACACTTAGTACCTTTAAGTACAATGTAAATGATTATCATTTAATAATAAAAGTAGCATATATACATACATAAGTAATTCTGATATGCAGGTTTTGATTTTATTAATTAAGTATTTTTTAAATCATACTAATATTCGACAAATGATTTTAAACCGCGGTTGAGACCATCCTATTATTACTATTTCATTGTTAGCTAAGATCGTAATTGAGGGAAAGGTAATAAAATGGAGATAAAAGTTTTAGAAATAATTGCACATTCTCCAAACATATTGCGACATTAAGTTTTCTAGAGCCATTGTATATTCAATTACTATGTTCTTGTGGCTCTTTACAGTTTTTACATCTTTTATAAGAATTATAGTGATTCAGGTTTTAATAGAGTTTAAAATATACATTTTATGTAATTATTCTGTAATAATTATATATATCTTTTCCTTGCGCTTCTTTATGAAACTAAATTTAACTTTAAATAAGTCACAAATAACTAAAATTCGAGTTTTTAAAAATAGTTGGTGTTTAATTCTAGAATAATTAAATATTGAACTTTATCTGCAAAATCTCTATTCGGAAAATAAAACCATGAGGCCGTTTTCATGGACTCTATATGACATGACATATATGAAATTTTATTTTCACGAATATCCTACATAAATTAAAATTCCTAAACCAGAAATGAACTGCACGAATTGATGACTCTTTATGATTTTACTTATTATATGTTGAATAGAATAATATCAAAATAGAGAAAATTTAACTTCTAAGAAAGAGAATCTCTATTTCCTTCTATCTGATTTAGTGATTTGCTTTGATATCTATCCTGTGATAGATATATGTAAATAAGAATTTTCATCATATAGACATAAAAATAGTTACTTTAAAAGCTAAACAAATCTGTTGTTATTTCAGAGAATCAAGTCTAATAAAGTAATGAAAAAATGCAATGTCATCGTAACTCTAAGAATATGTACCTATTATGTATTCAAATTTGCTATTTCTTCAGAAAGGCACATTTATTAAAGTTTAATGAAAAAAATCGTAATTAAGAATAATTTCTAAATAGTTTTAGGAAACCTATTGCTCCTAAAATTGTTTCAAATATATTTGTTTATACTTACATGCATATTGTCGTTTTAGATTATTTCACAAATCGAGAAACAAATGGAAAAACAAAATGAAAAATGTATCTAGAAATATACCAAATAGATGTTTAAACATACTGGTTCCTCAAGAATAGGAAAAAGTGTGAGATTCTCTAGGTATGCGTAGAAGAAAGAGTGAGGCAGCATTCAGAGGGAAGAGGATGCACTTTACGCGTGGCCAGATCAACTCTACATCCACATTCAATATATATGTATTCATCAATATATACATATTCACTCTGCAAAGGTCTCGAATGGACTGACTAAAGACCAGGCTATTTATTGTGCACCTCATGGGTGGTCCGATATCGCAGTTTTCAGACTTGTTCCTATTCTTGATGAGCAGAAACATTATTTTCTGCTCACTTGTAGTGCACAAGAGGGTGCTCTATTTGTTTTAAAAAGACTAAAAATGGTGCCAATTCTTGAAATTCAGTACTAGCCAGCTTCTCGTTCCAGAATAAATGTTTCATAACAATGTAATTTGTGGAAACTCTTAAAATGTAAGTTTATATTTATTTCGCATAGTATTAGTCATTTTACTGTATGTTTAAGGTAGCGTTAGCGACCATAAACAATATTATGAATTTAATTGTTTCTTGTATTTATAAAGAAACATATATTTAATTAGTGATATAAATTTTCTGAAATCAGACACTAATGTTACTTGAGATTGTTTCCTCTTAAATACCATATAGAGATAGAGCAATCGACTGCACGTCCTTATTCGAAGTCGAACCAGACATACCTTTTCATGCATGTTATTCAGACATGTTCATTAATGATGGAGTTGAACAAAATATATAGGTTTAAAAACATCAACAACGAAGATTTATTTAGCAATAAAAGTGATTTAGACTAAAACAAATGCTGAAAGTAATTCTAATTTCTCAACAGCATAATTTAAATGCCTACGCATTCTATCCGTATACGCTTAAAACACTGAATTTAATCATTGCATGATCTATTTGAATTGTTCTTTATGTTAAGGAACAAAATTTAATAGATAAATATATCTTATTTTGAGCATAGTGGTTAATATATTCATATCAATTTTATGTAAAGACGTAGGTCGAAATATACGAGTTTCCTCTTTATGGGACTTTATTACCAAAATTGATGGTACACTGAGAAATTATTTTGAAGATTCACCACTAATGTAAATGTCATGTATAATGTTGCAATAAAATTATTCGTATAAAAGTAGTGCACGATTATAACGTGAAGATAAAAGTTTGAACTAAAGCAGTAAAGAAATAATGAATTTATCTGTATAATAGGTTATACTATATGATATCATATCTATCGCTTTTTATTTAATAACTTGAAACAAACTTGTCACTGTTATAGCTGCAATATGATATTCTTGAACTGTGCCGTTGCGAAGTAACGTAGTAATGAGATCCTATAATCTAGATCGTAATTAATTTTATTCTCAAAGTTTGTGTCTCACCAAGAAGGTATATACTTAACTTATCATATAAAATTATTATCATCTACATTGCAAGAGAATGTTTTTAAATGTCTCATTACATGCTTATTCATTGGTACATATTGGTATGTTGACTTAAATATACCTAGTACGTTTAAAAAGGGAAAAGCCATGATTTGCTTATGATTAGTTTTGGCGGTTGACATGAAATTATAGCGTTATCTATTTACATCCAGTGCTGTAAATTACCAACAAATTTTTGAAGAAAATTGGAGTATCGATACTTATTTGTTTTTACCATCTCATCAAACATAAATGAAAACTCTTTTCTGTAACATCACATGCATATTTTTTCTGCGTGGCTTTCAAAAATGTCTAAATTTTGTTTGAATATCTGTAAACCGACACAAACATAACATTCATGCCTGACATTGCGACCTATGAATTATAATAAACTTCACTTGTAAAAAACATAATAATAAATCACGTTTGGAGTTAATTATGTTCTTGCTTTCAAAATGAACACCAAGAACATCTTCTATTAACCAAGAACATAATTAACTCAAAATTAATTCAGTATTTTATGTATTTCAGGAAAATATATTAAGTGTATCATTACTTTCGCATCATATGGTACATATGTTTTTCTGATATTGATATTTTCACTTTATTGAATGTACTTAACTTTTTGTATTCGCAATATGTATATAATTTTAATATTGTCTTTTTATATTAATTTTGATATTAATTTTCTCTTTTATTTTACAATTCTGTTGTGATATGTTTTATTTTGTGTATTTTAGAATACGCATTTTGGTGTTTCATTTTTAAAATATGTTTTACTTTAATTATACTAAACCGTTCTAAATTTTGCTTTCCCCTGGAAATATTTCTGGGGGCGCCCCTGGGCGATGTGTATTTCATATTTTTGCAATATGTTTTATAATAATGAGGGTATATTTATTCTGTAATATTAATAAAATACTATTTTAATACTTAAGCATCCTAAAGTTAAAAATATTAAAAAAAAAATTAAATTGTTTTCAGAATTTATAACATCTATCGGCAAATATAGATACGAGTATCATGCTGAGAAGAAATCGCTATAGCTTGATAATGTGATTCCTTGCTCAAACATAGAGGTCGCGAGCTCTTATGACGTCAAACATCACCTCATTCAAAGTGACATTTGATTCGCTGATGTGATGTATGGTGATTTATATTTTATGAAGCGGGTTTATCCACCACAAAGTGAAAATAAGTCAGTGTTTTTAAAAAATGGATGAAAATATTTCCCAATTCGCGTCAGCGGGTGATTTTAATCTTATTCCCGAGTTAACCGGCATTGACGGTGAGTTATATTTTGTTTATATTGTTGCAAGTATTAAGCAATCTTGGCTTTAAATATTGGATGTTTTGTAGCACAGTTCGTTTGATTTTAGATATTTTGAGTCACTGCGAAAATGAGCTAATGAAAAGTGAACTATTTGGAGATGAATCTTTATCTCAGTTGGATGAGCATCTACCGATGGATGATTTACCTTTTGACATAACCGATTTGCAAAATCATAATACGTTTTTGAATGCACAACCTTCCTCACCATCTCTAACATTAGATTCAATTAGATCTGTGTTGAGCGCAGATCAACAGAACTCTTTATTTGACACATCCCAAGTATCCCCTACATATTCAAGTGCACCGCAACGTGTTAATCAGTCTCTGAAGTATTCCCATGTGTCTCCGCAACAAAGTAATAATAGTCCCATTATCCAGAACTTGCAGTTGAAAAATGTATCTCTGCCAGTCCAGAACCCAACAACTGTGATTATTTCATCAGAAAATATTTCTCAGAGTACACAGCCATTAGTATATACAAGTCTGCCTCTTCAAAACCAGCATATCATTTTACAGCAAAGCAAAACGCCTCCAGGTAGACAAAAAGGACATTCGGTAGTTTTGCAGAATATACAGCAAATACAGTCTGATCAATTACAACCGGTTGTGTTGCAAGCAAAAATAATTAAAAGTGATTCACAGGTAATATTATTTGGCTTTTATTGGATATCTGCCAAAAGTGAATTTTTATAAACGAGATATTTTCAAGATACAAATGAGCATTTTTTTTTTACATAGACACATTTATGATTTACTTTTAATAATATCTCATTAAGAGTTTTTTCCTGATAACATTTTGTTTGTTTTTCTCAAGCAATTGTTTATTATTAATTGTTGGATTATTTTAATTTTACTCTTCTTAACCACACATTGTAAAATCTTGGATGTATGGGGTTAAAATCGTAAACGTAATTCATATGCATGATTTTCACAGGTTAATCAACCTACTGTTGTGTATACTACAGCAGTTTCGAATAGCACCACTCAGCCACTTCACACTCTTTTGAATACGAATGGAATTATAACAACCACAGGAATACCACTAGTTTTAGATGGTGATAGTAAGGTTGCTATTAATCGTGTACAACCGCATGGCAAAGAGCACAAAGTGAAGGAAGTAAAAAGAAGTGCCCATAATGCAATTGAGCGGAAATATCGTACTAGTATTAATGATAAGATAGTCGAATTGAAGAATATGATCGTTGGGGAAGATGCAAAGGTAAATAAATTTAATAAAATGTTTTTTTTATGTCAATAATTTGTTGTTGTATTAGTATACTCGGTCAATATTTAAGGATTAAGCTTTATCGTATTATATTAATTTTAAAATGCAAAGCTGTTAAACGACGTTTAACATCGATTTAACTTTTTATTAATATTGTGTATCAGGTCTATTATTGCCAGTTCCCTTTTATAGTTGAATAAATCGGCAATTCTTAGAAGGACAATCGAATATATTCGGTTTCTTCAAAATTCTAATACTCGCCTGAAACAAGAAAACATGGCATTGAAGATGGCGGCAAGGCAGAATACACTTAAAGACCTACTTACTACTGGCAGTAACATCAAATATGGGCCTGAAGATACACCTCCACATTCTGATCATTCATTCTCACCTGAACATTCTCTTCCTTCGAGTCCTGAATATTCCACACAAATTAAGGACGAAAGTGATGATGAGACAATCACTATATCTAAGGGAATGCTAGACAGTTCCAGATTGACATTATGCATGGTTATGCTTGTTATAATTTCATTCAATCCATTTGGTTTGGCTTTGAATAAATACACATCCGGTGAGACTAGTGGAAGCTCTGTTGGAAGAGGAATATTAGGCTGTGAGTTCAAATAGGGAAATTGTTAGACATGTTTTTACATGATCGGTTTTAGGGAATGAAACAGCGTCGGTCTCTTTTTCTCCTTCGGCTTTAATACTATGGTTTACAAATTTGTTTATACTGGGTTTTTGTTTGGTAAAGATGTTTGTCTATGGCGATCCCATAATTCCATGTAAGTCTAAGGAGGCTCAAAAATATTGGAGACATAGAAGACAAGCTGACATATTCATAGAAAAGGTATATAGTAAATAATTTAGATGATTGTTAGTTCATTTGTTTATTATTCAGGGTGATAAAATGGGTGCCAAGCAAGAACTGTTGCGTTGTCTGCAGACGTATGGCATAACTTTGCCGACAAGTCGCTTTGAGTTGTTTTTATGCTTTTGTTGGCAACTATTTAGACAGGTCATGCATAGATTATGGGTAGGCAGATGGTTGTCCAGACATGCGGGTGGCTTTTTTGTTGATGGGTGAGCTATTTTCACAATTTACTGTTTTGCGCAGTCAATAAACACTGCAGATATAAATTTTTTTTTATGGAATTCTCTTTTAGAATCACCAGATTTGAGGGTCAAACGTCATGCAAAGAACTGGCACTTGTGTATAACGATTTGCATAAAATTCAGCTTGTTGATGGTCCTGAGGAAACTTGTCATTTGTTTGGTCTTACAACCTCTTTAAATGCTCTAAATTTAGCTGAGGCTGCTAAAGGTAGGATAAAACCAGTTGATATGATCGACATATATGTTGGTGTGGCCTTAAGAATCAAAGCCAGCACTCCAAACTTTTTACATTCTATACAGAGGTAAGTGAAAAATGTTTCTTATTAAATTGTGAAATTAGTCGTAGGGGTATATAATAAACATTTTCTATTACTGTGCATTAATTGAATAAATTAGGTGAATAATATTACATATTTTATCTGCTAGCATATCATAATAGATACATTATGATGCTGTATTTTAATACTCGAGGGCTGTCTATTATAGTATTAGGAATATAATGAAATCCATCGTAGTACTAGTAATATAATGAGAAAAAAAATGTGTCTTTATGTTTAAATGTTTAAACTATTTATCATGAATATTAAAAATACAGTTTATGCATTTTTAATATTCATATGCAGTAAATGCAACTGCAGTTATTGCAGTTTGTTAAGTTAATAGTAGATTCCATGAAATTTTCTATAGCTTTTAGCTACTGTATTACTTTTCCAAACTCCATGCTATTTTACTGTGGATAAATCAATACCAGAATCTGCCAAAAATGAAGCAGAAAAACTCTAGATATATTTTGGGTGTACTAGATTCAAGAAAGGTACTTGTTTTTGGCATTTTGATGAATATATGGTTTTCGATTAGTTGTTTCTTACATTTATTATTTTTATACAAAAAAAAAAAATTATTGTATATTAATTGGGCACATTGCAACATATTTTCTGACAAATTCCTCTATATCAACTCCCAAAATACTTCATGGTATCCCATAAGTGTTGATTTAGATGCTTTAACTTGGCGTTTGGTTCATCCCACAACGCCAGTTCTGCTTACCAAAAATGGCCTACTTGGCACTCTGATTCGAGTCTCCGGCTTCATCGTGTATTTGAGTAAGCCACCCATTTAAAGTTTGAGAATGGGTTGAGGTCGTTTCGACCCCAATGTCTCTAATCATCCGCTTTACTCGTACGCGACGAGCGCCAGCTATCCTGAGGGAAACTTCGGAGGGAACCAGCTATTAGATGGTTCGATTAGTCTTTCGCCCCTATACCCAGTTCCGACGATTGATTTGCACGTCAGAATCGCTACAGACTTCCATCAGGGTTTCCCCTGATTTCGTCCTGACCAGGCATAGTTCACCTTAAATTCTTGCCTAATTTTAATTTTTTGTATATGGTAATATAATTTAGAAAATGAAACATTTTCTATTAACAAATCTGTTAATTCCTTATACAGGCTACATTCAATGCAATAGCTACTTTTTGTAACTAAAATGTATCCTGATTCTTTCAAAAACTTTTACATTTTATTTATTAAAAAAATTAAATCTTACGTTTGTATCTGTCTGGTTTGTTTGCTTCAAAAATGCATTAAGATGAATGTACTTATGAAAACTAATGTTTTTTAAATTATCCTTAACATTGAATGGAATGTCCTGAAGACGATTTTTTTTTCTATGGATAAATATTCGAAGTATGCCAGTAAAACTTTTTTGTGTTATATTCGTACCTTTACTTGTACACCATTCCTCGCATTGGGTAAACGCAGTCTCATGCAGAACTCGTCGAAGAGAACCCACGACATTTTCATCAAATAGCAAATACAGAGACGTTATTTTGACAATGTATAAACAATTTGATTATTGTAAAAGAAATAAAGAATTAGCTTACAATTTTATTTCGAATGAAATAAAATAAAATGTCAATATCATTGCACATTCAAATTAAAATTTTTAAAGATCTTAATTGTTGCCAGCAGATGAAGTTATATATATATATATATATATATATATATATATATATATATATATATATATATATATATATATATATATATGTAACATAAATAGTATTATTGTTTATGTTATATAATGCCAGATATTAATTTATATTCTTTAAAATCATCTGTTATTAAAGAACAAAATACAATATAAAATTAAATAACAAAACAAAGACTAAACTAAAAGCCAAACTGCTCCGAGTTCTAGAATGTATGTAGTTTTTATAACTGTTTTTTCTATAGGTATTTTAAGTTGGCATATCTTAAAAGTTTATAAAAATTGGAAGGAAGTATACGTGTATTTTGTATTACTACTGTACTAAATACTAAATTTATTATAATACTTAAAAATCGATATTTTTAAAAAAGTTAATGAACTAATTCTTGTGATGAACTTCCTCCTCATCTGAATTGGTTATTTAGAGCATATGGATTAAAAAATTTTCATTTCTTACAAATTTACCATGTATATTAAAGATAAGAACCATTTCCAAAAAGTAAAAAAAATATATTAGAATAAAACTGAACTGGCGTCGTTTATTTACAGATATTACTTGGGTTTGGCAAAATTATCATCAACTAATTCTTGCGATGTAGTTCCTCCCCGCCTGCAATGGTTATTTACACCATATGGATACAAATTTTTCATTTCTTACAAATTTACTAAAGACATTAAAAATAGAAACCTGCCGTTTAGTTGTGTTGGAAATAGTATAGATCCTCTTGCTATACAGATGAAGGTGAGGATAAGGATAAGAAGTTACTATAAACCAAATGTTGTTTTCTTTGCTTTAAAACTTACATTTAAGACAAATTTTGTTAACACGTGTATTTTTTTAACACGTGAATTTTGTGTTAAGCGATAAATTCTGTCACCATTAAACTTCAGGGTAATTGATTTGTCATTTGTAAATAGGAAATTTATTTGTCTTGTTGTCTAAAGATACTTTTATGTTCCTCAGATAATATGAAATATTCTAGGGACATCATTTTTAGTCAAAATTATTCAAGTTGACATTTACTTCTTGGTTGTATCAAAGAGAAAAAAAATACGCTATCAAAAATTCTTTCCTAAATTGTAGACAATATTGAATTAATTTTTGTGTTAATTATGCTTCTAATAAATAGAGAGTGTGACTATTTTGAGACCAAGAATGTAACTTCTAAGTCTGATTGAAAGTGTTTCATTACTTGTTTAAATTTGTAGATTTACCGAGAACATTTGTTGGAAACGGCAATGCAAATTTTGGTTTCACCTGGACAAAAGAGTGAAAATAATCAAGATAAGAAAACTGATATTAATGACGCTTTGACATACATTGATTTATTGAGAGATAATGTCGTCGTAGATGCTAGAACAGTCTTTGGTGCAAGTCCTGGTCAAAGTGAGTTATTTTCCAGTATTATTAAGTTTTAATATCGCAATTTAATGTTTAAATTGTTTAATTATGATTGGCAAGACATCATAATTGCTATGTTGCAAATCAACGGTAATTGGTAATAAAATGAATTGTTTTTAATATGCTAAATAATAAAAAAAATGGTTGATTTTATTTCAATATTTTATAGTAGAAATTAATTATTTGCTGCTTTAGTAACACACTGCCTTGTTTGTTTATATTTACGATACAACTGCATGCATTTTGTGAATAAACAATATCAAAATGCTTCATTATGCCTATATCTTTTCATTATAAATACATTTTTGGTTTCAGAGATCTATATAGTTTTTGTTGTCTTACTGAACATTCGACGTATCTACAATATATCATTTATATACAATAAATGAAACATTCTTTCCTACTTGATTTTAATAATTATCTGATTTACAAATATGTTCATTGAAAACATTTTTTTCTATTATCTATAATTTAAGCTAAAATAATCAAAACAACAAATATCTTTTTCTGATCATGCTTACGTAAAAATGAGTCAACTCTTGGTATGTGCCAAAAGTATAAAGGTTTTTTAAATTCCTATATCATAATGCTTTTTAAAATAAATTTATAGTTCTAGCACTATTAGTTACTTTATGTGTTGGTAATTATTTAGTATTCACTAGACTTGGTATTCAATATACTTAGTGTATTATTGAGTATTTACGAATTAAATCTTCATATCGGACATGTAAGTAATTTTTACAATATTTTCTAATATCCAGTAATTTGATAAAATCTAATTGATATTTTGGCACATTATCATAAAACTATTAAGTATTTGTAATGAATGAGAAATCTATTATTGAAGGGAATTTCAGATCTTAAATACACCTCTTCCAGTTCATTATACATGTTGATACTTGTAAAATATATTCTTTCATGAAAAATAGAAAATTATAAAATATAATTACATACGTTATAAAATATTTATGACTGCTATCTGGGCAAGACTTATGATTATGTCGATAGTCACATCTTCATTAACGCAGTATAAAAAGCTTTGCTGAAACTGATATGATTCAAATCTAAAAAACTCCTTAAGGAATTTTTGGATTATTATAAATATTCCACTTTTTTTTGTATTATAAGACGCTGTACCAGAGGACATCAAGATTTTTTTAAAATTATGGACAATTTTTTAAAAATTGGCATAAGATTTTATTGATATACATAATTATATTATCAATACCAATTCATCAATTGGTATTGATAATTTGTATCATCATATGTTTGGGTTTTAAACATAACTGATCTGATTCTGTATGAAATTGACTACAGAATTAATACATTATTTTACATTTTCCTCAAATGTGGGGGACTTATTTAAATTTTTTATAAAAATAAAAATTCATAATTGAAATTGTATGTTTAAAAAAACTCTTCTCTATGCCAAGCAGGCCTTAGAAATGATATGATTTATTCGCGATGTTTGGGTACAAAATTGAAGTGAATATTAATTATAAAGAAATTATTTAAAAAAAAATCTTAAACAATTTTTTTCCCAACTTGTGTCAGAAAATACCAGAATAGTCAATATGGTATCAACATGATGGCACGTCAGCATTTCACAAATTGTGCATGATTACTTAAACACTATTATTCTTAATAAGTGGATCGGTAGAAAAGGAGCTATCGAGTGACCATGTAGATCTCCAGACCTAACTCCGCTGGATGAATTTTATTACCTTAAATTCAATGTGTTTATGTAATAGATCAGACACTATTGAAGCATTAAATGTTAGAATTTGGTGCAATAAGACTGATTAACATTTAAATGCTAAATAATGTGTTATAATTTCAGTGTTGACTTGCACATTATCAAGTGGTGAATGACAGACAATTTGAACGCTTAATTTAACAGTTTTTGATTTGTATTATTATTTTTAATAACATTGTTCCGATTAATTTGCTAAAATATTTTTTTTCTTAAAAATAATTGTCAATGATGCGACAATTTCAACAGAGTTGATATCAAAAAATGTGCATCTATACAACAAAATAAATCTTTCTTCCTTGTCCGATAATGATTTATGGAAATTGTTCCAGCCTTTAATCGCTGACTGTATTCTCTGAAACATGTTAATTACTGTGGTGCCTAAAATCTCTTTCATTCTGACACCCTTGGAGTAAAATCTGTTCTACTTCTCAATTTTTTCCTTATTTTTAGACTGTCAGGACCATGTGGCTCAGTGGTGGAGCACATTTGTGGCCATTGCTTGTCACTGGCTCACAGACGAGGACATCAATTTAGAGCACTTGTACAAGAAGATCGAGTTAATCCCTGAGGCTTTGGCAATATTAAACGATCCTCTCCCAAAGGCAATTGTAGCAGCTTTTGTAGCTCGAAGGAATTATCTTTCATGTGATAAGATATTCACACCGAGAAAGATATTGTTACAGTGCGATTATGCCAGCCATTTACTCGCAGACAGCTTAACTCTGACCTGTTGTAAGAAGGAAGATAATCTGGTTTTGGTAAGTTGATTTATAGAGGGTTTATTTATAATTAGTTTCTTCCTATGACATGAGATGTTGCCATTGCCATACAGTTATAATGTCAATTAGGGTGCATTGTAGTTGCATTGCATGTTTTATTGTATGCAGTGTTCCTTCAGTGCATCCTAAATGACATTTATTTCAACGCATTGGTTTAAGGTAAGTTCAAGTAAATATGTAATTAATTATTATTAATAGATCCTTAGGTTAGGTCTTGTATAATAATTGACGTGTATATAATTATTGCTATAGGAAATATTTACAAGAAAATAAACATTTTGACTATTACATTACTATTAAATTAATGTTTTTGTACATTGGTGTAAAGTAATTTTAATTAAATTAAAAGAAGGCATTAGCTAAAACACCAGTACACAGTTTAAACGCACAGTATCTATATTCAAATTTCAATATAAAATTATATGCATAAAAAAATTTATCAATTAATTCGATGCAACTGTAATATGCTTTATATGTGAATTTGTTGTTTTGAAAGTAGGTGCAAAGAACATGATTTCATTGGTTATTTAATCTTTTACCAAAGTCTCTAACAATTGACAATAGTTCACCAAATGTAAATTCATATCAAGAGAGACCGCATCTTGGATAACCATTTTGTGAATATCATAATCAGTTTATGTGCAAACTCGTCAATACATTTAGGTGCAAAACTGATATCTAGAAAGTACAAAATATATAAGTATATTTCTTGGTTTCCAGATAGATCTCAAGTCAAGCTTTCTGTAATTAATTTTTTAACTAGTAATTGTTAACAAAATGGTAATCAGTTGAAGTTTGATCTGTAATTTATATGGGAACTATGAAAAAATTGTACTAGCTGTGGAAGCCTCCAGTTGTTTAAATATTATTAATAATTGTGCTAATAGGTCTGATATATGTAAACACCTAGATGTGGTTTAAAAATAACCCATTTTCTACATCTACAGACTTAATTGTAATGTAAAAGTTAATTAAAGTAGTTATGTTTACATTGGGATTAGAAAGGTATACTTCGATGCCTGTAAAAATTTCATTACGTGACAATTAAATCACAACAGTGCAAAAGAATACCCCCCCCCCCCCCCCCCCTCTGACTACTTCACTATGCATGTTATGATATTAAAGTTCATGTTTAAATATTACCTATATTCACATGCAGAAATACTTCTTTCTATATGTAGAAATATTTTGTAACATTAAATTTTTTTTGGGGGCTTCTAAAAAACTCAATATTACTGGATTAATATTAGATTTACCTAGAAAGGCAAATGATTTACTTTATTTGCTTCATAGCAATTTCCAATAAATTCAACAATACTATACTTTTCACTAATATAGTTTGTTTACAATTACTTAAAAATGGTTTAAGCAATGGAATATTCTATCCTAACCTATCATAACTAATCAAGCGATGTTAATATATTTCATAATATTTGACTCAACAGCATTTGAAATAAGGTTTTGTGACATTACTTATAGTTCTGGTTATTTTGTAATCACTGGATTATATCTAGTGAACAAAATTATCAAGTCATTTTCACAGTAACATAATAAAATGCATAGGTAGTGTTATAGAGACGGCTCTATATTTAAAAAAATCATAATTTTATGGTGATCTAAAACTTCCATATCATTAATGCTTTTCTATTCGGTTTTAAGAAACTGATTATTTTACTGTTAGAATTGATGAAGATTTTACTGATGAGTTAATGAAGGTTATGAATTAATTTCTAACAATATCGCACTTTTATTTTATTAGCTGTATGAGAATTATGCATAAGTCTATTTGGGATGGTTACTAGAGATTAATTATCCAGATATTGATATTATGCATGTCAACAAAATGTGATAATGAAATGGTTGGAATTTTTAAAAATTTTAAAATATCTTAATTCCAGTAATTCGTACCTATTGACTAATTTAACTTCTTAATCCTGTAAACAGTTGCAAGTGATCATAAATTGCTATTAGCGTGGAATAAATATTAATTCTGGAATTTATTTGGAATAGTCTAATTTAATTTGGTCTAGTTTAATATCTTTATACAGTGCACAAGTCCTGTCTTCACTTTGGAACTGACAGACCTAAAAAAAAGAAAAAAAAAAAAACGAAAATTGGCATAAATACATCTAAAATCTAAAATGTCTTAACAAATAGTGACATAATCATCAAAGATAGTGTTAGGGGCGCCATTTTGAAAATTCTTTTAAATAACAGTAGTGTGCGAGTAATACGTCATTTGGAATTTGCTTTAAATGTCTATTCAAACGTTGACATGTTTTTTGAGTTTTGAAAAAATTGGTTAAACTTGTTATTTAATAATAATTAATGTCTTCACATTACATTATATATATATTTTCTTTTGGAGATCTAGTTAAGAAATTATTTTACAAAAATTGTTTTAAGTGATCAGGGGTGGGACTATAATAAACCAAGAACAAAAACAATGCGAGAGCATTGGTTAGAATGATTATCAATACTGAGCTGATTATCAATACATAATTAAAAACTAGAAATACACTTTTTATGAAAAATTACCAATGCTGAAAATTGAGGTAGCCAATGTCATTCTTCCAAGGATCTCATTAATTTAGAGGTGTAGTTCATATAAATTGTACCTTCATAAATTGTCTTGAGTCATCATCATTAGGTCATCAGTCCTAAGACTGGTTGGACGCTAACCTCCAGCTTCTCCTATCTTGTGCTAACCTACGCATTTCGCTAATTGTGCTACATCCTACATCCCTTACTATTTGCGAGCAGTAGTCTAATCTAGGCCTACCTCTGCCTTTCTTCACTCCTATTTCTGCCTCCAAAATATCGCGGACTATTCCCCCATGTCTCAGCAAGTGGCCTACCATTCTATCTCTTCTCTTCTTTAAGTTTTTCCACATACTCCTTTTCTCGCCGACTTTCTCCAATACTTCTTCGTTTCTAACCCTATCAGTCCATGGTATTTTCATCATTCTTCGGTAACACCACATCTCAAAAGCTTCTAATCTCTTCCTAGTTGCTTCCCCTACCGTCCAGGTTTCGCAGCCGTAAAGTGCCGTGCTCCATACATATGTTTTCAAAAATCTCTTCCTTGTTTCGAAGTTTATTACCCCCGAGCATAAAAGTGCTTTCTTTTTGTTAAAAGCTACTCGACCCTGCGCTATTCTTTGTTTTATGTCTATCGCTTCTTCCATCCCAATTTATTTTACTTCCTAAATAAGTGAAGTCTTTAACTTCCTCCAATCTTTCATTATTAATTTGTACTTTCGTTTTTGCTCTGCTCTCGCGCCCTCTGCACACTAACACTTTAGTTTTGTTTTTATTCACCCTCATTCCGTATTCCTCTGTCAACACTGCCTCCATTTCGTTCAATGCTGATTCTAGTTCCTCCTTACTAGATGCTAATACTGCTATATCATCCGCGAATCTCAGCATTTTTAGTTTCTGTCCCTGTACTTTAATCCCAAAATCCACTCTATCTTTTACCACATTAATCGCCTCTTCGATGTACAGATTAAAAATTAGTGGTGATAGCGTACATCCTTGTCTTACTCCTTTCCTAATACCTACTTCCCTTTCTTCCCCTTCTACTTCTATAACAGCAGTTTGCTCTTTGTATAGATTGTGTACTACTCTCCTATCTCTATACTTTATTCCCGCGCTCTTTAGTATCTCGAACATTTTTTCCCATCTTACGTTATCAAAAGCTTTTTCTAAATCTACAAATCCTATATAAGCGTTCTTTCCTTTTTCTATTGTTTTCTCTAACATTACTCTTAGCGCCAGAATAGCTTCGCGAGTTCCCCTATTTCGCCTAAACCCGAATTGGTCTTCTCCTAGTATTTCCTCCGCTCTATTTTCCATCCTCTTCTGCACTATTCTAGTTAAGATTTTTGACGCATGGGAAGTTAGGCTAATCGTTCTAAAGTTCTCGCATTTGTCGGCTCCTCTCTTTTTCGGTATAATAACGATAATGTTCCTCTTATAATCCTCCGGCATCTCGCCCGTTTCGTATATATATTTTACCAGTTCAAACATCCTATTTACTACTTTCTGTCCCGCACATTTCAAAATTTCCGCCTGTATTTTATCTACACCCGGCGCTCTATTATTCTTTAGTCTCCTTAGTGCTATTTCAAATTCCTCTCTCAATATAGGTTTTCCTACATCTTCCCTATCGATGCTAGATTCTTCCTCTAATATCTCTCCTAATTCCTGACCCTCGTATAAATTTCCTAAGTACTGCTTCCATCTATCTGCTTTCTCCTCTCTTCCTATCAGTATGTCCCCCGATTGACTCCTAACATTTCTACTTATTGTTCCTACATCCCTGAAGTTCCTCTTAATTATTTTGTAAGCCTCATCGGTCTTACCTACTTGCAACTTATCTTCTACTTCTTTGCATTTCTCCTCTATCCATTGTTCTTTCGCTTTTCTACATTTTCTAATGATTTCCCACTTTATTGCCTTATACGTTTTCAGTCCTTCTTCGTCTCGTCTGTTTTTGTAGCCTCGTCTCTTTTGCATTAAGTTTAAGATTTCGTCCGTTATCCAGGGCTTCCTAGCTTCCCTTTTATCGTGTCCTAAAACGTCCGTAGCCGCGGAAGCTAGACTATTCTTGATACCCTCCCACTCAGTTTCTGCGTTCTTGATTTCGTCCTTACTCGTTTTATTTATTAATTGATCTGTTTTCTCCTGGAACTTATCTTTCATATTCTGATCCCTCAATATGTCTACATTTATACGTTTCTTATCCTTCCGGGTTTTCAGATTGTTGAACTTTAATCTAGCTTTCATGACTACCAAGTTGTGATCGCTGTCTACATCTGCTCCTGGATAACTCTTACAGTCTTTTACTTGATTTCTAAATCTCTTCCTAACCAGAATGTAGTCTATCTGATACCTGTCTATCCCTCCTGGCATTTTCCATGTGTACCGCCTCCTAACGTGATTCTTGAACAATGTGTTCGCGACTACCATCTTGTGCTTCTCACAGAATTCTATCAGTCTGCTACCTCTCTCGTTTCTGTTTCCTAATCCATAAGGCCCTACAAATTCTCCTTCTTTCCCCTCACCTACGACTGCGTTAAAATCTCCTACTATTATTAAATTTTCATGACCCTTCACAAATCCTATTACCTGCTCTATGTCCGAATAAACGGCTTCTAACTCTTCCTCGCTGTGGTTAGAAGTAGGCATGTATACTTGCACTATTACTGTTTCCACTGGCTTCGAATCTAACCTAACCATCATTACTCTCTCGCTGTATTGTAGGTAGCTATCTACACACTGTCCTGCGTTCTTCCGCATAACGATCCCTACTCCCGCGTTTCCATTTACCGATCCTGTGTGTATTACCCTATAGTCACCGCTCCAAAAATCTCCTACTTCCGGCCAGCGCATCTCACTTATACCTACTATATCTAATCCTAACCTATCCATTTCTATCTTCAGATTTTCTAGCTTCCCTGCCTGTCTCATGCTTCTGACATTCCACGCTCCGACTCGTGAAATTGTCTTGAGTGCACAAAATATTTAAGATCAGTAAATAATTATTTTTTGTTTAAAGCAATACTGATGTGGTCATCAACAATTTATATAATTATTTTTGGTTACTTAAGTCATTACATTAAGGTTCATTTTTATTTCAGTTAGCACAGTTGGTCGTATGTGACTGGCTGCTCGAAACAAGGACGTCTCTTTGGGAAGACAGTGTAGATGATGGCCTTAAAGTACCTGTATCAAATTGCATATTGACAGCATTTCAATCTGATTTGTCATCATTAAGGTCTATTGCCGAACACATGCCTGTAAGTATATTATTTATAATTAAATATGTTTATTGTTGTTTTGGTGAATAATTTTTATTTCAATCCTAGATAAATTTGGGATTGTATTTATATGAAATCATTAGGAAATACTGACAAAATATTAATGAAAGTGATAATATATACATTTTTAAACTTCTGTCATGCGTTGCCATTGTGTAAACACTAAACTATTGTAATGTTTTAGTCATAATATAACCAGTGGTTGTGCGTTATACGTGCATTTAAATCTTCCTAAGATGCACTAATGTTTTTTTTTCTCTAATTTCTAATTATTTTCATGAGACTCACACTTTGCTTTAATTTGCCTTTACAAATAAAAAACAAAAATGAAGTCAGTCAGTTTGAATCGGTGGTAAGTTCCGAACTTTCAATTCGGAAAACAGACATGATTAAAATTCAGTTTTATTGATCAGTTTTAAGCATGTCCCGATTATGTCAAGTGATTGACGAAACGCGCGTTGAGAAACGTATAATCTTTCAGTGTTCATGGAGAACTGGTCTGCTGCTGTTGTTACTGCATCGAAGATTTCATTCCCTCCTAAGGTTGGCATTTAAAACTTACATTAAAATTAAAACTAAAAAAAATAATAGGATTATAAAATATTTCATTTAAAATAGGATTTCCTTTTCTAGGCTATGGGATGCATTTGTAGTTTATCCATAGATACATGTTCCATGTCTCAAAAATGTGGCAAAACGATTGGTTATTGGACTTCATATCATAGCGGTAGTTATGATGATCAATAATTACAGTCCGTATTAATCCATTCGTGTGTAAATTTTCCAACTATCTTTGCTATATATTCACTTTTCTGGACCGTTAAATTTTCCGAAAACACCGCTTCTTCATGTTGAGGCTTACATTAATACCTTGTCATGCCAACCTGACTTTTGTCGCATGAAGAGATAGTAGATTGCAAGAGATGGAGAATGGCCTTTTTGGTTTCTGTTCACCTTAAACCATGATTAGGAAAATCATTGATTTTTTTGTTATTTGATATTGCCTGACCCACATGTGGTGTAACGCCACGCCTAGCTCAATCGTAGCGGTATGGGGATCACGATAAATAGGTTTCAATATATACTACAGTACCTTTTATTTTATAAATTCGCTTCTGACACCCTCCAACAACACTCCTGACAATTTACAGACAGAATCAAATACTAATCTTAGAGCACACACTTCGTTCGACAAATCGTCGTGACTGCCGGTTCTGTAATACCATCTCCACTCTGCTTCACCTCGCTGGGCTGTCTGTCTTCTTTATTGACCTACGATCTCCTAGATCTCGTACTTGCGTATGCGCATCCCGTGGTCACTTTTTCGTCCGAACCCATTGTTCACGATAAACGTTAGTTACCGCGGCCGGTCACTCACGCACTAGGTCGCATACTCTAATACTAACAATTTACAATAAGTATAAAGAGGGCGCGTTACAATGGCCATACTGTTTAGACTTTTCCATAATCTTGCAGCAGATGTAATTGACAATCGCAGCTCATATTGGTAACTCATTAAAAATACTGTTTCATACTTTTATAGTGTAAATAGCACTTATTTTAGTGTGGATTCACTCTAAAAATTTACAGAAAACTAAAGCAAACCTAGCAGTCTGCCATAGTACTTGATACGCACTTTCTTATGCAGTCAACAATTTTTTTAAGTGGAAATATTATCAAGTGACGATGGTATTACAGGTTTTTTTTTGTGGAACAGAGTTATTATAAATGTTTTGACACGTTCTCAAATCTAAAACTTAAAAACATAACCTATAACGAAAAACACACAGGGATATTAATGTTATAATCAATTATGTATATAAATATGGGAGACTTTACATAACCTATAATTTTTAAAATTGGGGGAAATTAATATATATTTGGTTATTGAAAAAAATATTTAATATGGTTGTATCTTCTAGTGTGCATTACCAAGAATTTTCCTGTATGATGGAACATCTAGATTAATGGCTGGAGCTGCTCCAGTTCGTACCCAACAACTTTTAGACAGAAGTTTAAGACAGAGGCATGGCAAAACTTCAATAATATGTGGGAAAGGTAATAGAATGTACTTCTCAAAGTCCATTGGAACCAAATCATCCACCTGAGACCTTTTAGTGTAACTAGTATATGGCGTGATTAACAAAAATTAAATTTTAGGTGATAAAAATCAACAGGAATTAGGCAGCGACAGACAACACGCTGCCGCTTTATATATGGCATGTAAACACTTACCTGGTCCTTTACTATCTTCACCAGGCGAGAGAGCTGGCATGCTAGTTGAGGCGGCCAAAACGTTGGAGAGAATCGGTGACAAAAAACGATTGCAAGATTGCTATAGGTTAATGAAAGCATTAGGCACTAATGCAGTTAATAATTAGTTATTTAATTTATATATAGATTTTATGGTATTTATATTTACCTAGTTGTGATATTTTTGTAATAAATGTTCGTTCTTTTTACTTGTTTACTTTTAAACAATAAACAAAGTATATTGTTCTGTTTGAAGGTATATTGTTTATAGCGTTCAACGTGTGGAAATCATCAACTTTTATTTTCAGAATCAGTTTTCTGTTTGAGGAATGTTCCGCACATTCTGTGAATTTATCCTTGTCAAAACTATCCCGCCGAGTCGACTGTTTGACCTTTGGTGGTGAAATTCGAGTCGATCGATTTGATAATCAGCCAACATCTGTACGTCGTCGAAATGCAAGATCTGCTGAAAACATCGCTGCTGTACGTGAGAGTGTACGGGAAAACCCGAGGCAGTCAATTTCTCGTCGTTCGCAAGAACTTGGCCTTTCTGCGATTTCAACTCGGGGAATTTTGCTTCGGTACCTGGGTCTGTACCCCTGTAAAATCCAACTAATCCAGGAACTTAAGGTAAACGACTATAGACAGTGCCGTGTGTTCGTTGATTGGGCTTTGGAGCAGCTGCAAGTTTACTCAAATTTCGCCAAAAAAAATCATCTTTAGCGACGAGGCCTCTTTTTGGTTGAATGGATATGTGAACAAGCAAAATTGTCGTATTTGGGATGATACCAATCCATATGAGATAAATCAGAACCAAATGCATCCTGAGAAAGTCAGTGTTTGCTGTGGATTTTGGTCTGGCAGAATCATTGATCCATACTTCTTCCAGAACGAAACTGACATTGCCATAACCAATAACGGCGAGCGCTATAGATCGATGATAAGCAACTTCTTGTGGCCTAAACTGGATGAATGGGTATCTCGCGCAGCGGCGACATGAACTGGCCACCGAGATCGTGCGATTTAACGCCTTTAGACTTCTTCCCTTGGGGCTATCTTAAATCGCATGTTTATGCGAATAAACCGCAAACAGTTGATGCCTTCAAAGTCAACGTAATGAACGCCATCCAGAAAATCGAGCCAGATTTATGCAAATTGGACGGATCTACCAAATACGTACTACCAAACAAAGCCGCGGCGGATATTTGAATGGCGTTATATTCTGTACTTAATGCCATAAACTATTCTTTCAAATAAAAAAAAAAAAAGAATGAGTGGATATCACATAACTTGTCTTACTTATGTGTAAAAATCGAGCATTCTTATTGATGGACCCTTTATATGACTCACCAGTAGCCCAGTGGACAAAGTAGTGAGTCGTCGCTTTTTTTATAAGGCCTAACATCTACCTTCTACTGCTATCTAGAGAAAAATAATCTATATTTACTAAATGGCTGTTTTCGTGTGTCACGAAATTTTTAGATCGATGTACGAAATGCTTTTCGTTCGAATTTTGGCATTTTGACCAACCAATCCAGTAAATCGACCCTTGTGAACAACTTGGTAACTTGTTTTTTGATCTGAAATCTCTAGAGAGGCATGCTCCGGAGGTGCCTTCCATATGAGCGAGGGTGCGGCGCAATATTATTGCGATTTGCCTACTCATATTGATTACTAAAGGGAGAGAGAGATAGTGTATGTGTGTGTGTATGATATGAATATTTTCTTTCTAAGTCACAAACATTATAAATAATGAATACATCACATTGCTCTATTTAAAATATCACTCTTCATCCACAGTAGTAGCCGAATGGGAAAAGCCGAGCGTGAGAGCCATCGATTATTTCAATAGGTCATATCTTAATACTATTTCTTTTAGGGTCAATTGCTACCCGTTTAAGTTCAGTTCTATATGCGGCATTTTATTTTGTCTACTCTATAGAGTAATTATGATTAATAGGAGAATGTTCATTCTCTGATATAGATTTGATTTTTTACTTTTCTGCACTCCACTATACGCGGAAAAGTAATGTAAAACTTTTTTCTAGGGTTTATTCGTTTTTCGGGCTAAAAACAAAAACAAAATGGTTTTTAAACCATTTTGTGTGTGTGTCGTTTTCATTGTCGGCATTAATAAAATTTCTTATTAGCACGATAATTCAACTAAATCGTCTTGGATCGATCTGGTTTTGACTGATTCTGATCGGGGACGTCTCCTATTTTGATGTGGATAGGACACACTACCGTGTCCATGGGTCATGAGAAAGCACAAGGGTGGACTATTTGAGAATTTTTTTTTGTTAGTACCTATCATTCAATTAAATTGTGTCAGATCGATCGGGTTTCGACTGATTCTGATTAGGGACCTCTACCAGACGATATATATTGATTTTGAGGTGGATAGGACACACCCCACCCTGTTCATGGGTCATGAGAAAGTAGGATGGTGGACTATTTGAAAAAGAAAAACTCGCATAAAACATATTCTGCATTTATGTGCTGGTTTATTTTTTCTCAGCCACTCAATTTCGAGATAGAGATGTTCTACGTTCGAAAAAGTCCGTTTTAAGGTTTTAAAACTTGATTTTTTAATGTTATAAATACTAAGCAATGCACAAAATACATTGGTCCATTTAGAATGTCACCAGTTATATGTATATACAGGATGTAAGAAGTATAAGTGCCATTATTTTAACAGTTGATAGTTTCCACCTAAACAAATAGTGTTATTCATATGGGTCTTCCTCTACCACTTTATGAGAAAAAAGTAAACTTCCTAATTTTGAGTATAAGCAATGCATTACGAGACAAAAAAAAAAGAGTAAAACTTGTGGAATTCTTTAAATAATAAAGCAATATTTATTTTTCAAAATAATTTAATTTGTGGAAATAATTATTACCCTTTAAGATTTTAAATGTCTACAATAAAATATATATTTCCAATAAAAATTATTTCTTACAAATTAAATTATTTAACGTATAATATTGCTGTATTATTTAAGGAATTTCAAAAAATTTGCAATTTTTAGTTTTATTTTTGTTCTGTATTGTATTACACCCATAATTTACACATTTTTTTCTTGTAAATTGTAGAATTGAACATTCACACTATGTAACACTTTTGTTTGTTTAATTCCAAACTGTCAATAGCGTTGAACTTAATTCAGGGATATACTTCTTACACCCTGTATATGCGACAGTAGTGGCTTAATATTAAAGGTCATTCATGAATAATGCCCATTTAATATTTTATTAGGTCTGAAGTTCAGGTATTGTTACTGATTGATGCAAATTCCCACCTGTCTCAGGATATGTGATGTTCCTTTAAAATGCGCATACTAAAGCTATCAAATAAATTAGTACTGTTAGAGGGAGAATGTCTATTCTGTGATGTGCATTTTGCTCTTTTTTTCAGTCAAATACTGTAAACAACTTAATCCCATCTTTAATATCGTAAGTTGTTTTAAAGAACTTATTTTCCTATAATTTTAAGCATATCACTAAAATACATAGTAAAGATTAACAAGTATGAAAGTTGGCCAATATAATTAATAAAGTAGTGTTTTTATTTTAGGGACAATGTGCTGACTGCATCAAGTAAGCAGAAATTTAACTTGGAGGTATTAAATTTATATCAATTTTTGTAAAATGTATTCAAGACAACAATTTTGAGCAGATAATACAATGAAAGTTGTCACGCAAAATTATTTAATTGAACATGAATAATTTAATGAAATGAACAAAAGAAAATAATTTAGATATAATAAATTTGTAGTTTCCAAGAAAGATGCAAAAAAAGAATATACATTAATATATAAATCTTCAATTAGTTGCATATGTAAAAAGGAAAAATAAAAAACTAAGACAATTCTAAACATGTACGGGAAAATGTACTTGCTAAATAAATGATAAATAGATACGAAAATAAAAATAATGAGGCTTTTGATATGTTTCCTTGGATTGTAGGTATAATCATTGTGGGACCATAATTAACTCATTATTACTTATGCATCAAAGGTGTTCATTGTATTCTTTCTCCATGGTACCTACATTAATAAAAATAGAAAAAAAAAAGTGAAGAAATATGCAACAGTTATTTATCCTGAGTTCAAGAGGTATTAGTGGTAGTAAATGCAGACTAAACTAATACATATAATACAGGAAGAAAATTAGGTTGAATTAAGAAATAACTATTAAAGCATACTCTGCCACGTTGATATAGATTTTGATAATTATGCATGGGAATGATTGTTTCAATAGCTCGGTGTGATGCCGGGAAAGAATAAGTATGCCTTTAAATCTTACAAGTGCTTCAGCTATAAGAGATATGCAATTTCAATTCAATTAAGAAGATTTTAATCAAAGTGTTTATATTTAGTTTTATTTTATATTAGGTATATATAAATGTTACATAAAATAAATAATGTACTCAATATAATGTCTATACACTATTATTTTTATGGTATTGTGTTACTCTTTATTATTATTAAACATATAGGCGATGCGATGGGATAGGTAAAACCTTCCCCCTGGGCAAATACACTACCGCACTCCAGGTCGAGCTAGTTGCAATTACATACGGTGTTCTGGGGGCCGACCAAAATCGGACCCAGAGAAGTTATGTATCTGCTCGGATAGCAGGGCGGCGTTCAGCAACGACAAAGTCGAAGCTGGTCTATAATTGCTAGGAAGTATTGAACCACTTAGCAGGGAAGGGACCGGTGGAACTTTTATCGATACCTGGGCATAATGGCATTAAGGGAAATCTAATTGCAGATGACCTTGCCAGACTAGGGACAAGGGAAAACCTCTATAGACCAGAACCTGCAGTGGGAATAAGTCGGAATCTGATCAGAGACTACATCAATGGCTGGGCAAGGGACCAGCATAATAAAAGATGGAGAGGAGTAATGGGTTGTCGAATAACCAAACTCTTCATCCAATACTCAGAGATTGAGAAATGGGCTCAAGAATTCATTAACTTGAACAGGCACAAAGCCAGAACCCTAGTGGGAATCATAACGGGCCACCATAGTAGCCTGAATGCGTATAAGCACAAGCTGAGGTTGACTGACAGCCCGGCCTGCAGATACTGTAAAGAAGACGAGGAAACCTCGATTCATCTTCTTTACAGTTGCTCCGCACTGGAGGAGAAGGGGTACCTTATATTAGGGACCCCTGTTATCCTAGAGAAGGCGAGACTTAAGGCGGGGGACGTGCCTAAATTGTTCCTTTTATGGGATAGCATTTTTGGATAATGACCCGTACAAGAGGGGATCGCCAAGGGACTACCCATGCGATCAGTGGCTGATGAGGCCCAAATCCATATAACATAATAATAATTATTATAATTGAACATATAAACAGGGAATGCTAGTTATATGAGGAAAAGCTTTGGGGGTTATTAAGAACTGAACTAACCTGGCCGCAGAATCTACTGATTTTTAATTGTTTCCAATATATTTGCCTAACAGTGAAAATTACAATTTTAATTTTTCTTACTTCGTCACATTTTTGACTGATATTTATTATTTCAGACCTTATAGAAAATAATGGAATCTCTCTAAAGCACTCGCTACTTAGTATCATGGAATTTATACGTTTCATCTCCACCAATTTTAAAATTTTGAATACGGTCCTGACCGGAAATCCCGCGGTCAAGTAAATTATAATATCATGAGATGACTTTAGTTACTAAACATTGACCAAGTCAGTAACCAATGATGTACGGTTATATTTGGAATAACACTCTTTCTATTTCTAGAAAAAAATTCAAGTCCATATTTACATAAACTATATTATATTCTTAGGAACTATACATTTCAAGCGGTTTTGCTACAGGATTAAAACCAAATGTCAGATTACTAAAAATCATAAATCAGGTAAAAATTAAATGTTAGGGATGGTGCATGTAAATTATCTCAGATTAAAATTGTTGTATTTTATTTTTGTATTATGGTACACTAAAACATCGAAATAATACTTAAGACGGGGGTTTGCAACATTTAACGTGGCCTTTTGGTATTAGTATCCTTAGAATGATACTGTAGGTTTTTAAATACATCTGAATTATTCCTTCAACGAAAATATATCTACAGAAATAACTAAAAAATATGCTCATGCATATTATTGGTTATCCCCAAAAGGGCAGCAAGGGGATAGATGTCTTCCCTTGCCACCTATTACTTTATAATTAACTCCAGAAGTATAAAAAACAGAATAATACATTTTGGAGTTAATTATGTCCTTCAAGTATCGAAAGTGTCTCATTATTTTCTTATGGTATGTATCTTTTATTAGTATTTTTATTTGGTTGAATATTTCTTATTTCTTAAATTTTGTAATATATACACTTTTAATATTACCACATTTTTTAAATGTTTGTCACCTTCCACAATTCAACAAGATATGAAATGTAATCTACTAGGTAAATGTATTAAAAGTTTCTGTAGACAGAAACTTGGGGATTAAAGTCATCTCTTCTCTAGTCATCTATTATTTAAGCGAAGAAATAAAGAAGGTGTTCTAATTATAAGTAGGTAGTTGGTTCCATTCTTTTTTCAGACATCAACTTGGTGATGAGATATAAATTAAGTTGTTCCTGTTCTAATAAATTTGTATCTAATTGCACTAGATCCCCCTCTACCGAGTGATAATGTTTGGTTTCAATAAGACAGGGCAACAATCCATTATGCTGTATTTATAACAGAATGTTTCAACAAAACTTTTCCTTATAGATGGATTGAACGAAAATGTATATTAAGTGGCTACCTCGCCATACCTTGTGTCTTTGGAGATTTTCTGTGGAGTTATGTCAATAAAAAAGTATATCCAACAAAGTCGTATAATATTGATTATATTATAATCATTATAATTAGATTAGATTATAATGTATAATATATACATTAAATACAGAATATTCTCAGAAATGAGGAATATTTTACCTCAGGTTTATAGAAAGTTAGGAGTAGAATCGTTCGGTGATGGGTCTAATGGGTTTAATTATACATAACTCCTAATGGTATTATTACTACATAATATGCAATAAACAAAGATAAACCATATATTGTATATAGTGTGCTGAAGGTAGCAACATTTTTTGTGCAGTTCTATTTTTTAGAAAATTTATGCGCGTGTAGGATACGAGAAATCAACAAAACCGTAAAACGTTCCCTATCTACCTATATATTTGTACAGCAAACCGTACAGATTTTAATTACGCTATGGTATTGTGTAGCGGCGGTAAGTAAATTACAAATTCTCCGCGAAACAAGCAAAACAAAACAACAAAAACATGTTTAATATTGTGGCTTGGGTCCATCTCGTGATCTCACATCGATTTGATCTTATTACCGAGGCGAATTGCTTTATTTGTGTTTTAATGTTTAAAACGGTTTTTTTTTTGTTGATCCATAAGGAATGCCAAAAGTAATTGCATTTAAGTAAATTGTGGAGAAAAACTAATTTTGGCAAGATTAAATGATTTAAAATTACTTGAAATGCTTTTAATAACATTTATTATATATTACTATGAAGCTTCCTTATGAAACGAGATATTTAGGGATCCATCATGAAATTGTAGCAGAAACGTCTTATACAGGTATAGATATAGAATAACGTCTACAACTTTTCAATTATTTATATTGATTTTTTTTTTTTCATAAATAAGTTCGCTCCATAGTATATTTTTTTCGGAAGGTAGGTACCCCATATATTTTTTGTTATATTCTAAATCAGCACAGTATTCCGCATATGATTGGATAACATTTTTATTAGATTGCATTAAAACATTTTTAAGAAACGTCCAAATTAGGTGATCGAGCCTGCCACTCCACTATTGCTCTACGTCCTATCCACCTATTTAAATAAACTGTAAAAAATTCCAAAGCTGGGATGTGTCCCATCTTTTTCAAACCAAACATTGTTTTCTTCGGGATACAGATCTTTTATGTCATCTCTTTTCTAGTCATTTCTTAATAAAGATAAATATATTTCCATTATTAAATTTTCTTCTATAAAAAAGTCTAATTATATGAATTGCTATAGTGCTTGCCCAAATATTCAATTTTTGTGGATACTTAGTGCGTCCTTCGATTAATCAGAGGGGGTTATGCGCGGCCTAAGAACGGTAGTTATGCCTATTTATAACTCCATGTATCTATCATGAAAGAAAAGCTCCATAAGATCCATGAAGATAGTTTCATCATACAATAAAATTGTATAAAAATGTGGGTTTTACTGCCACATACCCCTCATACTTTTATAGAATTCTGAATTAACCGAAGATAAATTCGACAGAACAGTTCTGTTGGAATTATCTTCGGTTAATTCTGGAATTAAACATATGTTGAAGTAATACAATTTTTTTGTTTTCAGAATTCTGCGTTCTAGATTGGTGGTAGACAATCTTGGGTTTTCCCGTATTGCGAATAACACACTCAAAGTAAACTGAATAGCTTAACAATTTTTATTTGAAACATTTTTATATCAAACAAATAATTAAACAGTTACAGGTATTAATGCAAACTTATGCCACACCCTGTATATGATATTTATTCAACTTCATCACCACAAACTTAATATATGTTTTTAAATAGAAAAAGAAATCATTTGATCAATTCATTTGATGAAAATCTCTATTTGCAAATATGTTTCTGGAATTGGAAATAGATAATAGTCCGCTAGAGTCAGAATTTGTGAATGGGGAGCTTTGATTAATAAGTCTGAAGCTCATTTCATTGATATTTTGCAATCTAAGACACATTTTTTGCATGCAACTTTTACCCTTCTTTATATATTCTATCATATTTATGACTTTATTTTTCACTTATTTCAGGTTATATTTCAGGAAACAAATGCAATAACCTTTTATAGATATTAATGTTTTGGACTAGTAGTTTTTGATCGAGAAGCTCTACCTGTCTACATTCTTATGATTTTTTTCTCCAGACCGTAATAACGAATTTGGCCCATAATTACGATTTGATCCAATAAGTTCAATAATCCCGTATAATAACTCTTTATGAATCCTCTAATAATAAATAATTAATTTCAAAAACGCTGATCAAGAGACTCAAAATTGATCTTTATTTGTTTCCGATTATCATTAGGGTTTTTGCATTTGTTATGTATTTAGTTTGAATTAATTTTTTCATTGGAAAATCTCCATAGGCGGTATGAAAAGCGGTAGGTACAGAAGATGTTTAAAGTTCTTGAAACTGATCTTCTAACACGTGGTGCACATTGTTAACAGTTTTAAGCCAACCCTTCCTCATTTAAATTCGATAAATACAGTATTGCTTGAAATTACTGGATCATAGAGCAATTCTCAATTGTACGTAATGAAATCAATGTATGAAGAAGACCCATTAAGATATTTCTAAGTACATTATTGGCGTAATAAGTTTACATAGGTAAAATATCGATAGAATATTATCTAAAATGTTGATGAAGGATGATTGAGTGACCAAGATATATGCCAGACAAATTGCGAAATAAATTATATTGAGTAAAATTTTGTAAAATAGCAAATTTTGGTGAAGATTTGGTAGGGTGAATCACTAGGTAATTCCTTCCATTAAAATAATGTTTATGTAGTGGGTCATAAAGACTCTTCATCTACAAGAACTTAAAGACTTACAACTCTCTGTCATCCAGTTAATGACTTTATATTTCGGAAATGCGGTGGGAATCGTCTTGATTAACTATATAAAGAAGGGTTATTACAATTAAAAGGGAGGCTTACATAAGGACCATCGATAAATTGTTGACAACAGAGAATAATTAAAAACCATATTTGTTGAATTGTGCAGATTCTAATACATGAAGAACATCAAAATCAATAAATTAGTCACGATCGTTGATTTCGGGAGTATAAGTATTCCCTTTATGGTTCTGCCTTGGCGTTTTGAGACTTTTATTTTCTTTAAAATCGTAAAAGGTCAAGTACCTATATATGTTTTTTTGTCTCTTAAATATTGTTCTCTGGAATATGATTGTTGGAGAAAATTGGGATAGTTTCAGATATAAACTATGTTGAAAGGCAATCATGTTGGGATATACAATTTAGTCTTAGCCTTATATTTGTATTTTCATATGTTGTTTAATAAAATTGGCTCTCGTAACATGTGCACATATATTTACATTGTAAATAATATTCAGATATTAAGGTAATATTTTCGATTCACACGATTCATTACAGATAAATACATTAAACTGCATTGTATGTAAGTTACCTCAGTTACATTATTAAAACGTAGCGTGAAATTATTTAGACTGGAAAGTTATTCCTGTAATTGCGTTATAAATGTGGACAACTATTATTACTTGTAGTGCTGAATTTGACTAGATTGTAATATACTCGTATGGGATAGAAACAACCTGTTATGGAACAAAATTTTTTTTTTTTTATTATTTATTAGTGTTTCAAATAGTTGAACACTACGATCACGTTAAATTGATATAGAAAATAACATCAGCCGTACAAATCTCTTAAAGCGTCTCTATGAAGGAAAATTTCATCCCTGATTTGTTTACGAATCAACAAGAAGAGCTATTTCTGCGCTCACGAAAGAAATAATTACCAAACTGGCAGAACTTTAAGTATTGACCACCGGAGAATCTTTATTGGATGAGTAAGATACATACACAACATCCTACAAAAGGTTTACGATAAGATATGATCGGGCAACGATTATATTATGCCAAATCTTATTGGTTCAATTTTTATTGAAGGAAATTCAATAGCTGAAAATATTTATATCTCATAAGTGAAGGAAAATTTATATTCAAATATATTAACTCTGATCCTCCAAGTAAGACGTGTTTCAACAAGAGGTGATACCATCATTAGGTACTGATTGATTGAATAGAGCACCTAAATGAAACCTTTTCTAAGCAATGGATTGAATAAAGGGGTGCTATCGAGTGGCCACTTACACCACCAGAGATTACGGATTTTTTTCCGTGAGGTTATTCCAAGAATAAAATATTTGCAACAAAGTCAGATAACATTGATGATTTCAAAGACGGAATAAAACAGAAATAAGGAATATTTCACGTTTAGTTTTAAAAGAAACTAGGTAGAAAGTTATTACAGACTAGGTCTTGCCAACCAGTAAATGGAGAATATTTTGAATATTTATTTTAATACTAACTAATAATGTTTAAATATAATTTCAAACAATAGTGTTAAATACCATCTTTTAATAATCTCACAGAATAATGCATGTATAGTTCATTTCATCGCTATTTGCCAAATAAAAAATCTCAAAACATACCGTGGTTTGCTTTTATGGTTAGGCACAGGTAGACTGTTCCATTTATCGGGAAGGTAAGTTTTTTATTTGGCAAATAGCGATGAAATGAATAGTAAATAACTGATCAATAATCAATTAAGTGTTACAGATTGTTGAAATGAACGCATCAAGGAGAATTTGGTATCGTAAACATATATTAAAAAAGACACACCTTTTGTGCTGCAATTACATGAATCACTTTGTATATTTGTATTTTCGTTTAAGAGACGTACTTTTTCAATTAAAATATGATCGAACATTTCTTATAAACCTGTAAAATAACGCCATGAATAAATTGCTTATGGAATAAACATAATTTTATTCCATAAGCAGTTTCTACCCTGTATATTTTGTAATATTTCATATCAAGTTTAAATTTATTGGTCTATTTTTATAACTGCTAGTTTTTTTTAAGTGTATTTAAGCATGACTTTATTAATTTTATTTCATTAAGATTTAATGAAATATACATCAGTTCATATGCATTCGTAAAGCAATTTGTCAAAAATTCAAGGAATAACTATTAGAACAAACTCTCAGACTAGTAAAACTTACTTTTAATTGGGCATTTTTTAAAATCATAATTAATATAGATAGAATGCACCGTTAGTTGCCTGACAGTAGTCTTAGCGACCGAGAATGTTTATTTTTGCTGTTAGATGCAAACTTGGAACTGTACTGAGAATTCTGGATGATGGAGTATCATGCTCAAAATCCCTAGAAAGGAAATCTGTGGTGCGGCATAGTCGACAGAAGAGTTATTGGTCTCCATTTTTTTTACGTGAACTTCACTGGTGTATGTAAGATGTTTGGATTTTCTTTGAGACAACCTTATTCCTATATTAGTAACTTTATATCTAGATGTAGAAGAACCTGATCTTCCGATAAAGCATTAAGCGCATTATCTTGTTTAAAGGAACAGTCAGTTCCTTTAAACAAGGTAATGCGCTTCCTTTTTATTTAGATGAGATGTTCTGGAATCGTTGGATATAGAGAAGTGGGCCAATTGAGTCAGCCAGATCGCCAAATTTGACACCCCTAAATTATTCTCGTGGAATACTTAAGAAGAAAAGTATACATTATTAGGCCACAGAATTTAGAAAGTTTAAAAGTAATTATTCGTCACAAAATACAACATATACGTCCTGAAGTTATTGACAATGTTCAAAATGAATTTGTTAATCTTCTTAGCTAGTTTTAGGCAGCCAAAAGTGCACAATTTGATCACTTAATTTGTTTAATTTTCTAAATAATCATTGTCATTAAATTTATCAATTTGAAATTGTACAATTGTTTTTCTTCATCTTCTTTATCTGACCTATATTCACGCTAATGTAATTATTACCGTAGCGTATGTAAGAAATGTACTCTTTCACGTAATAAACAAGGGGGTTGTTATTAAGAAAATAATCAATGATATCATGCGTTTTACATCAATTACCTTTTATGTATTAATTACATTTTAGAAAATGTGCAACTAAAAATAAAATTTGACGGGTCCGAGAGTTTATCCCAAAAGTTGAATTGAATTTTTAATTAATTTACTCATTAAATTACGAAAGCACTGTATGTATGTTGTTTTTAAAAAATATCCAATATTAGCATAATATAATATACAGATTTGTAGATTCTAAAGTGAAAAGTCTTTAGATAACTAAAAAAAAAAAAAAAATTGAAAATATAAACAAACAATTCCCTTATATCATTTAAGAAAATGATAATCTGATTGGGTACTTACACATGAAAGACCTCGTAGTATTTTCAGAATTCGATTAGAAACGCATTTTAATCATATTTTGGCGCCTTTGTGCGTGTATTTCTAACAGCCGCCATTTACTTTTGTAATGCGTTTAAAATTCGTTCCACAGAGGGAAATAGTTTATCTGGTAACTGTAGAGCTATTCAATCGGAAAACTAAGTTGGGGGATATTAACTTTATAATTTGTATGGGTAGTTAGAATGTATTGAAGAGGCAGGAAACGGTATAGAAGAGGCAGTAATGTGCGACATGTAGTAATATGCAGTAAATTTGTGAGCCGCGTTGAAGCCAGGTAATTTCCTTCTTGAAATAGGCGTAAGCTCAGGCAACTATGGAGAGGATTCTCGCACTGATTACGCCCTTCGTCTTGGAGAACGAGATTTGTTTTTATTGTCATAAGATTTTAATATCTTCTTTGGATTCCTGGCCCTGTAAATGAAATGGTTTCCAGCGATAATTATGCCCGAACTTGGCAGAAATTTAGGGCATTAAGTGGCAAACCGTTAAATTTTACACACATTCCATTAGAATATACATAGATTACAGTTAATATATGTAGTTATATCGATGTACTTTTCTATTCAAATTAGTGTACGGTATGAAACTAATTTGTGGTCAAAATATTTACCAGATCTCTGATAAAACATGTTTCTGTAGATTGGCAAATACTTTTATATCATAATGTAATAATATATTACAATTGTAAGTTTAAAACTAACTAGGAAATATCTAATATAAGGTAGTGTTATATTCCGAAAACTTTAACGAATTCATGTTTGTGAAAAAAAAGAGAGGGTTGAAGTTTAAAAAAATACTATGAGATCACAGCTTAAAAACAAACAAACTCTTAAAACATAAAATTTTCACAAATGTTGTATTTTAGGGTTTTACAAAAAAATCATTTAATACAACTGTGAATATAAAATATAATAAAAATGTTAAATATCCACTTAAACGAGAAATATTTTCACCCAAGAGAAAATTAGATGTAACAAAGGAAGAAAAACATTTATTTATATGAAAAATAAAATTCTAGTGGTAAAGACAAAGTTATGGAAATACGTAACACTACATATAGAAAAAACAAATTAATAAGAATAAATGATGTAAATAAGGATATCATGTCAGAATTAATGACCAATGCAGATGTCACGAATTAACTGAATTTATTGTTGAATCCAGCTTTAGTTTTATTTGATTATCAGTAACTATGCCGAATTCTGACTAGTTTCTATTTTAAGTCTATTTTTTATTGTCTTTAGTCTAACATTTTTTAATTGATATATCTTTTAATGATGGTAGTGAACTAATTTTTCTTTTCATCTCAATCTAATTTTATGTTTTAAGGTTTGAATTTAATTGACTTGTCTTACCCGGAAAAGAGGAGCGATAAGAGGATAAAGTAGCTTTTCCTTAAATCCACGTAGTTCCAAAAACTCATCAGTTTTCAGGAAAACCCAAGGAAAGAACTTAGAAAATTAGAAAATAGTTCCCAAAAAAGAGCTTAGGAAAAGATTAATATAATGATAATAATATATCATTATATTGTTTGCATATCTGTATAAAGATTATTTAATCTATTATAATGACATTATACTTCTGAGAAGACAGATTGCGTCTGTATTGTATTTTACGCATCTATACTCTATCAATACTTTTATTAGTTGATATAAAAATAGATATTTTATCGATAGTTTAATAATTATAAATGTTGACATAAAAATAGCTTTCTGAATATCTAGATGAAAATTGCTGACTTTATTAAGTAAATCGTCATATATTTTATAGTACCACTTCTTTATATTTTAAATTTTATAACTTACCTTTGGAACTATTCTTCTCTTTTATATTGTCTACAAATTGGTCAAGAGAGAGCTGACATATCATTTTTGATGGGCGAATCTGTATGGTCTTAATAAAATCCAGTTTGTAAAGATAATATTAACGCATCTAAATAGGGAATGCAAATATTAACATGTTAACATCGGCATTATTTGGTCTATCTGTTTACTTATTATTTTAGGACTTTTTGTAAATCCAAATACACATTTCAGAATATAACCATCTTTTCTACCTATTGTTGAACAAGTGTCTGAATCTGTGTACAACCACATTATTTAGAGCCAGTTCAACTATTCGTGTTTTACAAAATTATTTTGTTAGTAGACGCAACATCTAACTGAAAAGGAGAACCATATCTAAGAAATTTTTAAACGATGTATTCCTTTAGAAAGTCTCATTCCAACAAATATTTAATATGTCTGCTCTTAGAGTAGCCAACACAGAAAAATATTTGACGTTCTGAAGTCAGAATATAGATCGAAGAAGATCTGAATGAGTCAGAATATAGAGTCTCTATGCATGATTTAGAGTTTGTACAAAAATATGATTTATATATATTTACACGATGTCCAATATGTTGTTTGTTCCACAAAGCAGTAATCATGGTTCTATTTCTTAAAATAAAGCAACCCTGGTGACATTTATATAATTATTTATTATTTTAAGCTCGATTTTGGGTCATTAATTCATGTTTTAATTCTGTTTTTGAACACGATTATATTCCTTTAGACGAATAGCATGAATATTAATAAAGCCCGTAGCGTCGCTTGGAGAAAAGGTGGAGTGCTTATCCATTGAAACCAGGTCCTCGTTGTAGAGAGATACAGATGATGACCTTCCCAATACGAAAACTAAAAAAAGGTAATATTTTAGTATTAGTAATAGAGGAGTGCTAATATCCGTTAATGTATTTTTAGATATTAAGAAATTTTTTAATGTCTTCTAATGTTTCTGTTTAATAGACCATTACTAACTAAAACAATTACATGATATTGTAATAAGTGTATATTATTAGATAGGCTGATTGCTATTAAAATAATATATCGATGAATATACGAATCACACTGCGTATATCAATTATATATTAAAAAATGAGCAACTCAAAATAATTTTATCCGATTTGGCCAGACAGTTTCTTTTCTAAAAATTATTCCTTGAAATTTTATCGAATTTATTAATTATTTTACGAAAGCACTGTATATAGTAAAGCATTCTTTATCTGACATAAATAGCGTTTGATTTTCGCATTTAATTGGTTCATAAATTTAATCTAAAAAAGACTCTATCTTTCCTGACCCTTTAGACATCTTCACTAAAAATTAAACAAATTACCATTTCCTTTGTATATTTCCAATTTAACAGCGCCTGTGACTGATTCCTCCGCCAGCGCAATACACTTGCGAACGTATTGCCCCTCCGGTGAAAACCAAAAACCATTGTAGACATAATCAGATAAACGGTCTCTCAGAGTCTGTTTTACTCTGTATACTTCTTTATCCAGACAAAATTGTTCGATGTCTTGGTGTGCCGTATAAAGAATGAAACCACCAGGGGTTTCGTAGACGCCTCTCGACTGAAAGCAACGTCTGATATTAGTACACCGTCTAAACTAAATATAAAAAAAAATTAAGACAGTAGGAAAGTTTCAATGACACAAACAAGTTATTCATATTCGTCGGTATCTATAATTTATAGAAATTGATGAATTAATAGTCGGTTTCATAAACTGTTATACTGCGAGTGATTAAAGTGTGACAAATTCATTAAAGGTTAAATCTGTTGTATGCAATTGCTTTCTTTTTACATACGATATATTTCTTCTATTGTATGTAAAATATCTTACATCAAGTGTAAGTAAAAACTCGAAATGCTGGTGTAGCCCAAAAACTACAATTTTTGTGTCCATTAATACAAGAACTACCAAAGTTTCAGAAAGATTTAAAGAGGACCAATTTCCATAAGGTCGTCCTGCGTTCCAAACCATACACAATTTTATGTAATTTCTGTGCAAGAAGATCTTCATCAATGAACTCCCAGTAAGTGCATTAGTAAGTGTATTAAAAAATGTAACTCCTATAGACCATCTTTTGTGGGTTTATGTTAAATTAAAGGTACATATTAATAGATTCAATACTATTGAAGCATCAAAGGTCACTATATGGAACAAAGTATTAGTAACAAATATTGACACTAAGAAACAAAAAAAGGTAGACAATTTGAATGGTAGAATTTAGTAGTTTTATTTTTATAAAACCATATTATAATTTATTTTATAACATTATTCTGATTAATTTTCGAAAATTCCGTGTCTTAAAACCATTGTTATATAATTTACCACAAAATTATATATTCTATTGATAATTGATGACTTCAACAGCATTATAGTCAATATATATATATATATATATATATATATATATATATATATATATATACGTTTAACAAAAATCCTCATCTAAACAGCAAAATCGACCCGCCCGAGCATTTTTTCCTACTTTCGTGGTAACGGTTTTATCGAATTTATTTCAACCTTATTCATTACTATATGGTATATTCTGACCGCTAAAAATACCTTCAATCCAAGGAATCTATTTTCAACAATATCGATCCTTCCCACCCCATGTTCGCCTCCTATCTTGTTCAAAAACAATAGAATATCCAGTAGATTGTTATACGTTGTATTTTCTGTATGCACAGAAACTGGAAGTCCATTCTCGAAAGCTATTTCAACCCTAACAGATTTTTCTGGAGCTAACTTTGGATCCTTCGTCATTAAATATAGATCTTGTGGTGGCTCATTATTGGGATTCTCTAAAATGCCGGATTCGTAGCTAATGTGCATTAAATTTGCGTCCATACTCCATGGAGCCTTAGGGGTTACTGATACAGGAATGCCATTTGTTGACGCATATTTGAGCAAATCTTGACGGCCTTGGAATCTTGTTGTGAACTCTTCTAATCGCCAGGGGGCTATTATCTGTTCAAAAAGGGGAAATTAGATTATAAATTTATAACTGACAATTCGTGAGTTAATGATAGTGGTCTTTATAAGCGACATCTTATAAAAGCCGCTATTAAAAAATTGATACGTAAGCGCGCGACTCACATTTTTTTATAACGTTTAAGTATCTATTGTAAAATTGTAAAATTTTGAAATGTCTTTTTAAAAAACTATTTATACAGTTTTAATAATTTAAGTGTCAAGTAGTTGTCAAGTTATTGGTTTTATGTACTGTATTGTTTTAGATATTTTATGTTTGTAATCATATTTATAACTGTTAAAAAAGGGGAAGTGGAAGGTCGATTGCTGATAATATTAGTTCAGTAAATGAAGCTGTTACATAATTTAAGAATATAGACTTTTGGGACTGTAGATAGGTCAGTTGGATCACATAGATAGAGATGGCAGATTATGAAGGAGAAATAAAAACGCATGAGAGGTCATGATAGTAGATCAACAATTATGGAATTGATGAGAGAACGTTAAAGGTGTAGTTTAAGGAAGATATTATTTTAAGTAATTTGAAATTTTGAGATAGTCAAAGTATTTTTGTCGTATTACCCCTTTCACGTATTACATAGATGGCGAAAGAAATAGAAAATATTGTTTCTGGTTTCAGCAAAAGTTTTGATAATCTTAGTTATCTGAAACTCTATTGAAAATAAAATATTTATAAGACAATAGAAACGCTTGAAAATCCTCATTAGTCTATACATTGTTAATGCCATTGTTAAAAGATAAATACGTGGCGTAATTTAGCAGGATATTTGATGCAATAATAGGGACCATTAACTGACTAAATGACAACTTAAATTGGGTATATATAGAAATGAATTACAGCTCAATAATTAATTGGTCTCAAAAGTTACCTGACCTCATAGGGTTGGATTACTTTCAATAAGCGTCAGTAAATAATTAGATCAGAACGCAACCTCAGAGAAGGGAAGAAAGTCTTCTCAAGGAAATATTTACGAAGATTTTAGTAAAATCTTAAGTGACTGGTACCATAGGCAATATTGTATTTGAAGAGAGTGACTAATGTTTGGGCTACGAATATGCACTGATTGTTTTACATTTCAGAGAATTTGATTAAAATTTAATAATAATTAAGATTGTTATGAATATGTCAAATTTTGTGTAACTCCCCTATAACTATAGTAAAATGTATAACTCTTAGAATTTGTAGTTTAAACTACCAAGTACTTGCCAAATAATTGTTAAAATTATCAGTCTTAATCAACTTTTATAACTATGTTTATAAAAGTTTGTTGTTGCAACAATTAGAGGCGCTGTATTTTGGTTGAAAGCAGAAATGACATATTCCATGTTTTATTTGTAAGAAAAAACATTAAGTCAATAAATAAATAAAAATACTAATATTTAATATTATTGACTAATGCATTTTCTTATGGACTTCCTAATATTTTTAATAGAATATTTTACATTCAATAATTAAAGTTGCATTATTCTATATTCACATGTTTCCACATACCATTATGACATCATAAAGTATTTCATTGTAGCAATTTGTACCAAATACTCATAAGTAGATGGCAATAAGTAGTACATTCATCTTGATATGAAGTCATTACATGAGGAATGTCTCAGAATTTTATAAATATGTAGTATGCAGATCCTGTTTTTGATATTTTAAAATACCAGTTGGTAAAAATGTAGTTATTTTTTGATATGTATCTGAAAATTTCAAATATATCTATTGTAAGACAAAATAATTTATAGAGGAATATAATATTTTGGTGAACCTATTGTCGTTCGTTATTTCTTGTCGAAACTTGTTTCTCATTTAGAATACAATTATTTGATATCAAGTCATTGCTTCTAGTTTAGTATTTTCGTGTAATTACTTATGTATTATTTCTTATATGTTTGGGAAACTATAATTCATTGTATAGGTAGTATTACTATAGTCATTCACCAAAATAATAGTTTCTCAACTTTTTCACTCATTTAATGAGCTATTATTGGCTATGCCCTAAATCGCCCTTAAATTACTTCAGTCTATTCTATATGTCATATCATGAAGATTTTAAATGAGTAAGATGTTCCTTAAGTGTAGTTAAAATTGGTCTTAAATCTACCCAATATACTATCGATTGCTAATTTGATAATCAACTGTTTTCAATTATTTATTTCATATTTCTATTTTTTCCAATTCCAATTCCAATTTCAAATTTTCTAAATCTACTAAGAAAGTTCAATTCGATTGACAACCCCAAATTGAAATTGATTTGAATAAGTTACAATGAATTAAAACCTATGGAATATGTTGTAATTTTATCTGTGACGATACAAGAAGTTGGCTTCTTAAAGACCAATTTGCTAACTAACGATGTCTTACAATTAGTTAATGTATTGTCAGATAGTCTCATCTCAGTCTACGACCAGAAATGATTTCAAATTTTATAATAATTCAGGACTTCTTGCCTCCCGGTTCAAATTCATATTGACATGTGTGTTTATAAGTATGGCTAGATCTTCTAAGGGTAAATTATAATACGCTTCGCAGGAGATATATCAGTTCCCAGGATTGATTCTGGGTAATGACGGTAATCGCTTGGAGCTGGCCTGTACTGGCATGAAGTAATCTGAGCGTGGGTTCGATTTTTACACCAATCGACTGGGGCATATGTGTGTATCTGTGACATTATCTAGAGATAAGGCAGAAGACTAACCCTCGTTGAACCTCGTCTCCATAAAAATAAAGAACAGCAAATAAAAACTGGCACCTGAATACTGGAAAAACTGGACTAGAGTATCTCAAGCAAAACTTAATGCTAAAATGCTTTTGAAACTCATCTACATTAATTGTAAAATGATTTTTTAAATTAAATTGTCTAACAAATCATTACATTATAATATGATAATGGCTCAGTTCATTCAAAAAGTTATGAGATTAAAATTTTAGTGACAATGGTCAATGTCATTACATAAAAATTGACACATCATATATTCATAAAATGTTAGTAATAATGTTGGAAATGTTTGTCTATTTATTAAGAATAATGTAGGCTAGGGTGATCAATCCTGTGGGGGCAGTACGGACACTAATATGAGTTACAATGCAGACCAACTTATACCACAACTGTATTTTCATGTTCAAACTCAAGATGAAAATAACCAACATGTTTTAGGAGGGCACAAATTGGGGTAGAGAGTTATAGTTCTGTGGAGCATTTATAGATACTGGGGCACTTATAGTTATGTAGTAGTTTCATCACTATTACTGTCTAGATTCGTATTATTGTTTTGTGTTAGAATGTCTGTATTATATGACTCATTGTAAAATATACTGAAAAGCAGTTGCATAGACTCAACGTCCATGAAATTGCTTTAGATTTTTTAATATCTTGATAATTTCAAATGTTTAATTCATAAATATGAAATATTCTCTAATTCTAATCTTAGAAACTACCATCATTATTTTTTTTCCAATTGTATTTTCGGAATACAAATAATTATATTTTATTTAGAGGAAATATGACGATGGAAGAATACAATGTTACAACTGTGAAGAAACAAATGATAGTAAAATTTCTTTGTAAAAACATATATTTATTTTCAAGCACAGCCTATTACACTATGTACCTATTATAAGCTTTAAATTTATAGCGACTTCTACTACTATCTCAATTATAATTATTTTGAATCATCTTAGATCAAGAGTGGTTGTGGATTCTGCAATAACTGTCAAAGATAGTATTGTGAATTTATGGCAACTACTTTTTGATAACCAAAACTTTTCAGACAGTTCTTGTGAAGTTTTCTTGCTACTGTAATTTAAAGCAGCTGTTCAATTATCGTTTTAAATACATAGCCTAAAATGTACGTCATCGAGGCCTATTTTTTAAGTGGTATATTAGTTAATGGAACTTTCCGAATACAGTCATCGTTTTGGTTTGGATAATTTTTGAGAACACTTCTTAAACTCTTTTTATTGGTTTGCTTAGTAAAACTGATTCCATGACTTATTGAACAAAGGTGTTCGTGAATTAATCGTTCGTAGAAAAGACGTAGTTAATGATATGTATCTACATATCGAACAAACACCTACAGAAACTCTGAAATATCTGCCTTAAAAATTTGGATTTTCTATGGAACCTGTCAGTAAAGAGGAACTTGGACTTGCATGCATATAAAATGTAGTCATATCAAGTTCCTTCCCAGCAGACCGTCCTACTCCTATTGCGTACTGCCGATGGTTTAATAATTTATTGAGTGATATAATCTACTTTAAAATTTTCTTCAGAATATATAATATGCAGTATGTTAATGTGGAGCACTGATTATCTGAGTATTTTTATTAAATTCCCGTTTTAACATTGGCGTTTGGATGACAGTTCCTGGCAAACCAATAATTGGACATGCTTTTTTCAATTTGACTATCAAAGTAAAGAAGCAACATTTTGACTGAATTTGTTCAACAGCTACAGGATACGATGATGAATTTCAAGGTGGCAATTTTTAGAAAGGCGGAGCAACTTCATAGTACATGAGGTATTATAAGGTTACCAATAAGTTTGGATACATAAGTAAAGATTCCTCCAAAACCTCACTAATTGACCATTATGAACTATTTTGAGTATCGTTATTTAAACAATGCTATTTTTTGTAGTTTATTTACTTGAATTGGAACAAAGAGTCATTGAGGAATATGTTACTGTAATACTGGAATGCTTTTGATGACAGAAGGAGGCACACAGGGAGGTACATTAAGCAAACCGAGGTATGTTACCAACAGTTACTCTAATTAAGTTAATATCTTAATAAAAAAATACTAATCTTTTCTTTTAATTTTAAAACTTTCAATTGATTATTATTTTACCTCTAGAATTAATTAGATATTTGAAGGCTATTTCGTCAGTATGACATGTAACTTGAGAGCAAAAATGTAATATAACTATACATTTTTAAATGAAAAATCGTTGTAAATATCATTTATATAATGCTGTAATAAAAATCATAAATAAGATGTACAAAATCATATGAGGAATAATAGTTTTTATCTGTTTTACTAAGAAAGAGTCAATGGAGTGCAATATAAACTTACCTTTACTTCTTGCCATAAAGAATAACAAGACAATTCGAATCTCACTTGGTCATTTCCTTTGCCGGTCGCTCCATGAGAAATATATTTAGCTTTGTTTTCCTTTGCACATTTAATCAATCCTACGGAAATACAAGGCCTTGCTAAGGACGTCCCTAATAAATAACGAGACTCGTAGAGTAAACCAGCCTGAACTGCTGGCCATACGTATTCTTTCACAAATTGCTCTCGAATGTCATCTATAATGACCTAGAAACTTGTCTTATCATTATTAGAGCTTATTTACTAGCTTCATTATGCAATATATACAACATAAGTATTGAGTTGTATATATATTTTGACTGGTCATCTAATATGTGATTCTGCGGAATGTTATTTTTTCATATTGTTGTTATGTATGGAGTTATTTAAAAATATTTGCTTCACATTTTTAGAACGTCTTTTCAACACCTACAGTATCAAGTACATATGCATGCAATTCAAATGCACATCGCTGTATCTCATTTTAATTTCTTTGTTAAAAAAATATAGTCTCAATATATTCTATTTGAGAGAGTCTAAAATAAAAGAAGCGAAAACTTAATCCCCTAATTGATGGTTAAAAAATTGCTTTTATTAATTTTAGACACACATTAAGATGACTAAAACTTAATTTTCATTGAAAGCGTTCTAATTAAGCAATAACCTACATTAATTAACGCAATAAACACTAAAATAATTAACTCGCTGTAAAATTGTAGTGATATAAACCATCACCTTTTTATGTTAATACATGTGTCATTAAAAGAATATTAAAAATGTGCACTGTGAACTCATTTGAGTGCAATGTTTGATTGGTTCCATAACACATATAAATTCGCAGTTATAACCTCATAATATTCCTTACGTATAAAAGGAACTATAATATGTAAACTAATACACATTGCGTAATATAATATATAGTATGTCACTCGGTAAAGAAAAATTAATTTTGTATGATACTGTAAACTGACTATTTCTTTAAAGAAAGGAAGAGAAGAATAATAGAATATTGTAAATAGAAAAATACTTGAATATACTTTTAGGGAAGTATGTAGTATGTACTTACAAACTGATTTCATGTGTTTTGGTACAATATAGTAAATCGATTATTTTCAATATAAACATTTTATTATAGGTTATTTGAAGCAAATCTATTTATTTAGCACTAGTTATTTTTAGCACTAGTTAATACTTTTTTATTTAGCACCAGTTAATACTTCCGAAGTTAGTAATATCAAAATATTTGGAAAATGACTGGTGAGATCATTGATATGCGTAGAAGACGACAGAGGACATTTTGAACATTTTTGAGTTGTATTGAGAATGAAAATTGTTATAAATAATGTCTGATATATTCGATATGCGAGTTGAAGTAACATGCAGTATAGTGTAGAGAAATTAATCGTAAAGTGCCTAATCTCTTTTTTGATGGGATCAATTTTTATACAACCAACTATTCGGTGTATATTTTTTAATACAGTTTCATTATAGTTTCGTTTTGTTCAACGTAAGGTTTTTGTTCATCTAATACTATGTGTTTCTTTTTGAATTATATTTATGAATATATATCTATTATGTAGTTAGACTACAGAATAATAGATATATATTCATAATATAGGAATAGTTCATGAAAACCCGGAAGGATAAGAAACGTATAAATGTAGACATATTGAGGGATCAGAATATGAAAGATAAGTTCCAGGAGAAAACAGATCAATTAATAAATAAAACGAGTAAGGACGAAATCAAGAACGCAGAAACTGAGTGGTAGGGTATCAAGAATAGTCTAGCTTCCGCGGCTACGGACGTTTTAGGACACGATAAAAGGGAAGCTAGGAAGCTCTGGATAACGGACGAAATCTTAAACTTAATGCAAAAGAGACGAGGCTACAAAAACAGACGAGACGAAGAAGGACTGAAAACTTATAAGTCAATAAAGTGGGAAATCATTAGAAAATGTAGAAAAGCGAAAGAACAATGGATAGAGGATAAATGCAAAGAAGTAGAAGATAAGTTGCAAGTAGGTAAGACCGATGAGGTTTACAAAATAATTAAGAGGAACTTCAGGGATATAGGAACAATAAGTAGAAACGTTAGGAGTCAATCGGGGGACATACTGATCGGAAGAGAGGAGAAAGCGGATAGATGGAAGCAGTACTTAGGAAATTTATACGAGGGTCAGGAATTAGGAGAGATATTAGAGGAAGAATCTATCATCGATAGGGAAGATGTAGGAAAACCTATATTGAGAGAGGAATTTGAAATAGCACTAAGGGGGCTAAAGAATAATAGAGCGCCGGGTGTAGATAAAATACAGGCGGAAATTTTGAAATGTGCGGGACAGAAAGTAGTAAATAGGATGTTTGAACTGGTAAAATACATATATGAAACGGGCGAGATGCCGGAGGATTATAAGAGGAACATTATCGTTACTATACCGAAAAATAGAGGAGCCGACAAATGCGAGAACTTTAGAACGATTAGCCTAACTTCCCATGCGTCAAAAATCTTAACTAGAATAGTGCAGAAGAGGATGGAAAATAGAGCGGAGGAAATACTAGGAGAAGACCAATTCGGGTTTAGGCGAAATAGGGGAACTCGCGAAGCTATTCTGGCGCTAAGAGTAATGTTAGAGAAAACAATAGAAAAAGGAAAGAACGCTTATATAGGATTTGTAGATTTAGAAAAAGCTTTTGATAACGTAAGATGGGAAAAAATGTTCGAGATACTAAAGAGCGCGGGAATGAAGTATAGAGATAGGAGAGTAGTACACAATCTATACAAAGAGCAAACTGCTGTTATAGAAGTAGAAGGGGAAAAAAGGGAAGTAAGTATTAGGAAAGGAGTAAGACAAGGATGTACGCTATCACCACTAATTTTTAATCTGTACATCGAAGAGGTGATTAATGTGGTAAAAGATAGAGCGGATTTCGAGATTAAAGTACAGGGACAGAAACTAAAAATGCTGAGATTCGCGGATGATATAGCAGTATTAGCATCTAGTAAGGAGGAATTAGAATCAGCATTGAACGAAATGGAGGCAGTGTTGACAGAGGAATACGGAATGAGGGTGAATAAAAACAAAACTAAAGTGTTAGTGTGCAGAGGGCGCGAGAGCAGAGCAAAAACGAAAGTACAAATTAATAATGAAAGATTGGAGGAAGTTAAAGACTTCACTTATTTAGGAAGTAAAATAAATTGGGATGGAAGAAGCGATAAAGACATAAAACAAAGAATAGCTCAGGGTCGAGTAGCTTTTAACAAAAAGAAAGCACTTTTATGCTCGGGGGTAATAAACTTAGAAACAAGGAAGAGATTTTTGAAAACATATGTATGGAGCACGGCACTATATGGCTGCGAAACCTGGACGGTAGGGGAAGCAAGTAGGAAGAAATTAGAAGTTTTGAGATGTAGTGTTACCGAAGAATGATGAAAATACCATGGACTGATAGGGTTAGAAACGAAGAAGTATTGGAGAAAGTCGGCGAGAAAAGAAGTATGTGGAAAAACTTAAAGAAGAGAAGAGATAGAATGGTAGGCCACTTGCTGAGACATGGGGGAATAGTCCGCGATATTTTGGAGGCAGAAATAGGAGTGAAGAAAGGCAGAGGTAGGCCTAGATTAGACTACTGCTCGCAAATAGTAAGGGATGTAGGATGTAGCACAATTAGCGAAATGCGTAGGTTAGCACAAGATAGGAGAAGCTGGAGGTTAGCGTCCAACCAGTCTTAGGACTGATGACCTAATGATGATGAAACATTCATAGGTTTTAAATTTCACATGAATAGGTAATTTTCATTGATATATTTTTTCTATATCTTAATAGGTCAGGTGGACCGGATAGCAACACCACATATAAATGTTCTGCCTTCCAAAATAATTAGTATAATATTGTAATGGAAATTATTTACAATGATATACTACAATAAGTAGTTACAAAGACATTATCAGATAATTACGTGTTTTTGGCTATTTACAACAATGCGAATTGGATTACAAAAAATATACATATGAACATATTTTATTCAATTGACCTGAATTACAGCAAAAAATTATATAGAATCAATGAATAGGTAGTTTTCTTGGCTAAAAATCTCCCTTGTTAAAATAAATATGATTACTATGAGTTACGATTTTGGTACGTTTAAATAATTAGTTATTAAAAGAATATTATTGTCCTAAATTAGAATTTTTGTGGTGAACAGTAATATATACGTTTATAAAGTGGTGAACAGTGGTAGATACGTTTATAAAATTATAAAACTAATCTCATAATTGCATTCACAGTGATAATCAGAATAAGCTCTATATAAGTAGTCACTATATACTATATAGGACTTTCGTAAATAATGAATAAATTCGTTAAAAAATCAACTTTTGGGAAAAACTTTTAAGTTGCTCATTTTTTATAATATAATTAGTCTATACAGGGTAAATTATGTAGTAGGTACGACGACATCGATATATTTTTTAATGACAATCTCCTTTTTTATTACGGAATGTAAAAGAGCATATTTTTAACATATGCTATACATACATATACATAATAATTACATTAGGGTGAGTATATGTTAGATAAAAAATTAAGAGAAGTGATTATGCAATTTCAAAATATTAAATTTAATGGCAATGATTATGTAAAACATTAACTAAAGAAATATTCAAATATATGTTAGCTGTCTAACAATAGTTTTAGCGACGGATTATGTTTTTTAATTTGATCAGATAAGAAATTGAAATCATACTTCATTAAATAGTTTTTTGAGTTATTTCTTTAAATAATACATTTAAAGCATGCTTAGCAGTGTTGTATACATACCGCGAATTTGGACATGTTCATGATCTTATTATTTTCCTAGATCTGGTCGACCCTCATCAACAAAAGACGATCAGTTTAATGTTTTGTTGAAAATACAAAAAAATCATCACTAAATACTTAACCAATTGGGCTCTGACTTTAATATGGCAGCGTCTTTAGGATAAAAATTCTGAAAGCAGCAAAGCAACATACCTCATATGGTATATTTTGTATATGAGCTGAAGATGAATTGGTTAATCGTTTCGGCTAGTATCAGACAGACAACAGTGTACAATTAGAATGTGCACTTAAGTTGATTTTTAAATAATCATCGCTATTAAATTTAGTATTTTGAAATTGTATAATCGTTTTTCTAAATTCTTTTGTGTAACATATACTTACACTAATATAATTATTATTGTAGGGTATATAAAATTATACTTTTTCTCATTCCGTAAAAAAATGGGTTTGCCATTAAAAAATATTAATGTCATGCCTCCTAAACGAATCACCCTGTATCGATTAATTGTATTTTAAAATATGCGCATTTGTACATGCATGCATGCGAATTAATTCATTATTTTACGAAATCTCTGTATACCCTTTTTTGAATAGTAATTCCGTTACTCCAAAATACACAGTTATTGTCTTTCACTATATATTTGATGACTTCAAAGATTTAATCTATGAATATTAATTTCACTATTTTTATGTACCTTTATTGCTCCAATTCTTGAGGCTTTCTTTGCAGCTTTATCAAAATCTTCCTCCTGTCCAATATTGGCCATATAACATATCACATCAAAGTTTTTATCTAAAAGCCATTTTAAGATACAACTCGTGTCTAGTCCCCCTGAATAGGCGAGAACCACTTTGTCTTTAACCATTGTAAAACAATTGTCAGTGCTTGAAAAGTCAAATATGAAATGAAACGTTTTTTCGAATAATGTTAAAAATTAATTATTATCTCAGTAGTTAATTGGTTGATAGATTAGAATAATACAGTTATTATGTTTGCTTAAATTTTTATTTAATTACTCTTTTGTTGGTTACATATTTATATAAATATCTATATTTATTCCTTGGATTCCAGATATAAGAGGTTATGATAAGCATAATATATGTATGTATAATATTTCATAAAAAGTCTTGTGATCTAATTATCAGTCCCCATATCTGACCTATGTATCGCTTAATTACAATAAAATAATTCTTCGTTATATACATATTAATATATAATATTAACTTGAACTGTATTAAAAGTACGTACAGTTACGATTAAATATTTTTATTATGGAAACATTTTCTTTATGTACATTTAAAAAAATACATCTAATGTAAAAATATAATTTGACATCATGGAAAATGATTATGTATTAATGTTCATATAAGAATGTACAGAAGAAAATTTATCCTATCATAATATTGGCATGGATTCTTTTTATTTTGTAATAGAATAACAAAGTTATTAAAAATCCTACACTTACAGCCCATACTATATACTCATGATACAGCTGTAGGACTCTCGCTATCAAAATCAATAAAATATCAAAAGTTTATACATGAACCAATAAATTTGATTATTGATTCGTGTGTAAACTTTTACTTTAAAAGTTAAGTGTACTAATAAATGTTAAAGATAAGTACAAATTTTTATGTTATTATAACCTCAAGGGAAAGTTAACTGCAATTTATAATAGAATCGATAAGCCCTTTACATTACATGGGAAATAAAATAGATATAAGCTGTCTCTTTTACTAAAAACTAGATAGATGGAAGTGTCGTGTTCGGATTGTAATATTATTACGTACGTCAATTTTGACGCACTTTTGGAATAAAATACAAGAAACATTAGCCCCTTTAGATTTTAGAGAAATTATTTCACTTTCCCTGAAATCTTTGCACTCTTTCATCGCATATTAAATATACTACTTGTATTTCTAGAGTTTAATAGTTTGCACATGCTTTATGAACAGAGTAAAAGTTTTAAAATGAATTCTACTGTAATTGACATAAGTTTAAAAAAAATGTATATTTTATCGAATCCATAACGAATAACGAATAGGATTCGGAATACGATGGTGCATTGATCGATCAATTAGTTTCTCTTCGACTCTGATATTGAAGCAGATAACGTGATGCCGCCGTCGGTAAGTAGTGTACCTTTTTTGTATACTTTCGTTGCGTTGTTATAATGGTACTCAAATCTAAGAAACTGCAATATGCGCATGAAGTGCACTAATGCACTTCATGTGCATAGAATCGTATGAAATATACATTTTGCAATACATTTTTTATATACAACCACATTTGACGAACTATATTTTTTCATAACATTAAAATAATGTTTATGTTATTATTATAGTGGCCCCATAAATTAAAATTATAATTTAAAATAATATTTTTACTCCTAAAACCTCCAACAACTCTAACAACTATCTTAGATGTTTTTTTTTGTTTAATAATTTATTTAACAGCAATTAGAATTTACAATTCTGTGAGTTATTTTGTTAACTGAGGGACTTGGAATGTAGAGACTACATTCCATATATGTCCTAATGAGGTCTTTTTTTGATGAGGTTTAAGGTGTAAGAGGCCTTTTCTCCGGCGAAAAGGCCTCTTACACCTTATTTAAGGTCCATTAGCCATTTTCTCTTAAGTCTTCTGTTGTCATTTTCTTAGACTAGTAGTATTAACTCTCTGTTTGAGTGAATTTCCAATCGTTCCTGGCTTCTGACTTTGATTATTTCTTGAACATTTGGGATTTGGAGTTCATAATGCAACATCTGGTTGGTGACATACCATGGGGTGTCTATCATTGTTCGAAGGGTCTTTTATTGCGCTCTCTAGATGATAGCGATGTTAGCGATAGTCACAACCCCACATTCAATGCCGTTAGTTCCGATTGGGATGATGACAGTTTTATAAATTATGATTTTGTTATCTAGGCACATTCGTGGTATTCTCCATGTCTATCTGTTTACATTTTTTAGAAATATATTCATTTCAATTGATTCTGGAGACCAGATAAAGACCTAAGTATTTTACCTTTGATGTTTGAGGTATGATTGATTAATGTATGAACACTGGTGGACATTGGGCTCTTTTAAGTATAAAAAATCACATGTTGCGATTTACTTTAATTGATTTGATTTTCCATCTTTTGATCTAATCTTCTATGTGAAAGAGGTGATCTTGGAGATTTGCGGATGCTATTATTGAACTCTCGAGGAAAGGAGTAGTTATGTTGATCTACATCTTTAACGCTATCTAAAGGTTTCAGTACTGGCTTAAAGTATTAAAGACTTCAGTCTAATCCTGGATATTTGACTCCAAATTGTGTGGCCATATTATGTAATAGACATTTGTTCACATATTCTACAATTTCGTCCGAACAGCTCCTTTTGTAATTTTCGTATTGGGCTATTTGTGTTACTAATTGCAGTCTACAACCAAATATCATCCTGTAGATCATCTTGCTAATATTATTATTCAGAGCTACCCAACTTCTTTTTCAGTTTTCCGCTGCGAAATTAAATAACCTACCGTCATCCCTAAAATACTACTTCATCATATCCTTGAGCTACGGTTAAGTAATCTGGAAATCTCAAGCTGTTATCCTTTCCCCCGTACTACTCATTTCCAATAGAAATATGAAACTGAAAGGAAATCAAAAGATTTTTCTCGTATTTACACGTAAGATTTATTTTTCATAACGTCGGTTTGAGACCGCACTTTTACCAAGAACCAATAAGGCCCTCGGCGTATACTGTTTGCTCATCATTCCTTATATGCCTACAGATTAAATAAGTAATCTTGGGAGTATAACGTTAAAGACCTGTCATTAAATATCTTCTTTGACTTTTTTTAATGGCCTCTGGTTATATAAAATTCAAGTATAAGAAATAAACAGAACTAGCAATGATAGAAAATTAATACAAGTTTACTTGAAAACGTATATGCTATATGAACAGAACATACGTTGTAACAATTTAGTATTTCAGTGTGTTAACAAATCACGCAATTATATTGAAATCTGTACTTTCGTAAAATAATGAATAAATTCGGTGAAAATTCAAGGAATAACTTTTGGGAAAAACTTTTGGACCCGTAAAATTTTATTTTTAATTGCGGATTTCTTAAATGTAATGAATACATTTATTTGGGTAGGAGGTATGATGTCAAAGGTATTTTTTTAATACCCCTTTCTTATCATTCATGGTTCCTAGTTTTCTTGTGAAGAGTTGTACTGGGGCCTTATCAGGACCTCTCGTAATTCTGTTTAAATTAATATTTACTATACATATATTTTCTTATATTTGGAAAATAGCAAGCGTGTCCAATTCTAAAGACTGGTAATCCATGTGATGTAGAAACTATCACCCTGTTACAGCATTAACAAATATTGGATAGATTTTCGCAATTTCCTCGTATACAGCAAACGTTTATCAAATGGTTAATCATATTATATCCTCATACCACCATGGATCTGTAGAAAAACATTCGACTGTTATGAATTTGTCGGCATTCACACAATTTGTTGCAAATCATGTAGATAATGGAAATTAAGTTGACTTAGTGTAGACGGATTTTTCGAAAGCGTTTGCAAAATGAATCACAATATTTTGATTTCTAAACTAGAATTATTTGGATTTAGTAATGATTTATGTATCTTAATGCAGTCGTACTTATCTCAACACCAACTGTTTGTTTCGTATAATGGTTTTAGATCAAAAACTTTCATCACCGATTCTGGTGTGCCTCAAAGCGCGAACCTGGGGCCACTATTATTCATTATATTCATTAATAACTTATCTACAACTATACAATATTTTTCTGCCGATAACATAAACCTATTTTTGAATGTCCCTTACCTTGATAACTATTTAACTTAATAAAGACTTATCGACATTGTTACAACTTGGTGTGTAGATAATAAGTTTCTAATAGATACAACTATAAAGTGTAGTTTGATCAGTTACTCTAAAAAAACAACCAGCATTATTTGATTTTCTTAATAATATTAGTCTTAACACGCTGTAAAGATGTTAAATATCTATATATTATTTTTGATAATAAACTTTCATTCTAAGATCATATTCATCCAATAACTATGAATGAATATAAACTGTTGGGCTTTATATTTAGAAATATAATATTCTTTCCTAACGTGTCATTCTAAAAAGCTTCCATTTCTCATTAGTGCACTCGAAGTTGGAATGCTGTAACACAGTCTGGTAGCCTAAATATTAAATACACCTAAATCAACGTTGTTTTCTTAAATCTCAAAATTTCGCATAGAATAATATTTACACAATATAATACATTACTTCTACATAGATTTGAAATCATTGATTATCAGAAGGATGCTTAATAGCTTAACTTATTTATTTAAGCTATTCTATAACAATATCAGTAGATTCATGTATACATATCTATGTTTAATATACGTGTTCGTAGGCTTGGTTCTCGTATAGGCACCGTACTTTATTGTCAAAATATAACAACTAATGTAAAAAAGTCTCTAGTGCATATACTATTAATCAAATATATAGCAGTTGTAATTTGTATAACTGTATCTTTAATTAATTATTGTCTTCAGGAAAACATTTTAATTAACATTAATTGATCCTGTAATAATTATTACATACATATTTTTACTTATATATTATTATTATGATATTGATTATATTGAGTATATTGCTCAATTCCTCTTTAATTTGTTCTGTAACTGGAATTAATTTTGTTGCACAATAAATGCATTATTAGTATTATTATTATTTAGTAAATGGTAGTATTATTTCTTATCATAGCATCATGAAATGTTTGGACATAAATTTGCGTCAAGAACTCTTTTCATTTTGTCCAGTTATTTTGTCTGTATTTTGGCTAGACCGTCCTTTCCCCACCATAACACCCTTTTTATAATTATTAGGTATATAACTAGAAATTTGGGCATATGTTAGGCAATATATAAAATGTGTAAATACATGAAATCACTAAATGCACTCCGGAATCACTAAAAACTAATTTATCAGCGCTTTAACTCACACCAAAATTACACTCATTTCACATTTTTTAATGACAATGTGAATATTTTTCACTGAACTGAATTGAACTGAACTACTTCTGCCACCATAGCCATTTAGTGAGGAATTAATAAACAGAAAGTAATAAACTTATTTAAAAAATATGTACTAAACTTCAAATTAAAATTTTACAAAAAATATGTTGACGATTCTCAATAACTCTGATCCACTCTTACAGCTCGCTACCTAAATAGAAACAGAATAGAGGGAAGAAGTAGATATTTTCTAGATATAATAATCCGATATAAAGAAGCTGGAATGATTGAAATAAACACCCACTAGAACCATATTATACTTTTAACTCTAACAACACTTCTATTTAGAAAAAGAAACAAATTACTATCGACATAATCAAAATACATAATAGCATAATTCACAGCCCCCCTGACTACTGTAAATAATTTAAGCCAGACATACCTTTATGGTTTTAAATTAATTATAGTGGATTAATAAGTTTATTTTACATCTACCTAATATATTATATGCAAACAAACGTCTAAAGCCTTATCTACCATATGATATTAATACGCTATCAAATACTATAAAAACGTAGTGCTTCATGGTAAATATGGTGGAAGTAATTATCAACTATGCATAGAAGCTTAACTTAAATGATGGTTTAGGTTAAACTCAACCATTTTATTAAATCTATTTAACCATATTTTCTTTTCAGTCAGAAGCTATCTTTTTCTGTGTGCATGAGATAGACTTTTGGTGGTTCATAACTGTCAAGTTGGTTACTTCCAGCTAAAGATTATAGTGATCATTCTTCTCCAATCCATTAGAATTTTTCAGTTCAGCTATTTAAAACATCATTCAAATTAATTAACAGTGAAAGTTAGTAATTGCCTCTTTTATTCACGTATATTCATAAACATACGATATTTAATACACAAAAGAAATGCAATCTATTCATAGGGATGATTTTCTGAAAGGAACGTAAATAGTAAGCAATATCGCCAATCACGACATTATCGACAGCTTGAAAATATTTTAGTGAAAATTATTGTAATCTGACAAAGGCCATCGAAATCAACATAGAAATGAAGTGACGAAGTTGAGTAGAGTGCAAATCATGGCTATATTCTCGCTTCATCGGCAATTTACCGTTTCTTTTTCCCGTTTTAAGAAATAAGAGCACGTCGTTCCCTTTTACACTTCAACGACACTGTATTTTATTACTTTCTCAGTCGGCAAACCGCAGAACTCCTTAATAACACTGATCTTTTAAAGATCAGGCATGTGTTAGTTACAGAAGCGAATATAAAGAACTTGGAACAAAGAAAATGATAATCTCTAGTAGCGATCAAAAGGATTAATTCACCAGAAACAGATTATTTCTTTGTTTTCAACTGTTCGATTTTCTGGAGCCGCTGCCGCCGAAGTGGCGTTAAGTTAGGTGTAATTTTACACAAAATTATTGTCTCGTATTATTACAGCTCGAAATATTTCACGGAAGATGGATTTTATGTTTTCTATTTTTGTTCCAGATCCATTATGAATTGCATTTTGCGCTATTCGCTGGCGTTTTTTCAGCGACATGTGAAAAGTAAATGTAATATGTATGTGACAGTCCTTAAACGATTAAATAAATTAATGGTTCTCACTTAAAGCATTGTAGAGATTATATACAAGGTGATTATAAATGTTAGGAACGCTAATAATTGAGATTTTTAAAGTAATACACAGCAACAGGGCAATAAAATTAATCACTGAAAATACTCCAAGTTGACATGACTTCTTAATTTAAATAGAATTGTATATTTATAATTGATTTTTCAACGGTATATGTTATTTTAAAGGGGCTGTTTATCACTTCTCATACCTAAATGAATTACATACATGTCATACTTTTTAATAATATTTTATAATTTACTCTACCACTTTTAAAGCTACTATTTATTAAAATTGAGGTTATGTTCACAAAACTTCATGCTTATATCGAAATATTAGGATTTGTAATAATTCTACATTCTACATTCTATTCGTGATAATTTTTAAGTTGTTAAAAATTTTTTTGATTAAATTTAGGGGAAACTGCAACATCTTTCAGTAATAAGCTATTTAAACTATCTCACAATTATATCTGACATATTAACTGATTAATAACATTTTTATACAATGCCAAAAACTGCAATTTTATCAGATTTGTAAAATTTGTAAATAGTTAATTAAAGAACACGATAATAATGCTTTGCACTTTCTCGTGCAGTTGATAGTGACCATATTGATTGTAAATTTTTCAATGCATTGTTGATGGTTGTTTTTCTTTCTAAAATACAGTTTTGTATTATGTGACAGTATGCAATGTGGTCCGTTAAGCGGTATAGTGGACCATGTGCATTAGCAATAATTGGACAATTTTTTTCACAGGACCTGGATATCGTGTCAAATCCAGATTGATATGGATTTTTATAGGTATAGACAGATTTCAGGATCATTATTGCTTCATATAAAATCTCCAAGATACCTGAATTAATTTAGAGTAACGATGTCAACTGCTTGGAGCTGTCCTAGATTACCGACTCGGTTAATTCGAGTGTGAGTTCGATTCCTGTATTAGTCAGTTAGATATGTGTATGTTTATATGTGATTATATGGGGATTAAAAGAAAAACAAGCTAATGCTTGCGCTTCCGTAAAGATAAAGAAAGAAGACCAATAATAGTAATTATTGTCCCTTGTGAAGTAGTTGTTGTAGTTGTAAAGAGTGTCCTTAAATTGGCTCCTTGACTATTAATAAGATTCAATATTCTCATCTCCTTGTCGCTTCGTCTCATCTTCGGGGGCTGCTCTGCTTGTGATTGCTGGTATGCCTCCGATCGATCTCGTGGCGAGGGAGAGAGAGGAGGTGTACCGGGGGATGGATGACGCAATGCGAGAGAGAGGCTGTGGGTGAGGTGGCAAGAGAGATGGGAGAGCGAGAGGGATACCGTGTGGACAAGGTCTATCATCCCCGATGTTAGACCTTGGGTCTAAGGAGCTTAACATGGATTATCAATTATAAGCGGAGACTGATAGAAAGTTTTATTGACGTAAATTGACGGACGCCATCGAGGGAGCGTATTGAAGGTCTAGGAGCGTGATTGTCGTGATACTTCCGTCAGCTGATCTTCGGACATCATAATTTTTCTTCTTGGAGTGCTTTGACCGTTATCGATCGTTAGAGATCATATACTGGATCATTTAGCTATCACAACTTTACTAACTGCTGAGCGGAAAAGTTGTACAGTTGTTTTGTTAAACAATTGCCTTAAGTTCTTTAACCAAGGTGTTCCCCTTCTTCCGGGGCCTCACCTACCTTCTATCTTTCCTTGGATTATGAGATGAAGAATTCCATATTTTTCCGGATGTCGCATTATGTGCCCAAAATATTCCAACTTTCTCCTCTTTAAGGTTGTCGTGATTTCTGTATGTTTGTTCATACGTGTAAGGACTTCGACATTTGTTATTCTATCGGTCCATTTTATTTTCAGCATCCGACGGTACAACCACATCTCGAATGTTTCGAGGCGTCTAGGTGTTGCCTCTGCTGGGGTCCAAGCTTCGGTACCATATAAGAGGATGGAGAACACATAGCATCTCAGCATTCGTGTTCTAAGGGCCAGATTAAGGTTCGGAATAACTTGCTTATTTTAATGAAGGCAACCCGGGCCTTTTATATCCTGATCTTGATCTCTTTAGAAGGGTCCCATTCTTCATTAATGTCGCTACCCAGGTATTGTGCTCTTTTGACTCTTTCTAAGGACGTTTCATTTATTATTAAGCTATTATGAAAACAAAAATGCTCCAGCATTTTTGTTTTCATTAATAATCATATATTTTGTTTTCTTTATGTTGTACTCACTTATTTTAATGTATTTGAACTGGGTAAGTCTTGTTTTATTATATATGTTTAATCTGATATAGGAAAGTATCTTTTTTTTTTATAACGAACCTCTCTTTTAGGTTAGGTAACGTTAATTTTATCGTACGATTTTATTATTCAATTATAATAAAATGTTATTTGGTACCCTTTTCCATTATTGTGGGCTCCTCTAAGACCTTTAGGGCTCATCTGGTATGACCCTCGGCTATTCCTGATGGAATTTGACTCAAAAATTGGCTGGCACTGGGATAACTTATTCGACTTCATTCTTGGTAGGTATTTTATTATATGTTATGTTTTAATACCTTTAATTATACCTTTTCTTCAAATTTTGTTATCATTTTTTTTCTGTTAGCGATGCAGCGTCTCCAATAACTGGTTTTTCACTGTTGTATCAACAATCTTCTTTTGTTTTCCTTATATACCTCCTAAATTGTAATGTCTCTTTCGCATGCCTTTTCCGTAGCACTTTCTTTTTACACACACTTTATTTTAGTTACGCACTTTTGACTCTTATTAATTATTGTACAATATTCAGTCATATATAATTTACAATTCTATATGTAGTATTTTGAATTATTACCTTCATTTTAGTATTATGTTGTAATAATTTTATGTATTATGTGTATTAGTCTTTATGCTGGCACATTTTGATATTTCTCAAAATTTAAATTATAACTTTAACTTTGAATGTTAATTTTAAAGTTATTTTATGCTTTCCAGGTTTGATATTTTTAGCGATAGATAAAATGAAATATTTTAATTCTTTAATATGCATGTCTCTACATTTCTCATAGTTATATTTTTTAGCAATTTGCACTCTTATGATTCGTGTTACCGTTCTTTTATTCAAAAATTTGCTCAGATTAATTTTAATTTAAAAATTTCTACTTTATTTAATATCATGAACTTATTAAATATTTAATAATCGGTATATTATTGAAATTTCTATAATTATATTTACTGTGTGCTTTTGATTTTATGTGTATTTATTCATTAGAAAGTTCGACTCTGTCTGTTTAGTAGCGTCTTATTGTTTATGTGATGTTTTGAATCGTCTCAATATATATATATATATATATATATATATATATATATATATATATATATATATATATATATATATATACGATTCTGTTGTGGCTCGTCGAATAGGCTTTAAAAATTACATAGCTGAAACAAAAAGTACGAAAAGAGTAAAAATTTTACATAGTCCATGTTTTGTTAAATCCTATCTATATTACGCTGTGTTAGAGTCAACGTCGGCTTTCCATTAATTCATAATTAGGATTCAATGGACAATATAGAATTGTACTTTAAAAAGCGGTTCCAGGATTTAAGCTACGTTCTGTAACACAGCAATGTAGCAGTAGATAAAATGTAATAGTTAAAATTATGGTGAAGATTTGTTACCACCGAACTGGAAGATACGGGATTTAATGTGTAGAGATAGTAGTAGTATAGATGGTCCATCTCCATTAAAACTACTTATATTCAATTAGAAAACGATTTATACAAACAGTGTTGGAACTTTGTAATGGACTTTAGTCGGGATTTTAATTAATGTAGTTATTGGCTGAAAATAGATTTCTACCTACAGTGCTGTTATAGTCGTGATTATGAATTTTAAATATTTCCGCATAAAAATGGGAAGTATTCATTACACATAAATAGTCACTTAATGTCTGTACCTAGCAAATCATTACGAAAAACAAACACGTTTCACAATATTGATATATTAGGTGTAGACATTAAGTGACTAAAATAGATAAGACAAATTAAAGACTTATTAACGGAATCCCTCAAGGGCTTGTTGTTTATTAGCAAGTACGGGTATAGCGAACCCGAGGTACCTGAGCTCGTATGTTCCCTACGTTAAAGGGGAGCTCAACCCATATTGTTATACAACCCGTAACAAAAGGTGAATTACACCAGGAGTAATGGTGTCTCCAATGGAGCGTTTGGGATAGCCAGCCACCCTCCAATGTATCTAATGTTACTGTAGCATATTGAGTTCTATTGTAGTTGACAGATATTCCCTATCTATTACCAGAATAAGTATGTATAATGTTTTAAAAAACTAACAAGAGGACAGTGGAAGAGCCATTAGAAAGCGTCATAATATCCTGGCAACCCGAGTTAACTGAAGTTGTCGTTGAATCTGTTAAGCAAGTAGACGAAGAAACTATTAGGAGATTATTTGTGAATGTCACGTTTCTCAAACACTACGTTTACTCTTATATACCGTGCATCGACGGAGGGCAAGAAAGTGGAGGAGAAAATGAAGGGATACAATGTAGTTACTTACAAGCGTTTTATAAATTTATTTATAACGGCAAGCTAAGGCCAACGCTTTTTCAGATTCTTACCTTCAACCGATCGATTCTCCTTCACTGTGTAACAGCTAATATTTATCAACTAGACGTGGAAGAATACTACTATTACATACTCCAGAATGATGAGGATCTTATGCTGTATGCACATCGTGGATACACTCTACATAGAGACAACGCCCTGCCCTCACATTCTCAAATATCTTCACATTCCCAAATAATGAGGCACTTGCCTCCTCGTCAATTATATGCCTTCTGACGCTGCACCATCAGCGACAGCATTAACTATTTCTGCATCTGGTAACACTGAGGAATAGTCAATTTGTTGCCCGAAATTTAAGAGTCAATTCTGAGTACATTACTGTCCCTGATGCTGAAAATGGCATTAGTTTTTGATTGGCTCTAGTTTCTGAAATAAACATACATGATAAATATTAATGCAAAGCAGGAAAAATACAATAAAATAAGCAATATTTCTTGTTTTTATATATTTTTTTTAATTAATAATAAATTAAACTGCATTTATTCGGAAAAGGTTCTCTGGACAACTATTAACATTAACACTTCTGATGGAACATACGATTATGAGGATTAATTTTTAAAGAAATTATTTTTTTTTAGTAGTTCATTACTACTGAATAAAAAATATAGTTTAAATAAATGGCGGAAGTGCCAATGTCATTTTAAAATTTCTCCATTTATTTAATATATCTAATGCTAATATAGTTATTAGTTACTTAAGAGTGTAGTTTATTATTATAACTCGAACGTAACTCGTATGTATACAACTATACTACAATACAGTAATACAATAATTATCCAAAATTTTATATATTGGATAAAAATTGTATGGTAAAAATTGATACGGTACAAATTCAAAAGAACACTTAAGGGTATTTACACTTATTAATAGCTAAATAATATATGAATTCTCTTATATCTAATTTTTGTCAGTAATAGCACTAGTACAAGTCACCGACATGTATTTCTAGTATTAGAGTACAATTCAACGAAGTCTTTGTCTCCACTCTAGTCTTTCATATCAAGGCCATAAGTTCTATTGATCATAGAAGGATCGACATGGATTATTATAAGTATGGCCAGAACCGTAGATAAGATCTGGAGATAACCAAGTTCCCTAGAGTATTTCGGAATAATGACACCAATTATTTGGAGCTAGGCTGGATTACTGCCTCAGAATAATTTGAGAGTGGATTCTATTTCCACATCAGCCAGCTGGGTATATTCGTATCTGCATGATTGTCCAGGGGTTAGTTGGAAGAATATCTTTAGCTAAACCTCCTTCTCGTAAAAACCGTATAAATAAAATATCGTATACATAAAACCAATAAAAATTAAGATTGTCTACAACAATGGAATTTATACTATTGTTTGGGGTAGTAGACTGTAGCAAGTAATGGAAATAAAATGGAATACTTTAGTTCGAGCCTCAACAGTAAGAGTAGGAGAATGGAACTATTTATCTTCGTTTGTATATGTAACTATTTCTGTTACAGTCTTTTTTATATTTTAAAAAAGCCTCTCAAATAGGAGGCGAAGCGTCAACACAATCAATAAAAAAACGGGCGTCATTTATATGTTTTTTATTAAATTGAAGGACCAGTGAACCCAAGAATAATATAACTTAAAATTGGTTCAAGAAAACAAAAATCTTAGTGTTAATTTACTGTAACATGAGTCAAAATATACTGTAACTTATCGTCACATTCATTAAATATAAATAGTTTAGATTATTTATTTATTTGTTAGTTTCCCTTTTCTTACAAAAGGTAAAAATACAAAAAAATGTAGAAAAGTAATTTTGTGTGCAAGATGTACATAGAAATGTGAAATTATATGATCAGAATGAAAATTTACATTCATACTATATGAAATTATAACACCTTTAAAATTTTCAGAAAGAATTTCGCCTTTTAATTTAGTTGCCTATGAAAAACTGTTATTGTAATCTATATTTATATCTAAAGGAAAATTATATCAATATCTTCAAATTTGGAGTTGGACCTGAATTTACAATGTGAGAGTTTATCTGGTTTATAAAAAAATCAGACGTTCACTATTTGTGGTGCTATACTTGGTATTTTTATTTATTGGCCTTATTTGTCAATCCTTAAGCATATAAAGTTATAGACATTTATCTACTTAATTGAGAATTTAAATATAAATATATTAAAGTGCAATTATATAATACGAGAAGAATAAAACACAATTTTCGGTATTTAGTAAAAGAAAATATTCTGTAAATAACACATTGAAGTAAATGGCGGAGGTGTCGATGTCATAAAATGTTGCCGTTTTTTTAACTGTTTCCTGGGGATCTTAAGTAATGTTAGGTTAGTCCGATTTTAATTATGAGACCAGTTTGTTTTATGTGCCTTCCTCTTATCTAGTGAAAATGAACAAACAGCTGAACTGTATAACTTGGTTATCAGAATAATCTGACTTCTATTCATATAGTGCCTATCACATCTATATTCACTAAACGGCTGTTTTCATATGTGTGTCACGAAATTTTTAGGTCGATGTACGAAATTCTTTTCGTTCGAATTTCGGAATTTTGACAAAATTAATATAGGTAATCGACCCTTTCGAACAACGTGGTAATTTTTGGTTTTTGATCCGAAGCCTCTAGAGGTGCCTTCGGAGGTGCCTCTAGAAGCGATATGTGGATGGAGGTGTCGATATGAGCGGGGAGGTGGCGCAATATTATTGCGATTTGCTTACTCGTATAGTTATTAATGGGTTACGAAAATTTAATTTTTGAACGACTATAATAAAATATATGCGTGTAACTATATACAGGGTGAGCCACGATGGATGGAGTATTAAAAGTATATGGAGAACGGATCTACCGATTACTTTGAAATTTTGGTTACAAAAATAGTCGAGTATGATCTATGCAATTAAAATATTTTCGAAAGTGCGGTGTTGCCACTTATACGTAAAACCGGCAACATCTTCGTTATTTTAAATAGAATACCCTATATATTTTTTTTGCATTTTTTGGATTGTCGTCTCTTTCTGAGTAACTTTTGTTAATATTTCGCTATATCTATTTCAAGCTGTTATCGAGATAATAATTCTTCTCTGAATTTATTGCCAAAAATTTTACTTTCAGTAAATCGTGTTTTCTCCTACCTACGCAGCAATTAAAAGACAATTTTTTAGTTGTGGCTAGGCAAGGCCTGGGGGCATCTTCTTCATTAATCAAATGTTTCCAATATCAGACAGGGTGAGTTAGAGAATGCTTTCTATAAGTGATTTAGAGAAATGCACGAAAGTCAATTTTTTTAAATGGAATGCCCAGTATATTATTACTAATTCGGAAAGGTGATACATTTACCTATTTAAAAATGTTAATGTCCCCTATACCTAATGCGCACCGTTTTCGGTTTATAGGCACTTTTCTGTAACCCTTCCAAGAATATTATATCTTTTGGTACGTTGTCATAACAGGTGGGTCATGAAATTTTTATTTTATCATTTTGTAATGACATGCTATGTTTCTAAATAAATTTGACATTAGTAATATTTGCACTTAATTTGAATAGCTGTAGCACAAATATTGGCAGAAAATAATTATACAAACGCAATTTTAATGGATTTCTTTATTATTCATGGACAGTGCAATAAGATTATCAAGAGAACTTGTAGAATATTTAATGAGAAATATCCGATTTGCCGCAGATGAACAACAGAAAGTTACTACGAATTCAGAGGAATTTTATAAATTTTGGTTCGTCACTAAGAGGACAATAACAACAGTGTCAGTATTAAGAAGAAATACCTAAGCAGCAATAACAAATAATATAAATAACTAATAAAATGTATAAAAATCTTAAAACTATTGTAATAATTGTTCGAAATGTTGACCGTTAACTTCCAGACACTTTTGTATACGACGATGGACAGCGTTTGTTGTAGCAGCTCTTATATCAGCGGGGTCCAAGTTTTCAATCTCTTGAATCACTCGACGTTTTAATTCTTTCCTGTTGTGGACTGGAGTTTTATAAACTTTATCTTTAAGAATACCCCAAAGATAAAAATCTAACGGGGTAAGGTTAGGGGACCTCGGAGGCCAATTCTGCGGTCCTAAACGTTTAATCCAACGGTCATCGAAAATGCGGTCCAACTCCATACTAATTTCGTATGTACAATGTGTAGCAGCTCCGTCGAGTTGATACCAACAAGTTCTATATTTTTTAAGTGACAGATTATCAACGAAGTCTTCCACAATTGTTCTAATTACATTTAAATATTTTCTGGAGTTCAATTTTTCGTCGTATATGTAATATTTTATTTTATCATCCATTAACATACAAAAAACATTGAAACTAAATTTAACTTGAAAGCCAGCTTATCTAGTAATGTGGGGGTTGTCTGTGGCCCAATGGTGATGATTTCGTGTGTTACAAATCCCTTCCCTAGAAAATTTGGATTCATCAGTCCATATAATTTTCTTTAAAAAATTGGGGTCCTCTTGCATAGGTACTAGCAACGTTTCACAAAATTCTATTCTCCGTAGATAATCCTGAGGCATGAGAAATTGGATTCTTGTAAATTTATAATTATGCATTTTATGGTTTGCCAGTATTCTTCGAATGGATGGATATGGCAATCCTAAATCCTGTTGAGCACAACGTATGGAATACTGGAGATTTACATGAAAATATACTAGCACATTGATTTCATTTACCTCGTCAGGTATCACAGGTTTCGGTAAATTTCTTGGTTCTCTTAATGACGAACCAAAATTTATAAAATTTCTCTGAATTCGTATAAACTTTCTGTTGTTCATCTGCAGCAAATTCGGATATTTCTCATTAAATATTCTACAAGTCCTGTTGATAATCTTATTGCACTGGCCATGAAAAATAAACAAATTCATTAAAATTGCGTTTGTATAATTATTTTCTGCCATATGTGTGCTACAGCTATTCAAATTAAGTGCAAATATTACTAATGTCAAATTTATTTAGAAAAATAGCAAGTCTGTTGTCATTACAAAATGATAAAATAAAAATTTCATGGCCCACCCGTTATGACAACATACCAAAAGATATAATATTCTTGGAAGGGTTACAGAGAAGTGCCTATAAATCGCAAACGGTGCGCATTAGGTATAGGGAATATTAACATTTTTAAATAGGTAAATGTATCACCTTTCCGAATTAGTAAAATAATACTGGGCATTCCATTTAAAAAAATTGACTTTCGTGCATTTCGCTAAGTCACTTATAGAAAGCATTCTCTAACTCACCCTGTATAATATTGGAAACCTTTGATTAATGAAGAAGATGCCCCCAGGCCTTGCCTAGCCACAACTGAAAAATTATCATTTAATTGCTGCGTAGGTAGGAGATAGCACAATTTACTGAAAGTAAAATTTTTGGCAATAAATTCAGAAAAGAATTATTATCTCGATAACAGCTTGATATAGATATAGGGAAATATTAACAAAAATTACTCAGAAAGAGACGAAAATCCAAAAAATGCAAAAATATATAGGATATTCTATTTAAAATAACGAAGATGTTGCCGGTTTTACGTATAAGTGGCAACACCGAACTTTCGAAAATATTTTAGTTGCATAGATCATACTCGACTATTTTGGTAACCAAAATTTCAAAGCAATCGGTAGATCCGTTCTCCATATACTTTCAATACTCCATCCACCGTGGCTCACCCTGTATATTATGTAAAACAACTATACAGTGAAAGGAAATTTATAAATTCGATAAAATTGGTACTAATATATTTTTTAAATCACTCGGATATATCAAAAAATGCATTTAAAATGCCACTTAGAAGAGCTACCCGCCATCTTTTCGAGCCGTATTTAAAAACATACGGCTCGACATTCTAGTTCGACACTATTAAGTTTAAATTTTAAAGTACAATTTTTATATTTGTTAAAAAGTATTGGATCAAATTTTGACAGCAGATGGCTACATAAAGTTTAATAAAAACGATAATATAACTTGAAATAAATGATTACCTAAGTGTATCAATATTTATTTAATATATAAATAGTATAAAGTTTAGCTTAGGTCCAAATATTGCCAATAATATTTACACTAAATATAATTAGTTTAATTCACCGACTTTTATTATTTTTCATAATGCCCATTATTATTTTGTACATACAGCATTTTAAGTTTTATTCAATTTTCGATGTTATTTTATTTTTTATTTTCTTATTCTTTTCTAAATAAATATATTTTGAAATTAAAGACTCTAAAGTTAATTATAAATTAAACATACATTCCTGTTTTAGGTTTTTTATTAGATTATTTTTCTTGTAGCTATGGATTCTATTCTATGGATTCGCGCTCTTAAATCTTGTACAATTGAGGTAATATCACAAATAAAGATCTGGTGAGGAACTAAAATTGTATTATATTTTATTTTATTTATATGATTATTGAATACTTATGTAGTAATGCTAAACATGGTAATTGGTAATTTATTATAACATGATCAAAGCTGGCACTGGCACTAGTGTATGAAGATGTGATCTTAAAGATCTCGTCTTATCTAGTCAGATCTTTTGTCAAGTCCAAACCGAGTTACTAGCAATAGTGCTAATTTTACGTACATGTGAAATTATTGCCTTACATTATTCTCATTTGCCTTACCACATGAAATTATTTCGATACTAAAAATTTCGAGAAATAATTTTCACTTTTAAAATTTAGGTTCCTGAAAACTTATTATTATAAGCTATTATGCCGTATTATAGAATTACGTAAAGTTACTGCGATAAAATATATTCTTGACCATATTAAAACATCTTTAATCAAATAGTAACATAAAAATAACAAAGAGATGGCGAAGGCCGAAGTAATTAAAAAATTTCGCCCTTTTTTGCTTGCAGGGGATCTTAAAGATCTACGCTGATTATACTTATGAGATGCTATCTGTGAAGATTGGTTTGAATTCAGATTACTGTAATATTAATACACACAGTTTCAATGCTATATTAACCAAATTAAATTGAGTAACTAAAGAAATTTATATAGATTATTGGTCAACCAGGTTTAATGAATCAATAAATTTATTAGTTCGATTTATTAATTTGTTAATACATTCAGTTTCAATACATTTAATAACATTGAAATGAACACAACACGGAAGCAAATTGATGGAACTCAAAGAAATATTTGGCTTTTTAGAATATAGATCTGAAAGGGTTGATGGTATTCTCAGAGTGGTCTCTAAATGTATACACCCATATTTCACTGTTAATACTAAACTAATACAAAAAAAGAACTAATAAACTAAAAACAGCTAATAGAAATAAATTAAGGCAGCTTCTGTTTCAGGTTTCTTTGTTTGCCTTATTTTGAAGGACTACGTTCATTTGTACTGAGTAAGTTGATTACTAGAACTTTCTGACTTTATTCTGACAAGTTTTATATTATCATCAATAGTATAGTGTCATAATATCGATAGTTTTTATAGGTAATGAAGAAGTTTTGGACAGCAACTTATTATGCAGAGTTCAGTATAAAACATTATACTATACAAATTATATAAGACGATCTAAGTGTATCCATATTTATTTAGTATTTAAATAACCTATAAATGACCTGAATTTTTTTTATCAATAATAATAGTAGTACTTATGTTAAATGTACCTAGTACAGTTCCCTGATACTAAATTATTTTTTACCATGACCATTACTTTGTATATTATTTTCAAAGATTTGTTCAATTTCTAGTTTCCTTATTTCCCATATATTGCTAGTTCTTGATTAAGCGAATATCTTCTAAGTTTAACACGATAGTAGAAGATAGCAGAGAAGATAGTAGACATTTTCTTTTCTTTATATTATTTCTTTCTTTTCTTTTGTTATTACTCTGTATTTAGCTTTGCCGTATTCTTCTGTTTGAGATTCAATGATATCTCTGTGAGATATTGACATAGGAAGTGATCTAGACAACTAAAAATAAATTTTAGTTGGTGTAGAATGAAACTACTTAATGTGCACTTAATTAAATTTATTTTAAACGTGTTAATTTATTGTAACTTTCTAATATACTATTGTAACGTGACTACAACGTATGTTGTCGTCAACATCAAAATCACTGATGGGAAAAAAGAGAATCACTGATTTTGTTTATTAAGATTTCTTGTCTAAATGAAAATATAGGTGTCTAAAGTTAGCTTACCTGTAAAATTCTAATGCCAACTTTGTAAAATAATGGAGACTAAGGTAACACCAGGGCAACAAAATATATCATGGCCTTCTTTTGGCTTTTTGAAATTGCCTAAGCAGCCAAGTTTTAAATAAATGGCGGAGGCGCTGATGCCATTCAAAAATTACGCTATTTATTTAAACGCGTTTGTTGAGGATATTTTAAGCCGCTCTGATTACATCGATGACACACTATCTGGGAAAATTAAATTTAATGCAGTTTCATAATAGTCAATATACATACAGTTAGATAGCATTCTCAAAGTCGTCTCTGAATGTATAAGCTCATATTTCATTGTTAATATTAAACTAAGGGAAAAAATCAACTGAAAAACAACTAATAGAAACAAGTTAATACAGTTTCTGGTTTCATGTATATATCTGTGCCTTATCTAGAGGAACTATATTCGTTTACGCTATGCAAGTTAACTACTTGTTTGTATTATAGTATCAATCACCTTAGATACTACTCAGTTAAGAAAATCTAATTTTTGAACAATTATGGTTCAAGTAAAATATATTCATACAATTATATAATTATTAACCAAAGTTTAATGGGTAATAGAAACGTTTTTAACAGCAACCGGTTATGCAGAGTTCAATGTATAGTATAGCAATAATGTAAATTAATAGAAAATCTAAGTATATTGACATTTATTTAATATTTAGATAGTATGTAAATTACCTGAAGTCTAATGCTTGCCAATAATAATCATAATAGTTATGTTAAATGTATCTGGTATAATTATCCGATGCTAAATTATTTTTTTCTGTAACCATTACTTTGTACAGTAGTATTTCAAAGTTTAGTTCAATTTCGGATATTTTTATTTATTTTATTGCCGTATCTCATTTATATCAATGGTTTCTGAATTTTCGGCGATAATAAATTAAACCTGCAGTTTATGTATTGCTTTATTTTCTTTGTGTTACTTTTCTCTTTTCGTCTTACTCTGTATTAGTAAGAAAAACCGAGAAGAGAAAAGTAACACAAATTAGTCAATATTATCGTATTTTTCTGTTTGGAAATTTATTGATATCGCTGTGAGGTACTAACATAACAAATTACTTAGACAGCTAAAATGGTAGTTAAATTTGTGCACAGCTGAACCCTTTACAGTGCAGTGGCAGCCACTTATGTAATATTGTTAAACATTTATTATTATAAAAACATTCGCTGTACTGTAGTTTACGTTCAGAACCATCTGATACAAACACATAAAGTAACAATATTATTTATTAAGGTAATTTGTACACTACTATTATCATGTGATCATAACCTAGGCTGTCGTCAATATCAAAACCCCTTATAGACAATCACTGATTTTGTCTAGTAAGAGTTTTGTGTAAATCAATGTATAGAGGGTCTAAAGTTAACTTACCTATAAATTCTTACATGTACTTTTCTAAAATAATGGAGAATAATATAAAGAAAAGACAAAAAAAGTACTTTTTGTCTCTTTTTTGCTTTTTTAAGAAATGCCTACTAGACGGCTAACAATTTTCAAACAAATGGCGGAGGCGCTGATGTCATTTAAAAATTTCGCTATTCTTTAAAACTGATTACCGTAACGTAATACTCTGCGAACACTTAATTCAGTTTCCTAATAGTCAATACACGTATAGTTCAATATCATTCTCAGAGTGGTCTATGTATAAACTCATATTTCTGTGTTAATACCAAACTAAAAAAAAAAAAAAAAAAAAAAAAATCAACTAAAAAACAGGTAATAGAAACAAATTAATACAGTTTCAGTTTCTGTTTCATGTATCTATCTTAACTTCATCTAGAGGGACTATCTTCGTTTACACTATGTAAACTGATTACCAGAATATTCTGGCTGCTCTCTTTATAGTATCAATCATATAGGTATTAGTCGGTGAAAAAATCTTTTTAACTTTGAATTTTTGAATAGCTATAGTTCAAGTAAAATTTTTTAGTACAAGTAAAACAAAGTTTTTATAATATTGGAAAATTTTTTGACAGCAAAGGGTAATGCACAGTTCAATGTAAAAAATATACACTACAAACTAAAAGAAGATCTAAGTGTATCGACGTTTATTCGCCATTTTAAATAACATATAAATTAGCTGAAGTAAATCTTTCATCAATAGTAATAGTAGTGACGTTAGATGCAACTAATATAAGTCTGAATTTAAGGCGATAATATATTGAATCTGCAGTTTATATATTGGTTACTTTTTTTTTCTTTCGATATGTTCCTGCTCTCTCGTTTTCTTGCTCTGCATTTGGTTTTGTCGTACTCCTCTGTTTGGAAGAGTTATTGATATAGCTGTGAAGTAATAATGACATAGAAAATAACCCAAACAACTAAAATTGTATTTAAATTTTTGTATAGTTAAACAATTTACAATGAAGTTACAACCATTTACATAATATTGCTTGATGTGCTAATTTACTGTAAAATACACTGTACTAGTTTATGTTCAGAATCATCGGATACAAATATATAAAGTAATAATATCACTTGTTAAGGCAACTTATGCACTACTATTGTCATATGATCCATGACACTTATGCCATCGTCTATCTCAAAATTCCCTAAAGAGGATCACTGATTTTATCTATTAATATTTCAATTCAAAATATAGGGGATCTAAAGTTAACTTACCTGTACAATTTTAGTGAGCACCTCTCTAAAATAATGGAAAACAATAAGGCTATGCAAAAAATACAGCATCTGCCTTTTTTGGTTCTCTTTTGGTTCTTGGCCTAAGGCTAGCCTCACACTGGCAAATTTTTGGTCTCGGCGATTAAAATATATAGTCGAAATATATAGTATATATATAGTTGAATGTTGTCCGCTATTTCTTGTGCTGAATTCTTTTGAGCTCTTGTTTTAAAGAAGATAAAAAAATACATAGAATTTTGGGTCCATCCATTCATTAGCACAAGGCACAGATGGACAATTTTATAAATTGTTTGACAGTTTAACTTTTTGTTAACATTTTTATCTCCATATTCTTTTACTTTTGTGTCATACTACGCGGGGCGTAATTTAACAGGTTCAATAAATAATTCGATGTCTAACGGCATGTTGATTCGGGCATGACGAATTTGCAACTGGAAAATTAAAATTAACGACTAAATAGTTGCAAGAGCAACTATTTAGTCGTTAGTGTGCGGAGATAGTATGAACATGTGCGTTCTATTTTGCCGGCAAAAATTGAGTCGCCAGGAAAATACAATGTGTTGGAATTTTTTAGTTGCCGCAACTAAATAATCGCCTGTGTAGGTGTTCTCATAAGAAATAATGTGTTCTATTTTTGTGATTAAAAAGTTGCTTAACTAAAGTTGCCAGTGTGCGACTAGCCATAGCAGCATACAATTTTTAAATAAATGACGGAAGCGCTGATATTATTTTAAAATTTCGCCATTTCTTTAAAAAAGTTTGCTGAGGACCTTTTAAACTATTCTGATTACACCGATTAGACACTTTCCGCCAACATTTTTCAGTTTAAAATTTTGTTATTTGCTGAATTTGCTGATTTTCGTTTAAATGAATGTCATCTGAATTTAAAGCGATAACAAATCGAACCTGCAGTTTATGTACTGATTTATTTTTCTTTTTCGTTATTTTCCTCTTTTCTGTCTATTTTTATTCTGCAGTTAGCTTTGTCGCATTCTTCTATTTGAAAGTTTATTGATATAGCTGTGACGTATACAACTAAAATTGAATTTAAATTTTTGTACAGTTAAACCATTTACAGTGCAGTTGCAACCATTTATATAATATTGTTAAACGTGCTAATTTTCTGTAACACTCATTACACTGTAGTTTACCTTTCGAGTCATCTGATAAAAATATATAAAATAATAATATTATTTATTAAAGCAACGTGTGGACTACGATTGTGCTGTGATCATAATATATGTGCTCGTCAGTATTTTGTTTGAATCAAATTATAGGGGGTCTAAAGTCAATCTACATGAAAAATTATTTTCATGTAGATTGACGTATTTCTTTAATTCGTAAAATAATGGAGACTAACATAAAGCTAATGAAATAAAATATGTATATATTTTAGTATATATATGTATTAGTATTTTTGGTTTAAAGAATTTCCAAATAATTTTAAATAAATGGCGGAGGCCCCGATGCCATCTCAAAATTTCGCCATTTTTTTAAAATGTTTATTGAGGATCTTTTTAACTACACTGATCAGACATTGTCTACGAATATTGAATTTAATTCAGTTTCGTAATGATCAATACACACAATTTCAATGGTAACAACTAAAGCAATTTATATAGATTCTTCAGACACTTAACGAACCAAAAATAATGCGTAGAAATTGCTGATATTTCAATAACGTATTGTCACAGGATTGGAGCTAATAGGAAAATTTGTGCAATCATCTTTTACGTATTGCCTCTATCGATTGTAAATTTTTTTTGCTGACGAAATTGCTTGTCGGGATCGCGCCGACCGGAATAAAATCGAAAGTAATAATTTACGGTCCATTAATTAATCTTTGAAATGACAAACTTCATTAAACAAAATACAGAACGTTGCCACATTCCGTATAATTTATTAAAGTGAAATATCTGAACTAAGAGTATTACTGAAATTTACGACTTTGTGAAACATATATCCAAATTGCGAGTTTGAATTTAGAGCCTCTTATTTCTCTTTTTTCGAGGTTATAAAATGTTCGCCTCGCAGTTAAAGATAATTGTCTTCTGCACTATGAAAGCCATTATCCATTAATCAAAAGTGTTTCCGCGTCAGTTTAGAGTGTAATCGAAAAGGAATATATGGAACCGCCAACACAAATGCTAAGTAAATTTATAAACGGATATTTGTTGCGATGCACTTTTCTAAGCTCGCCTTGAATAATCTATTTCTAAACATTATTTTCGAATGATGGAACATTTATATAATTACAAATGGAAATGCATTAATTTGTATATACGACCATGTCTTTATGTTTTGATAAAAGCAACAAGACACCAAATATTACTATAAAAGTTGAATGCAACATAATAATTTATTATTGGTGAAGGTTGCTTAGACACTGTAGACACAGAATACTCATTCATTTATATTACATTATTTTTTTTAACTATTAGTACAGGTTGTATTAGAGGTGTTTACGAGAAATTGTGTACTGTTGTTTTAGTTTCAATTTTTATACATACATATATATATATATATATATATATATATATATATATATATATATATACACATATACACATATATATATATATATATATATATATATATATATATATATATGTATTATCCATATTATATCAATATTTCTTTCAAAAAAATTCAATTACACGTCGGCATAAACCTTTATTATTTTTTTATCAGTTATTGTTTATCGAATTACTAAAAAATGTCCATAATTGTCTAAATTATTGATATAAATTGTTTTACGTTAAGTTACAAATATTTTTTAAGTAGTATCCACTATACAAGGCTTTCATAAGGCAATGAATAAATTCGTTAACTTACCTATATAATTCTAGTGATCACCTTTGTAAAATAATTGAAAATAATAAGACTAGGAGAAAAATATAGTAATGGTCTTTTTTTGGTTTCTTAAAAGTGGCCTAGGTACGCAGCCACAATTTTGAGTAAATGGCGGATGCGCCGATGTCAAAATTTCGCTTTAAAAATGTTTGCTGAGGATCTTTTAAGCTATTCTGATTACACCCATATGAGACGCTCTCCGCCAACATTAGATTTAATTTAGTTTCGTAATCGTCAATATATATATATATATATATATATATATATATATATATATATATATATATATATACTGTTTCGTAGCAATCTTAGAGTGGCACCTAAATGTATAAGCTCATACTTCATTGTTATTGCTAAACTAAGAAAATGTCCATAATTGTAAAGATTATTTATAGATCGTAATTGTTTTACGAGAAGTTACTAACAAATATTTTTCATGGAGCATCCAATATACAAGACTTTCGTAAAGTAAAGAACAAATTCGTTAAAAATTCAAAGAATAAATTTTAGGAAAAACTCTTGAATCCGTAAAATATTACATATGTTTAGTTTTTTGACATATAATTAATATTTATGGGGTCATTTGTGATACACTGTCGACATATTTTTGAATTAATCCTTTAATTAAAAAATAATGAATTAATTAATTTGAATAATCTCTTTATTGCAGAATATGAAAGAGCTAATTTTTTAACATACGTCACAGGAATAATTATAGTCTCATGAGTATAGTTTTGATAAAAAAACGAAGAATGTTTGTGCAATTTCAAAATACTAAATATAATGGCAATGATTATTGAAAAAATCTACTAAAAATTAAATGTTCAAATTATACACGGTTCGCTGCTTGACAGTAGTCTTAGCGACCTATAATCTTTTTTATTTCTGTAAGATAAAAACTTGAAATTGGTTTCGTAATTTTTTGTTTTTGTTTTTGGTGTTATTTCTTCAAAGAATATATTTCTTATCTCTTGTTCAGCAAAATCGATGTGTTTGATCATGATCGTCTTTCTGAATTTTTTTAATCTAACCTACATGTACTAATGCTAACGTAATTACTACCATAGTGAATTGAAAAAATTGCTCCATTATAGTCAGTAATGAAAAACAGGTTTGCCAGGGGATTAGATTCACAACATGATTTTCTATCCACTTATTCATACGTATCAGTACATAATAATTATTTATACATCAATTGTACTTAAGTTGCCAGATGATGGTGTATGTTTCATAACTTGAACAATTATGACGAGTAATGCAAACAGTAGAAATTATTCATGCTAGCAACTATCCCCAATCTTCAAACTCTTCATATGCATTGACTTTATATAAATAAGTATACAGCACACACCGAAGTAGTTTAAACAAAGAATAGTAACTTTAACTCTTTTATATCGATAACATCTCACTGAGCACCTTAGTAGCACCTTTTCCAAATATTATTTTCTTTCCAGTATAATTGAGCGAGGGAAAATCCAAAACTAGGTAATATTAGTTTTTTTTTTCATGTTGTATATATAAAAAATAACTAACTATATAGAGTAAAAATAGCAGCCTGGTGTATTTGAAAATTTCGCCTCTTCTCCTCAGTACGAGGAATGGTGTATTTTTACGTGAAAGTCTCTTTTGAGTAAAATATATTGAGTTTTCTTTCATGCTATTTATCTTACATATATCGTTCTTGAGATAATACCAAATATACGTTTCTAAGGGATAACTTTAGACGCAGTTTCACCCCCTTAAATAATTTATTAGCAGCTACAAAGTAATAGATGTCCATATTTTTCGATACTTTATCCATATATAATATTTTATTAAACTTCGTGAAGGACAGTTCCATCATTTTTCCTTGGAAGATATACAATCATATTTACTAACGTCTTACAATATACAATATATAAGATATTATATATAACATAAAGCAAACGAAGAAGTTACATGGTCCCCTCAAATTCAAGCTATCTGAGTGGCAGATACCCATTAGGAAACGCGGCCAATACTCCTTCCCACCGACATTGTCAGTGTCGACGTTTGGAATCGAACTAAGATCATAACAGTCAGTAACTAATTGTACTCGCCACGTAACGCGATCTAACCAATTCGGATACCGTGACGGCCAGCACAAAGTAATTAATCTTTAACCGAATAATCTCATACTGACCAAATCTTTGTACTCACACATTGATCTCTCGACAAGAATTTACTATGACATTTTGATAGAGAAGTATGACTAAAAACAAAAAGTCTTCGTTTGGCGAAGAAGTCATATGACGCTGTGAAAATAAAAAAAAAACTACAGTATGTTAATAAATGTATATTTTTCATTATTCTATATATTACATTTTGGCAATATACATTGTAAAGTGCTACTCATGAAGCATACAATTTGCTAAATATTCTCGAAGTCAAAGAATTAGATCGAGGTTAATAAGTATTTATTGTAAATACTTATATTCAATTCATACAGTAAAACAAAATTTACATTTTAAAGACCAACTATTGGAATGAAAATATTACCCGTAAACTTTATATTAATCTTAATATAATGTTTGATGTAAATCTGATATTTTTATATTTAACTAGATTTAACCATGAAACTGTAAAACAATTTTTATAGCAGTGGTCAATAGAAAATTACGATATATGTATATTATTTGTAGGCCTTACATTATTTTTAAAACAGTTAATATATGAATTACGTATGATATTATGTATACACTGTTTTCGTAGAGCAACGAATAAATTCTTTAAAAATTCAAGAAATCACTTCTAGAAAAAACTTTCGAACACGTGAAAGTGTATTTTTAGTTGTGCATTTTTTAAAATATAATTAATACATATAACGTGATTCGTGTAGAAGACATGACGGTATCGAAATGATAGATGGATGATAGAGTATTATACTTAAGATCCCCATAATGTGAATGTGTGGTACGACATACTGGATGGAAGAATTATGGGTCCCTATTTCCTTGACGTAAACCAATATTGTGCAAGATATTTAGATTCTCATCAAGATGACCTTATTCTTGTACTAATAACTTTATATCCAGATGTTGAGGAACCTGATATTCCAATAAATTACTTTCATTTCAACAAGATGGTGCACCTAACCATTATGCATAATTTAGATAATATGTTCTTGAATTGTTAGCTCGATCGCCAGATTTGACACTTTCACATCAATTTATATAGGAATATTCAAGAAATAAAGTATACATTACAGGTCCGCAGATTTGAGAAGATATGAAGGCAAGAATTCGTCACGAAGTACAACATATACCTCCTGAAGTTATTGATAATGTTCAAAAGTAATTTATTATCATCACGGCTATTATTGGGCAGCAAACGGTGCACAATATAAACATTTAATTTGGTATACTTTTTAAATAATCGCTACCATTAAATTTAGTATTTTGAAATTGTAAAATCGTTTTTCTCAATTTCTTTTATTTAACCCACACTCACGGTCACATAGTTATTACCGTAGTGTATATAAAAAAACTCTATTATAATACGTGATAAAAAAAGGGGTTATCATTAAAAAAATATCGATGACGTCATACCTCCTACACGAATCACCCTGTATCGATTAGTTTTATTTTAAAAACTGCGCAGCTAAAAATAAAATGTTATGGGTCCAAGAGTTTTTCCCAAAAGTTCTTCTTTGAATTTTTTCATTTACAAAAATGTTTACGAAATCCCTGTATAATCGTGAATACCATCGTAACTTCGTAATATTTGCTGGATTATTAAAAATAGTATTTTCCTATTTGCTTATATTTTTCATGAGTAATTGTAATATATAACATATTCAAACCAACTATTTTCAATCTTGTTAAGAAAATATCGGTCTTAAATCACCCAGGTAGGGTAAAGATGGAACAGTTATACCACTGAGTGAATGTATATTAGAAAATTATACGTACAATTCTGGCAATATTATATTTTGCCAATTTCCTTGTATGATACTTTAAAAAAGCATAAAAAAATTATCAAGAGATGTATTAGTTCATATACTAGTAGAAATATAAACATTAATTATAAGAGATGATGATGATTTGACGAGAGAGATGATTTTTATATATGACTGTGTTCTTGTACATATTCTTAAATTTTCACTTAGCGCTTAAACTTTATACTTTTCATTGTAGGCCGCCGGCTAGTAGATTTGTTTCAATATGGATTTTTTGTTCGATGAAATGACATTACTGAATTATCTATATCCCATTCTAGGGAGTAAAATATAGTTTATGGAATATAAATGTAACAGACAGCATTCGGCATAATTGTAGTTGTTTTATTTGTTTTGTTGAGCATATTTGCGCTCAACTAACTTAGGGCAAGGGTCGCTGTGTTTATATTTATAATAGGTTTTAGAGCACGTTACAGCATGCTAACGTAATGCCACTTCTATAGTTGTTTCTGATTTACTCTCTAATGTTTCACATGTGTATTTAAACAGAGATTTGCTTTTAATCAAAAACAATTGCGCTGCGTAAAATTTAATTATGTAATTAAGTAGGAATAACTCGTTTTGTTTACTTTTATTTATTACTGCAGAACCCATTATAAATTTGCGGTAGGCCACTCCCAACTCTGAAATGTTAACTTTATTATATTACAACAAATGTGCCGTGAGCGTGTATTTTGATATATATGTTTGTCCAAATTACTTTACTACGTACCATCATCATTGAGTAAAAAAAATTTGTTTAGAAATGTTTGAATAGATCATGTCTTAGCCTCTAGTCGTAAATTATATTAGATCATTAGTTGCGATCTAGAATTCTAGAATATTAGGATAATATATAAGAAAAGAGTATTTCAGATATCATAAAAACAGTTTTACATCGAGTGTATTCCAAATTATGTTTGAAAACTAGAAGTTAGAGAGTGTGTACAAAATTCATTAAAACTAAGGAAGTCTTTTTCTTTATTGCAATGAAAGGAATTTTAGTTACACTAGTTTGAATTTGAACATGAAGTACTTCATTTTACGTATATATGAATATTATACGGTAAACAATTGTGAATAGTTCACATTACTTCAATCGATTAGATAAATATAAATCTTCGCCCTGGAATTGCATATAACTTAAATTGAATTATTGAATATATTTCATAAGATCCATCACTGATCTATGATATATATTATCAAATATGATTAACACTTTAGATCCAAAAGTGGCAGCTGGTTGATTTCTATAATTAATCCAATATCAAATGTAATGGCGAAATGCAGGTGGAGCAATGTATAATCCTTTAGCGTTTATGAGAAACAGTTTTGTTAATTTTGTCTCCCGTTTTTTATAAACTGGTATTTTAACAAAGTTTTTTTTTGTAAAATACATAGTTATGTATGCCTCATAGTATATTAAACTGGTATATTAAACTTCTTAATAGGGAAATCGTGTGTGCATAAGTGGTGTGAGAAGATATGGTGCGTATAAATAATTCTAAAACCTAGTAACTATTTCAAACCAATTTAAATTTTTAATTAGATGTAAATTCCTAATTTATAATTTATTTATAAAATTCAAACGAAAAGCCTTTTAAATAAATAATGAGTTTTACATTTCGTGATTTAAGGCGAATTACTATTTTAATTCGAAAAGAAATTCCAGTGGATTATCTCAAAGTTTGCCAGTTTGTCACAGTCTGAGTGAATCAGTCGGTTCGAGGTGGGCATTACTTTAATTAAGTGCCAGCTGAGCCCGATTATTCTCCAGATTTCGAGTTCCATTTCGTCTAAGCTGACATGCAGACATCGCTGAAATGAATATAAGTATTTTCTCTAGCGATTAACGAACTATTTTGTCTTCCTATTGTATTCATTATATTCGTTTCTTGATTAAGCGCATATATTTTTGAAATTCTAAATATTTTATTGCATTAATTATACAATTGCAGTAATTTAAAATTTATCAACCTAGAAATTTATAATTTTGTGAAATTCATAATACTGTTCCTAAATATATCAAGTGTCAATAATGTAATGTATTAGTCTCTAATTATTTTAAAAATTGGAATAAAAACTTAAAATTTTAAACTTACATATGAGAATAGATTTATTTTGTTATAAGGGCCTCATCAATTTTGAATATTTCAATGAAGTACTCTATGTATTTTAATGTGTTACTTCGATTCTGCATAAAATGTACTACACAATGATGGTATCAAAAAATAAAACCCGCCACAGGTAGGATTCGACATTTGTCCCGGATCGGAACCGAACGACATACAGCTGTTTCGAACTTATTAGTTCTCATCAGTGCCGTACATAGCACGGCGATTCAGGACAAATGCCGAATGAACTTTATGGCGTATACATCTTTATCGATACGATCTCTGTCAGTAACATATAAGTCGGAAATCGAGAAAGGAACCACTAAACCGCCAAGCGGTTACCAAAGTAGTTCCCGAATAGCAAAGCTATTAGATAATCGCTCTAGGAAACAACTACTCCTCGGGCTAAAGCCCCGCCAGGCATTGAATTTTACCCAGAAGCGATCCTCGACCCCTTTCGAAATTTATTTTGAGCCCGTACTACAATTGTTTTTTCAAATAGTAACTCTAATTTGTCATGTTATGCAACAGGAGCAGTAACAAATTTTAAGCAAATGGCGAAGGTGACAGTGCCATTTTAAGTGACAGCTTTATTCGATTTTATTTAAATATATATTAGATATTCTTTCCTCCATAACACACACTATCACATATAATGGTTATACATCGTTTCTTTCCTGTGGTTGTTAGAGGATAGGAATGTAGAATATTTGTCGATTTAAAAATTTATGATTTTTCAGTATCTTTTAATTAAATGATGGATGGGCTAGTGCACTTTCAAAATATTTAGATATACTCGTGTAATATACTTTATTTAGATATTTCTTTGCTGCTACTGTATCCTTTTTAACCTTTATTATTACAAATATTTGCAATAGTTTTGAAATCATTCTTTTTTAACCCGCAATTATCACATATGACGGTTATCTGCTAGTGGCAATAAGAAATTAGAATGTAAGGTTACGCTAGCAGTAAAGAAATAATATTTTTTATTAAAGACATATATATATTAAGATTTAACAGCAATATATTGCAAAATGACAATGGCACCTCCGTCATTTTAAAAAAATATTTGCTAGTTATTCATACAGACTGAAGTAGTAGCAGAATCTTCGACATCTCTTGAAAATTTGTTGGTAGGTAGATTATTTCAATTTTAACCGTTAACGTGGAATATACCAAATGTTTTTAAAACCTTTGTTTTCTTCAACAATTTCAGAGTTATAATTGTTAAAAAAATAAATAAATAAAATAATTGAAGTCATCAGTGGTCCAAATCTGCTATGATTTCATTACAGCTGTGGTATCATAATAATTTTATTAATTTATAGACGTAATCAAGTCGTGTTTCTTTTTAACTGTTTAAATTAAGATAAATACAGAACTGCATAGAAATTCGCAACACTTTTAAATAGTTTCATTGTTATCTATTAGTAAAATTTCAATATCTCGTAAACATTTATGAGTTTATGAGTAATATTAAACAAGATAACTAAAAGAAGCTATAGATTATTGCTACTTTTAGAACCATTATTACTTCCTATAGCTATTGAAGTTTCCTTATATTTGTATTGATAAAATTGTGTTTCATCAAGTATAGCTTTAGTTAACGTCATTGTTAATTAGAATATCGTTAGATGGAAGCTACAAGATTCATTAACTTGATTATATTTATTATCCAACCAATTTGTTACTATTAGAAATAATTGTACTTTCAGAATTGCGTCGTATTTAAAATTTTCTTGGACTTCGAGATATATTTTGCCAAAAGCTGACACAGACGGTATAAAAATTAATAAAACTTAGGTATAGCGATATAAAACAATTGTCTAGTAAAATATTCGCCTTATATTATTATATTGACTTAAGTTAATTTTATTGGACATAACTTTGAGTTATTGTTTAATTGTCACACTCAATATTCGAATGTGTTATTTTATATACAATTTTCTATTATTATTTATATTCAGTTACATTTTCTTTACAAAACAGCTACATAATATAATTAATTGTATCTGGCATGGAATATGTATACATGATTAATTTTAGATTTTCATGCTATGGACTAAGATATAGTTTTGACAGCTGAATATTTATTACGAATATATAAAACACTTACTGGATTTATGAAATGCATCTAGAATGCACAAGGAATTATGTGGATAGAATAAAAATGTAATACGATCATTTTGAAACATAGATAATGGTGAGTTATGGGAAACGGACGTTTTTAGAACGAATAGTACACAGCTTGTGTCAGGCGTATGTAAGTAGGAGAAATGACAGTCAACACTCCTTGAGTTGCCATTTAGTATCCATCATGCCGTTGTGGACAAGGGAACACCGCGTGTTTGTTTACGACGAGTTTGTAAAAAGTGGAGGTTCAGTGACAATAGTGCAACGTCTTTTCAGACGGCGTTTCAACATCGGCCGTCATGGTGCCCTCCCTCAGCGGAATACCATTCTTAGATGGGTTAATTCATTGCAAATGACAGGGTTAATTCATTGCGAACGAATTCATTGCGAAAGACCCGGCCCAGTTCGAACGGCCCGAACAGCTGAAGATGTGGATCGAGTAAGGGAAGCCATGAACTGAATCCCCACTCGTTCCGCTAGATGATATTCTAGGGAACTGCAAATAAGTCAATCCACGATGCAGAGAATTTTACATAAAGACCTTGCATTTCATCCCTATAAAATTATGATGGTTCAGAAGCTAAATGAGAGAGACTATCAGCAACGAATGACTTTTTGTCAAGCAATGCTTCACCTATACGAAGAAAATGAAAATTTGATTATCATAATGAGCGACGAAGCCCATCTTCACCTGGAAGGGGCGGTTAATAAACAAAACTGTTGATATTGGGCTGCAGATAATCTTCGGGGACGAGAGAACGGTGACTGTTCTGATCGCTATGTGAACATGTTTGAAACTTTTTTCTTACCTGAACTTCGCAGACTAAGAATGAATAGGGCAGAGGTGTGGTTTCAACAGGACGGGGTGACCGCTCATACAGCAAGAGCTTCCCTGGCTGTTGTTCGAACTGCATTTCTTAATCGCCTCATTTCACGCTTCGGATACCTCTCTTGGCCGCCGCGCTCGCCCGATCTTTCCATTTGTGATTATTATCTTTGGGGGTATTTAAAATCGAGGGTATATGAGCGTAAACCCCGTACATTAGAGGACCTGAAGACAGCAATACGTGAAAAAATTGCAGAAATTAACCTAGATACGTTGCGAAACGTAGAATAAAACTTTCGGAAACGACTTCAGCTGTGTATACGTGAAAATGGCCGTCATTTATCAGATATTATTTTTCGCACGTAGGCATATAAAATGGCATAGTTTAACGTTTTTAATTATATAAAAATAAAACTTATTTTCTCCTAAAATTGCAAGAGTTATTCTTTGTTGAAAAACGTCCGTTTCCCGCGACTCACCCTTTATATGATAAGCGTATAGTTACGTGTATACAATTTTATATTTTTAAATATGTTATATGAAATTTTAATTGAAATAAAATTTATATTTGGTAACTCAAACAATTCTGCAGCTATTTAAGTTAATTGCACTTATTTCATAACTTAGCATTGTTATTATATTTAAAATTTATAACAAAGTTTTGCTTGCTGAATATCGGTGGTAAAATACATGCATGAAGTAATATTTAGTAAATTTAATGAGGTAATAGTTAACTAACTGAATAAAATACTAGTGACTTTGAACAAAGAGACAACAATCGCATTTACAGTAAAGAATAAATTGCAAATACTATGTATTCCCTTCTATGGTTTTGTTTAGTTTCCCTCCAATGTTTGAAAAATCATGCAATCATATCAGCTATATGAGAAATCAACAACGCAATCTCATTGCACTCAATATGATTTCAACTAAATTATAAAAAGAGTGCATGTGTTAATCTGCATAAAAAAGGAGAATAACACAGGCAAAGACCGGAGCCTTCTATGCAGCAACAAAAATATGAGACCAGTTTCACGAACGCCATCAGTTTTCACGGTATTCGATGCACATTTCGCCAATGAAGTTGGAATCATTAAATAGTTATATCAGTTTTAATCATTTTCAAAGTATGCCGACTTGGTTGAAAAACGCGCGTTGAGTAACGAGTACCTATTTGGCGTTCGATGACAACTGGTCTGCTATTTTATTTCGACTAAGGAAGTCATAAACAGTCATTATATATTAATGTCAAATATTGCTCGATCACATCGATGTGGTAATGTTGAATAATTGACCTGACCTGATTTCAAATAAACTTAAGTATATTCTAACTAATGTTAATTATTTTGAGAAGTTGTTACAGTGTATTATGATCATTTGAATAGTGTTATTATTTGTCACACTTAGAATAAAAAGTGGTCTACTACTTAATCGTACTTTGAGCAAGTTTTTAATCCAGTTTCGTAGTAAATATATGCAAATATTTTCAGTTCATGGCATGAAGAATCCTTACAAATATTATTTACAACGTTAAGTCGTAAACATTTTTAATACACATAAGAATTTTGAAGTATTATAAAAAATAACGTGGCCTCTACAATAACGCTTATATTGCATTAGTGTTAACTTCATCTCAATTATATTTTGCAGTGACCTTTTCTGTATAAACACATTTAATTTAAAACGTGCAAAGAGACGTTTCCAAGAGAGCTGTCCTACATTAAATCTAATTATTTGCGCTGTTCCACTGGTGGAGGTTTAAATATAACATTCAACGCACAAAAAACTTTTTTTTATTTGAACATTCATTTACTACAATTTAATTTTAGAATGTTGCGTATCCTCCATACACTCTCCATATATAATAATTCTCATCTTTAAACCTTTGGAACAGTTACCAACTTGTGGATGGGAATAATCCATTCCGAATTAAGACAAGTATTACAATACTATAAGAATTGAAAAGAGAAATGTCTGTACATGACAAAATTATAGTATTTTCTTCACAATAAGTTTTCAATATTATACAGCATGTTTTTTATAAGAAGTTTAATAGATTTATATTTTAAATTAAAGGAAAAAGCAAAACATTATTTTTGTATATATTTGTTCTCGTTAAACCTTGAATGGTCGAAATTTTGATAAAAAACAGATTTTTCACAACAGATTAGATAGGAAAGGATTTCTCCTTTATTAAAATATAAAACTTCAGTATTATTTGAATTTATTAAACCAAAATTTACATAGTAAATCCTATAAGAGGTAAACATAGTTACATGTACATAGGCTGGTACATACAAAACATAATTAAACTTAAGAACTTAAAATTATAATATTTTACATTTTTGAGTTATGGGTTTTCGTTGGCATGAACATTTTTGGCGTGCTTTTATAGAAATAGTGTTTTATTTACATTATACGATTTAACGCAAAATTGATATTAAAAATTAATAGACTGCCTTTGCTTAAATCTATACTCCACACAGAAATTCATAAAAAGTGAAATATGTTGTTTTATTGTGCGCAATATGTCTGTGATTTTTATTAATTCAAGACTCCAGTATACTACTCAAATTATTGAATATTTTATTTAACTTTATTACCCTATTCTGTAAACTTTAAATGTTTATTATTCTTAGGTTGAGGATACATAACATAAGAATTCTTAAGAAAGTTTGATCGTGGTTGGACTTCTTACGATATCATACGAGTTTTAACAATGTTCTCATACAAACACGAATATTACAATTAGATTTTCATCTTTATTAGTTATAAGTAATTACACTCATAATTAAAAATTGATTTACAGTCCCAATAAACAACTTAACACCCTAATCCAACAACCATCACCCTAAACAGTGAGGCAACCTTCGTACGAATTTTGAAGGAAAATCAAATATTTTGAGCGGACGCAACAGATCGTTCATTAGTCTATCGTATTTGTTTACTTCTGACAATTTAGTATGAATTCTTACGAATTCGTATGACCAAATTTTCTTATGAATTCGGATGTAATGTCCTTGATTTTTTATGCCATATTTTAATTGATCTCATAAGAAAAATCAACAAGACAGGTCATATTCTTGTATGGCCATCCTCGGGTTTTATTTCTCAATGTTTTGACAAGTTATACAAAGTTTCATTATGAATTGTAGCTACCCCCCATGTTAAATCATGATTTATTATTCTCCCACAGGAAGATCACCTACACATCAACCACATCTTCAATGGATCAATTAGTCACTGTAAGTATAGATCATCATTGAAGACAATTAATACTTAGCCGAATTACATTACTTTCCAAAGTACTACACTATACTACAATTATTGTTGGTGGCTTTTTTGGCATTCAATCTATTGTAAGTATTGAATATATGAAGAATAGCTTCTTGTTATTATGTGTAATATTTTTCTTTTCATTAGATAATCTTGGCTTTAGGAAAAATTCTACGTCAAATTGAAACATTGGGAGCCAATGTTTCGTCACCCATATAGGTATATGCCATAGAACACTTTTTGATATTATTAGTAATCCGAAACTGGAATAGCAAACCATAAAATTGCCTTAAGGAGGTTACCAGCAATAAATGACGACAATTTGTCAGGATGTTAACAATAAGTTTTAGTTTCTTATATCCTATGTAAAAGTCCTGCTTTAAATAGGATATATTCGAAAGCTAGGAAAAAATCGAATCAACCGCGGAAGCTTCTAGTCTATTATATTCGATGTGTTTTGTAAAATATTCGATATTCGATATACTATACTTGTAAAATATTTTAGTTTTATATTTTTCTGATTTTATCTAATATTATTTCTCGTTTTATAGTTCAATAAATCAAAAAAATTTTATGAAGTTGTTTTATAAGTGTCCTGGACACTTCTGTTACTGTACGCAATAGAGTAAATTTCTGTGCAATTTGTGCAGATATTTAATATTTATTGTTACATATGAACAGTTCTAACATGTACATTAATTCAAATTTCTTTTAAAAGAAACAATATTAATAACCAACAATGACAAATCTACATTTACTAAGCGGCTGTTTTTGTGTGTGTGTATGTGTCACGAAATTCTTTAGGTCTATGTACGAAATGATTTTTGTTCGAATTTCAGTACCTTGACAAAATCAACATAGTAAGTCGACCCTTGCGAACAACGTGGTAACTTTTGTTTTTTGATCCGAAGCCTCTAGGGGCATGCTTCGGAGGTGCCTTAGATATGAGCGAGAGGGCGGCACAATATTATTGCGATTTGACTACTCGTTAAATATATTATAACCCACTTATAAATGACATTTATAATGCATTATTATTATATATTTATGTCGAATATTTATTCTTTTCAGAAAAAGGAACAGGATCAATGGGCATATATAGGCTTCCTTTAATAAATACAAATTTCAGTGGATCTTTATTTTTTTTTATAATATTATATATCTTAGAAATTATAGGAAGATCATAATACTTTTTTAAGGTTGTAGTCGATCTGGAACAGGAAGTATGCAAAATTAAAATATTTTTAGTATCTAAAAAGAGTTTTATATTAAAATTATCGACAGACTAGCTGGAGAAACAATAGTATAATGCCAAATTAAGTTAATATTAGAGGTAAGTCGTACCAACCACTTTTCATATTTCATTGATTAGTTTGGTTTCATTGGAACATTGATCTTTTCTCAATTTTAGGGCAGCTACCTACCTATTTTGTTATCTGTGAGTATTTCAAGTTTTAAAAATTCTTCTAAGTCAGATCCAAAAAATCATACTTTGTTGTGTTAATCTAAAATTTAATAATAAAATTATCTATTTCTTACAGATATTCCGATACAATGAAAACTTTTTTGTTTAGGTATAAATTATTTTATAGCAGGTCATTTTAATCAACATAAAATAACAATAGATACACTTCAAGGAAGATGGGAGCAGTTGATTAAAAAATCTACAAAAACTTCACAGATAATGTGATCTACATTACAAGGCAAAATCTAACATTATGCATGAGAGAGAGTAGTTTACAAATTTCTGTGACACAATTCATGTAAGATATTTTCTATTTCAAAATAACATCACGCCATCACTGATAGTTCAGTACTGCGCATATCCATTTCAACTTGCACAGCATGTGTACAGGTTTCATTAAATTCGATGGAATTTTAAACCTTTTTTCCCAAGTCGTATTCTTCAACCTCAATAAATAATTAAATTAATTATTGAACATTCATGCCACATTGTACATACTCTACATGCTCTAGTTAATGAATAATTTTAAAGGATATTAAAAATTTAGGATAATAATAGTGTTATTGTTATAAAAAGGTTAATTAACTATTTAAACTAATGCCCTTTTTATCATAGCGGAATATCTATAAGTAGTAGAAAGTTTAGCAATATATTTATAAATTGTATAGTATTCATACAATTACCATAGTATTTTTAAGAACACCTTTAAGCTTAGAAAAAATCAATGTTCATTGATCGCGTGCCGGCTTTGTGATGAAAATATCCATTTTTACTGCACTATCCTAAAAATGTATGTAATCCCCCAGTATTTTCCATTTGTGGACATGTGGTGTTGAAACAGAACCACGAATAGAAACCAATTTCCTTCTGGATTACAAAATATCCAAAGCACTGCACTTGATAATGAAGAGTATAAATGTACTAAAAGTATTTTTTTAATATTAAATGTGTTTGTTGTCAAAACTGCCATATTTATTTTCCAAATAATAATATTCTTTTCAGGGTAATTGAAGTTTTGAGTTCGTCAATTTGTTTCTTCAAATTGATTTCTTAACAATTGTCTAATTTTTGATTTAGGTGAATATAATACATGATTATTACTGACATTAAGTTTGATTCATCGGTTATTGCATTCATAATTATATAAATATTATACATAAATTTTAACATATTTCTATTAAAGTCTTCAAGTATTCATAACTTTTTATATAATTTATAAGTCAACAATAGCTTTGATACATTAAAAAATGTAGCTATAATAAATAATTTACATATTGTCTTGTAAAATTCATCAACATAATATTTATTTTTTACTTGCTATCTTTCCCCTTCTGTGACAAAAACGGCAAAAATAGCAAGTAAAAAATAAATATTATGTTGTTAAATTTTAAGACAATATGTCGATCATTTATTAAAACGATCGATTATTAAGGAATTAATTATAATCCTGTCAAGGACGTTAATTAATGTTAACTAATGGGTTACTGTGCTTAAAAATTAGAAGTAAAAAATTAGAAATAAATTTAAAGGAAATTTAAAGATTAATAATTATGTTGAATGATATATTTGTTTTAATTTAACTGATGGAATAATTATTCTTATCTTTATATTACACTTCACCTACATTGAATAACGACTATCTACTATATTAATGTGTATTTCTCAATTTTATCACAGCCCACATATAAAAATACGATTGAATTTAAAAAAACCCACGAGGCCTAATTTTTTTCCGATACCTGTAGGAATCTAAAAAGAATTACAAGTTGATGTAGTGTGATCCCTCTTTAAAGACCTATATCAGCGTATTTCCAATACTTCCAGGAGGAGTCTCTTTATCTTTAAGGTTCATTTGCTCTAAAATTAAGTATCGGATTTACGATTTTCTAGAGAATTTCACTCTTGAAAATACAGAGAATATAGCACGCATTAACAATTCTTGGAAATATGTTATGCGGTGGTATAATATTGTGAAGAACTCCTTACAATTATACAATTTAAAGATGTGATTTAAAGATGTGAAATGACAACAATGATTTAGTTAGATGGAGAATATAAGAGTTTGTAGGTAGGTAACGTTTCTTATTTTTATAAGAACGCTGTTTAATCGACACGATTCGTTTCCTTGTTATTTTATTTATTTTGTTACAGTACTATGTTTATTTTCGCTAAATCAGTTTGAGATTTTCTGATACCAAAGTGGTAATAAAATGATATCAAGTTATTCAAAATAAAATATTAACATATAAAACAACCTAATATTAAATATCACTTGTGTACATGTTGTAATTATGTCAATATGTTGAAAGCTTCCACATGTCCAACATTTCTAAAGCTTTGTTGTTCATCAGCTTCAAACATGAAACTAATTTTCCAACAAACCTGGTCCTTACTTTGCGAATAATGTGAATTTTATTATTATGCTTCCGTTCTTCGTTAATTCTAATCCTGAACAGAACAATTATTCAAAGGTATAACAAAGTTTAAATAGAGTATCATGTGATGGAATTTTTGATGGAAGAATCTAAAATAAATTTAATAAATCCATTTCAATATTGCACAGGTTCTTTGAAGAGCATAAACTAAACAGATTCAGTTTTGATTGTAGTCATAAAAGCCTGAATGTCTCTATTTATATAATAATCCACATTTTGTCCATTTACTAGACATATAGTAAGTTAGTAAGTTGTTAATAACTGAAAGTTAAATGTTAATTTTGATAGTTAATTTTGACAGAGGCAGATATACGGCATGGTAGAAAATATAATGGATTTACTGTTTTCTAGATACTATTCCACTAATACTTTTCTAGATACCAACTTATTTAGAAATATTACTAAAATGATGTATTATACACGCTAATTGTCATAAATGAAAACTTGTCATTGAATATTACGCTAAACCTCCATAAGAATACTTGAAGGCATTGCGTTTACAACATGCCTTAAGTTCTTGTTCAGTGTTCATACTATATCCAAATAATACCATGACCACAATATCAATCAGATAATTGATATAAATTAGTTGAGAATCAAACATATCTTAAAATTAGCAACAAGACACCATTATTTTACCTATTATTATTTTAAATGCTTTCCATGGTATTGATTGTTGACAACTAGTGACAATATTTATTATTTACTACAACATGTTGAATTATTATTTTGCATACTGACATCAATTTATACCAAGAAACAGACTCCATAAATATTAATTGTTTTGAAATGCTCTTAATATAACCAAAATCAAATTAAAACATCATTTCTGTAAATATTAAGGAAGAAAAAACATATTTTATATATATTCAAAACATTATGTGTTACATAAAGCACAGAAAAAATTAATTTCAATGATAAACCAACTTTTGCCAAAAATGTAGTCAGTCTTACAATGTCAAATTAAGTATATATAAAAAACACAAAATAATTTTTTTATGAAGATGCATCTCTAGCATATTTTATAAACAGAGTAAGACTTTTGTTGTATAAAACTTTCCCCTATAAAAAGATACATATGTAATAAAAAATTATATGTTTATAAATGTTCAGAATTAGATTCTACATAATCTGAATTATATGCACTTTATTACAGTTTACATGAATTTTGAGTACACAATTATTATCTATGTACGATTGCATATTATTATGCATTTACATTTGACCTTCAATTAAAAATTTAAATAACTCCAAAAAAGGTTTATTATTTGAAGTTGCATATCTCAAATTAATAATGTTTTATGTATTAGTATTATGAAATTATATTTAAATAAGAGTATGTGTAAAACTGAGCGATATATCAATTATAATGTCTCTTAATTTAAAGTTTTATTATGAATTGATGTCTATGTTACTTTTAATCTACTAAATATTAATATATAATTATGACTCAGAATATATAGTATAGAAGTAGATATCATTATTAAAAACGTTTTTATATTTATAAATATATTAACTATGTTTATAAATTTTTTATGTTTATAATTGAAATGGGCCATCACAGTTACAAATACTTAAGGGAAAACAGACAGGAAGTACATTAGTAGCCAAATTCAATTTCTTTATTAAATATTTTCAGGGAAGTAAACAAATAATATATTTATAATGTTATTTCAGAGGTTGCTATTTTTTTCTAAAAGATTCATGTGAGAGTTTCTCAGTCTTGAAAATATTCTCGTATTTACATCCTTCAAAGTATTGTATAAGTAATAAGTCTGTTTAAAATAAAATAATATTTATTTTAATTTAATTTTTAGCTTATTTTGTAAAATCAATGTTAAGCGTTAGTGGAATTTTTTTTTCAGAGAAAATACATGACTTTTAAAGTTAAAATAATAAAATGTAAGTGTTAGTAAGCTGTTAGTAGAGTAGTATTATAATTATAAATTTTTATTTGAAATATAAATCACATCATTTTTGTTTTGGCCACCCATTGGTAGGTCCCTTAGAATAACCAGTCTATGATGTAAAGTTAGTGACTTAATGAAAAATTAATATAGAAAAAATAATTTTTAGATTTGTTTTTCAGAACTATTACAGTCGTTGCATTATATTATAACAGATTGCCATATATGCACTTGGAAGAGAAAGGACGATTCGCAATCAGTCTTTTTTAGAGAAATTGTATTAAACATGATTTAAAACAAAGCAAAAGACCAGTTTTTAATGAACACCGAAAGACGGTACGTCACTTGTCGTGCATTTCGCCAACAAAGTGGGCATTATCTAGAGGATTATTAAAACTAATTTTTAAGCAACCTTAGTCTCCCATTATACTTAACTCATTTGCTTTGCATGGCACAGATCTGTGGCGTAAAAGTATTAGCGGCAGTATCGGCATATGTAGCTTGCCTTATTTTTTCCAATACGGGGTGAACATAGAGCAAGAACTCATGTAGCGTGTAGTGAAAGTACCAAAAATTTTTTTCGTTTTAAATTTATTTTCTACCTTAAGTGAATTAAAATGTACACCCAAAAGAGAATAACGTAATACTTGAAAAACGTAATATTTGAAGACCCAGAATGACGTACAGACGATGAATAATCAGCAATATTGTAGGGGTTTAGTGATGATATATTTAGCGATTATGCTATTGATGATTTTATGCCAGACGATGAGGCAGATTATAGTATGGGTATGGACGATGACGATCAAGGTAGGAACTTTTACTTCTAATTTTATTTTTAATAATATACATTACATAATGTTACAGGCACGCTTTTGCTGATTGTATAATAAGTGCAAATACAAACATAAGTGCCGTTTCTGACTCAGAAACGGCACTTCAGTTTCACTTTCAGTTTCTGAAAAATAATACATTTCTAAAGTGGTTAGATATCGCTACGAAGATAAAGGGTTTTCTATTCCAAAAAACTAGGAAACTGCTGTTTCTGTTCGGAAATGGTGTTTTCTCTGAAGATGTTCCAGAAAAGCCTAGAATTGCTATTTGGAAGCCTGTTACTTAAAACGTTAACATTTATTATGTTAGTGTTACTTACTAGCATAATAAGAGTAAATAGCCTACAAGATCACTGGAAAGGCTACTAATTATTGAATTAAAAACGTTTAATACGTTTTTCATAATATATGACTGTGATCTATTCCTGGCGGTAATGAGGTAGGTGGCGGTGGAGTGAGTCCTACATTTTGCAAGAAATGTATCTGGACACTCAGTAAAAAATCAATTGCATAAAATAAGGCCTGTATGATCTTTTTTTATAACTAAGTGGGTGGCAGCTTTCGCTTGACGAATTTGTGGTGTTATGGCGAGGTTGCTTGTGTTTTACCAATACATAAAAATAAGAGGCATAAATATGACAGAAAATTATATATAGTGACAGAACCGAGTCTTTGGTACTGGGTTATTAGATGATGACATTGTGGGGAAAGTCCACACCAACAAAATAGTTCTAGATCTTTTACAGCATTATTCAGACTCCTAGATATTTTATATATTCAGACAATTTCTCTCTCAAAACAACATTTTGAGCTGGTGGAAAAATTGGCTCATTATAATACGTCCTGCATTGGAACTCTAATTTCAAAAAGGAAAAACAATTTCAAAGAACTTATGATAAAAAGAAGGACGAAACAGCTGCTGTACATTTAAACAAATGTAATGGTTGGCAAGTGGAATGATGAGCATGAATTTTTGTATATATCAAACGAAGAAAGAAACGAAATAGTTGAATTTTTGGATAAAAGGAATCGCATAAAAGAAAAACTTGTCGGGTTTACTTGCACATGAAACTTTGAAGAATTACCATTGTCAATTAAACATGTTCTAATAATCAGGACTTTGCGAAAAAGAATGCTTTTAATGTTTTTATTTATAATCGTTTTTACAAGTTTTGTCTTTTTATAATGGTGTCTATAGTTTTTGGGTTTTTATTTATTAGTATTTACTTTATGCAATGAATTGATTTATTTTATCTCTGGTGGTTATTTTGCTTTTTTGTGGGTTTATTAACTATTTTTATTTATGGTTAGTGCACAGGAAAATAATAACATATTCCAATTGACTGTACCACTACTTCTATTATCTAATCTCTTATAACTACTCTCCCTTACATTATCCTTCACTAATTACTAACCATGAGAAAAGTAGTTACAATGAGTGAGATAACTAGTGAGCGGGGCAAGAAATCGGAAAAATTGTTCATAACGGTTTACCGAACTTGAACAAAACATAAATAAAACCTACAGGCGATTTAAATTAGTTTCAATTATGTTCTGATGATGCTAAGTTGATTGACAAAATGCGCATCGAGTATGGCTCGGTGTTTGTGGAAAAATAGTCTCCTGCTTTTGTTAGTAATTATAGTTCCTTTTCCAAGCATGATTAAAGTAATGAAATTAACACCAGTATCGATAACATCAAAGGCCTCGTAAAACAAATAGACTGGTTATCGGCGAACCCGATACAAAGAAAGCTTATATAAATTTGATAACAATCACTTCTACCTAAACGCGTCAAAATTATGTATACAAATCCAGATGAATTGCGAATTTATTCGCAGTTGCACTATAACACTTTTTGGTCATTATTGCATACGTATCACAAAAATGTGTCTGTTTCGTTAAATATTTACACGATTCAGTTTTGGAGGCGTGTTGAATCTTCACTATATATCGGCCGGCAGCCCCAGGGACATCTTGAGTTTCAATGTAACGAATGCAGACTATGGAACTGGTGTTGGTCTTTGACATTAGGCGACCATTTATTAGCTGTAACAACAGAGGTCCATTAGCATTCTGCATACGTTATACTTTAATGTATCACTTACCTTTGTAATACATCTCCTTGTGCATGGAGGGGCAATTATTCTGTAACAAAGTAAGGCATTAAGAAGTAAATACATGAAGAATTTGTAGATAAGATAATTTCTATATGTATATATCAGTCATTTTTATAAATATATTATGGAACATTATTTTTGATATAAGAAAATAAAATCTTAAAAATAATTTTATATAAATCACTGGATGAGAACTGCTACCTACTCTTAGGCCACAATTTTTTATTATATCAAAAGAAGACAGACATATTCTCTGTTTTACGACATTTATTGTAACCTAATGTTACTGTCAAGGTTTTGTAAGTTAATCTCGTAATAAACTATTTTTTAATCAATTACAAATAGCAATAAACGTTAATTAAGTTTCAACTAAATTAAAGTTAATTAAGGTTAAACAAAAGACGGTAAATATTAATATTGGAAAATTTCAGCTGTAAAAGCTCAATTTAAGGATTTCATAATCCGGCAAAAATAAAATATAATTTATCAAAATAATAATGAAATATATAGTGCTAGTAATTGAAACAAAATACATGGTAGGTTTCACTAAAATTGTAAACTATATTTATAATAATTGTTTCGGCTTTTATGACATTCTCAAAGAGTAACAAACTTTTACTAAACCAAGTAAGTATAATATTCAGTCTATATAGGCAGATAACAGCATCTGCCGATTTTATCCTATGGCTGGTTTTTTTTACACATTTTATATTTTTTTATTTCTGATACTTCTAATAAATCTAATCTTCTGCCTTTACGTTCAATGTGTGCAATAGCAGTCCGGAACATTTTTTGGTAGTTCGGAAAATTATTATTTGTTATATAATGCTATGCAAAACCAGTGCATTTCCTATTTTTTAAAATAAATCTTTTTGTGTTCATCATAACTTTTTTTTTATAGAACGACCTGATTAACCGATATAAATAGCGTAATAATCATTACAATCTATTTCATAAATGCAGGATGGCAATCATTACAGGATGTAATGATTGTGACGCTATTTATATCGATGAATCAGGTCGTTGTATAAAATGATGCGTTATGATGAATACAAAAAATATATTTTAAATAATAATAATATTTTTAAATTAATAATAAAAAATGCACTAATTTTTCAGAGCATTATATAACAAATAATCATTTTCCAGACCACCAAAATATAAAACTATAACACATTGAAGGTAGAAGATTAGATTTATTAGAAGTATTAGAAATAAAAAAGCAATGTTTAAGAAAAAAGTAATAATAAATGATCAAACAGATTTTGGAATTTCCCCAACAAGAAAAGCAGCTATATTATAAAATCAGTCTGTTGTTATCTGCCTATATAGACTGAATATTATATTTATTAGGTTTAGTAGAAGTTTGTTACTCTTTGAGGAGGGCATAGAGGCTTAAACAATTATTACAAATATAGTTTGCAATTTTTGTGAAACCTGCCAAGTGTTTTATTTCATATACTAGTCAAAAATGTTTCACCAAGTGCCCAGTGACTTCTCCATTTCTACAAATATATAGTGCTTTTGTAGAGTAATGAATAAATTCGTTAAAAATTGAAGGAATAAATTCTGGAAAGAACTCTAGGACTCATCAAATATTATTTTGAGTTGCGCATTACTTACAATAAAGTTAACACATACAGGGCGATTTGTGTAGAAGGTACGACTAACGAAGAAGTAAGAAGAACGATTTCAAAGTACGAAACTTAATGGCAAAGAATATTTAAAAAATCAACTAAATGAAATATCTAAATTTTGCACCATTGGCTACTTGAGGCGGAAAGAGGAGGTTGCCATTAAAAGAAATATATTGATGACGCCATACCTCCTACACGAATCACCCTGTAATGATTATATTTAAAAAAATGCGCCACTCAAATAAAATTTGACGGGTCCGAGAGCTTTCCCAACAGTTATTTTTTAAATTTTTAACGAATTCATTCGTTATTTTACAAAAGCATTGTATATTTCTATGATATTCCATTTGTCCTATTTCTTGGCATTTTGGTCAATTGATGTTAAAAATGTTTACTTTTAAGTATCTTCAGAGTTATTATAGTAATTGGTAAATAAATATTACAATGGTAATTATAAATTAGAATACTTTCTAAGTTAGTCTTATGGTTACTTAAGTTCATATATTATTTATATTGATATACTTATTTATTTTGTTTGTTCTATGTGCCGGGCTTAGTGTAATCATAGTTAAAAAATATATGTAGTCATTCACCCCAATATACTTACAATTTGCGACAATGCTTCAGCACTATCATCTACTTACGATTAAAATTTTTCGACGTATTCTATTTAACAATGTCTATAAACCAAACACATGTATTCATTAGAGACTAGAGGATTGAATGATCGGGGAAGTTGTTTAAATATCTAACATGTGGAATGTAAATAATACTGTAAAGTACACAGAATTGGTGCTGTGTCTGCAGAAATTAATTTTAATACTTTCTTGTAGTTCTATAAAGCACTAAACCAACTTTTATTACTTCAAAAGGTTTCATCACTAATTTTATTTTATAGCTTTACACATTTTTGATAACAAAAGTGAGACATTTAAAAAAATCTTGGTTCATTAATAGCAATTCTTATTGTGTACCTTTGATTTTTACGAATATATATTTGTTGTTTATATTCATGTTTCTATTTATTTACTTTCAGATGATATAATCAGAAATTAGCGTGTTTTAATCCACCATAATGGATTAAAACATGCCATAACGACCAGCTGATAATATTATACGAGAAATAAAAATATGGACGCTATCTTGGTGTGTCATTATGTAAAAGTTTTCACTAGACACTCGTCTACAATATATTAAGTCCTATTATTTTCGTGGTAGTTTGAATGACATATATTTATATCTGAATTGAGAATTCTGAGACTAACGTTATCTAGTACATATTCTTGCCCATATTGCCTGTGGCAAGATTATGTCTAATCTGGAAGAACTAAAACTAAATTCTCAATTGGGTAAAAAGCATATTCAATTTTGGTGTAGATATATGGACGATATTTTAGCTTGCTTTAAAGGTACTACTAGCCAACTAAAAACTTTCCTAGGTAGTATGAATAACTTACACCCCAAAATAAAATTTACGATAGAACGAGAAACAAACAACAGCATACATTTTCTAGATCTTACTATCACATACAAGAATAATCAATTCACATTTGATGTTTTTCGAAAACCTACATATGCAGACATAACTATCCCCTTTGATTCTTGCCACCCATATTCGTATAAAATAGCTGCATATAATTCGATGTTATATAGAGAACTTCTTTACTACCCTTATCAGAAACATAGATAGAAACAGAACAATTCAAAATATAGCCAAAAACAATGATGTCCCAACAAAAACTATTACCAAATTAATAAATAAAAAACAAAATTAGTATACTTTTAAATTAATTTATCCAGATATTAAAGAAGATAAACAATTACCTTATGCCACCATCACATATTACTGTGATACATTGTCAATAAGAATATCAAATATTCTCAAAAAAACATAATATCAATGTAGCATTGAAACCCAAACAAAGATAATCAAATTTAGTTTATAACGCCAAAGATAAAACTAATAAATATGAAAAATCGGGAGTTTATAGGTTAAATTGCTCGGAGTGCAATAGCACATATATAGGACAAACGGGACGTAAATTTAGAACTAGGTACCTTGATCACAATAGATCCTTCAGGTTACAAAAAACAGATTATAGTTTTGCTAATCATATCTTAGAAAGTGGACATAATTTCCCAGATATTAATAATATGAAAATCCTACACTATGCCAAAAAAGGTTTAAAACTTAATTGGTTAGAAGCAACACAACCGTAGTAATAATTTTAGCTTGTTAAATGATCAAGTAGATATACTATATTCTCCTCTTTTTACTGTTATCCAAATTAATTAACGTCCTGTATAATTGTTCTTAATAATATTCATGGAAATTCCCACAATTTGATGGTCGGAATTGCACCATTTATGAAACACGTTTTCTTGTAAACTTGAACTACCTGTTTATTGTCATAACACTTAGTCGTAACACTTAGGTATTTGGATAGTATATATTATAGGAGTTTATATTTTATTCTTAGTTGAATCATGGTTTGAAAATGCCATAAAAATTGTCGAAACTGCGGTCACGTTTCTGTGAAAATATAGTGGTATAAAACTTAGTAGTTGTTTTACTCATTTCCGTTGTGTATTATTTTAAAGTAAGAATATTCGTAATTTTATCAGAAATCAGTTGATGTAAGAATTAGAGCCAAAATAATGATTATCTTTTCTTCTTCGTCTTTAGGTATTATAACCCTACGTACATCTTAGTCTGCTCAACGATTCTCTTGTATTGCAATATTCACCATTTTCGTTGAGGATTCATTGCAATATATCCTCTTCCACAGCTACAATATCTGCCCACCGCTTTCTTGATCTACCTCCCAGCTTTCTTCCTTGCGGCTTCCATCACTTTCTTTAGTATTTAATTTAAGTCTATATTCTGTACGTAATCCATCTATGCCAATCTTCTGCTTTTAATGAATTTTTATAACAGTCTTTATTATTACTGTTATTACTGCTGTCTCTAATAATTCAAGAAGTTGAAATGAATAATAAATTAAGATTAAATCAACAAGTTAAGCATATTCTATGTAAAAGACAACTACTATCAAACAGTTCATTGTCTATCCGTGGATAGACAACATCGGTACACATCGTACAGATACATATAAAATTCATATGTGTAGTTTACTTCTGATACTAAATGACGTAAAAGAATGCCTAATAGCTAAAAGTCACGGGAGAGTTGAAAATATACAACCGTTAACGGCATCACCAAGTCTATTTCTGTTTTAAAATATTAACTGGAATCGCCATCTTCCTTCTTCAATAAAGAGGCAAATAGAAATGATATTTAATACAAATATTATAAAATTCACATTCTAAATGTATCTCAATATAACATACCTCCTACGGAATAACCATATGCAGAGTGCCTATGTAGTGTACCTACAGAAGTCTAATATATCCGTTAAGAGACGGAGATCTTTATTTCGCGATATTGCATAATTTTTCAAGTCCTACAATATATAAATGATTTAAGTAATATGTCAGATTCCCCTCAGAACTTTTTGAGAACAAGATAGTTTATTTGAAAACATACTATGTTTATTAATTCTTCCTTATAATAAATATGGGATATTCTTTAGAACAAATTCCTAGGGTAGTTTCGTATTTCCAAAAGAATTTCGTATTTATCTCGCAAATTATCCAGATTACAGTGATTTCCTCAAACTGAGAAGGTTCATGTATTTCCAAAAGCATGATTAACACATTATGAAAGGAAAATGAGATTCATCCATATTATACTGAATATCTTGAATCATTATCGGAACAAAGATTTTCAAAATCATCTACAGTTCTCTTAGTAGGCACTGAGAAGAATTTAAGAGGATCAAATTTTTTTCTAAAGTTTCTTAAGATTCACTGATGTATCGGCATTTTCCAATATTTACAGAGTAAGTCGAATAATTTTCGTCATTACTCTGATCAGTTTCCCAAGTTTTAAAGTCAATGCGTGTTTTGGAATATGGGAAGAATATATTGTTGGACCATACTTTCGTGTGGCAACTTCAGTGGAAAAATGCAGAAATCTTTTACATGAGCAAATGCAATTTTTGCAACATGTTCTGCAAATAGATATTTCTCATTTTGGTTTCACAGTAGATTCAACATGATGGTACCTTTCCTCATAATACTTTGCAGGATATTGTTAATTCACTCAATTAATATTTAGACATAATATTGACATTGTTTCAGGTAAGAAAATATGTCAATGAAATATATCCAGATAAATGGCTAGGTAGGAGTGATTCAGTTTCTTGGTTTCCATGGTCACCGAATTTGTCTTATATAGACCTTTTTTTGTGGAGCTATATATAAAGACAAATATATAATTCCACCAGTGGACATGAATGCTTAAAGTTGAAACTAAAAAATGCGTTCCTAACAATAACCCCAGAAACGTTGAGGATTTCAATACAATTCCATAATATGATTTTATTATGCAGGAAAAAGAACGATAAACATCTTGAAAACTTGTTCTAAAAACTGTAGCTAATATTTGTACACATTTGCTAGATGACATCCTGATTGACGGTTACTTTAATGTTATGTGTTTTGGTTTATTTTACTTTTTGCTTACTATCTTAGCACATACTAGCTATAATAGTGTAATAATGGCTTCTGTATGAAGGGGGTGCCGCTTCCTGACGCTACAAGGAGAAAATACTTTCCTTCTTGATAATTGAGGGGTTTGGCAATAAATAAACTACCAGTATAATACTAATGTTCCTATATTACACACACACGAACTTAACACAAAGAACAGAATATATAATGGTTAAAACATCTAACAGATTTCATGTAGTGTACTGTCTGTCTTCTCGATGGGAATATTTTGACATATGGCATGACCATGGACTACTGTACGGACTAGCACACTTCATGCATACTTCAAGATCAAAAAATAGATGTCGCGCTACACTTCATAATTAATATCAAACTTTCAAATATCCCCTCCACATTTTCAAAATAATTAGTGCGATGGAATTATTATAAATCTGGATAATTTGCTTTGCAGATATTACTTCGCAAATTGAGTTGTTATCAAACAATTACCACCATGGATTTATATCATAGAACATGTTATATTATAGTGCATATGTTATTTATAATGTTTGTATATGACACAGTATGCTTGAAAGTTATTATGGTATTTATAATATAATTAGATTATATTTTCATAATTACATTTTTAAACATTATTGTTTCGTGTTAAATAGACCAAAATATAATTATATAATTTGATAATTTTAATATAATAAAAATATTATGTCTACTACATTTATAAAAATACATTTAAAAAAATCCTATTCAAATTGGCGAACTACTCAACTAGGGAATGCCACAGGCAATTTGCAGAGTTTTCAGTGTAACATTTAATTATAAACTAATATTTAGTCGAGGCGGTTTTCGCACCCTTCGCATATCCTGTATGAATACTATATAAATAAACTGCTATTTAATAGTTTATTTCATTCTTATCAAAGCTATAACCTATTTATAGTTTATTTCATCGCTATTTGCTAAATAAAAAATCTCAAAACATATCGTAGCTTGTCTTTATGGTTAGGCTCAGGTAGACTGTTCTGTTTATCGATAAGATAAGAGAGTTTTTTATTTGGCAAATAGCGATGAAATGAATAGTGCTTGAACATGAACAACGTTGATAGAATGGACGGTTTCGCGGTCGCTGTTTAATGTAAAGTTTTCTTATGCCATAGTCGAAGATAATAGTCTAGGGTATAGTTTATTTCATCGCTATTTGCCAAATAAAAAATTTCAAAACATACCATGGCTTGTCTTTGTGGCTAGGTTCAGGTAGACTGTTCCACTTATCGGTAAGATAACAGAGTTTTTTATTTGGCAAATAGCGATGAAATGAATAGTAGACAGGTAATCAAGTCTTCGGTTATTCTCTGAAGAAGCTACGAGGAAATGTCAACGAAACAACATGGTGAGATCAATGATCTTCTTCTTCATTTATTGTTGTGTTTTACTCTTCCCACCTGTTTTGCATTACTTCACGAAATTATTTTCTCCAAATATAACCTCATAGGAGTTCCTTAAGATGCTTCTTTTGAAATATGCCACCCTGTACAAATGAAAACTGGTACAGAGATACATTTTATCCTGGTACATTATGTATAAACATTGTTTGGAATGGCTAAAAATTGTTGTAACTAGAAGACATCCATAGATAACATCTGCAAAGATTATTATTAAAATAATATTTGACTTTACGGTACTTGTACTAGAACAACAGATACCATAATCATATAAAATATATGCATACCATGATCATATCTACATGCGACATAAAATAATGAATAAAATAAACTATATTCTTACCGTTTATATTTGTCTCCCTATTAAGTTTCAGTGTCAATGAAGTAGAGGAAAAGATCTAGACATCTGTCTGTTCCTTAAACCTTAATGCATTTTCCCATAGGTGATAAATAAAACATCAATTTAAAATTGGATTGATCGAGAACTCTACAGTGAGCTCTAGAAAGAGATTTGTATCATGACGTTAACGTATTTCTCTGTTTAACATGTTTTATATGTAGGTGTTTCCGCACAGAGAGCATATGATAAAATAATCATACTAGTAATGTATTCAGGCATTAGTTTTCTCTTTTAGTAGAACTATTTTACATTAATAGTTTCAGATTTCTGCTATCATACGTACGGAAGTTCTATTACGAGTACAATATGATATACCTATTTGCCAATAAGCTTCATATTTTAGATACTATAATAACTCCATGAGATTGTATGAATTTGTATTTAAAACAGTATCATGAGGGAAGGGGAGGGGGGGTACCATCATATTAATCTATTGTGGAACCAAAATTTCGAGAGGATTATTAATTTGCAGATCATGCAGTTCATATTGCAAAAATTACACTTTTCCAATTAAGTTGCCATACAAATGTATCGTCCAATAATATGTTCTTCATTGTATAGAGCTGACTTGTAGCTGATGTCTATGAGTATACATTAAATCTTTTGGAATATGAGATGATGACACTATCTTTCTTTATGATCACCATTGACCATTGTCACTAACTGAATTTTACATCTTTTCTCTATTAAAGTTTCACAACTGAGCAAGGGTTATACGCACAGTCTACTATAAATATTACAAATAATAATACAAATTTTGTCACAATGCAGAAGACTCGCACTACTACCCACACCGGCGTCGATAGTAAACTGATGCATGCTTCAAATGTATCTTTATACCAGCCCAAACTTAAATGAGGTGACGTACTAAAATAGGTCTTGTACGTTGTTTATAATATTAAATTAATTTTTCTCTTGGAAATATATATATATATATATATATATATATATATATATATATATATATATATATATATATATATATATATATCAATAATGTACCTCTTTGAGGTATAATACAAAAAATGTATCTTTAATAATGATTTAAATAGTGAAATTATTTGAATAAAACATACGTATATACGTACTAAAGTTAAAGCCGTAATTTTAAAAAGCCACCTTTTATTAAATAGTAGCTGACGGGTCATTATTTCTCGAGTGAAAATAATAAATCTTAGTGAGCCCTGCTTTGCCACATATTTCTATAGAAAAGTGTTTGAAATTTGAAAGTATTTCTATAATTTAAACAATTTCAGAAAACGTAATTATGTGTAACCTTTGACTGGATGTTCCATTAATCTTGTCTTGTCAACTAGAAGGGAATATTATATAAATGGCAACTATTTGTAGAAATAACGATGAAATGTAATATAAAATATAAAGTTGGATATTACATGCATATAGTGTGGTAGCTAAAATATTGCATAATTCCCAATGCCTTTTATCATAACCTATAATTTGTATTTTTTATGTATATACATTATTAGATATATATTTGAGTAGCATTATTTCATATGAGTAGGTACTTACCTATTATACAGTGTGGTGATAAAGTTTTGCACAATATTCATAATTTTCAAAATAATTTCATTAATTAATTTTTTTTCGTCAAATTTATTTTTTAAAAAAACATTAACTGGCTTACTAATTTAATTTTGTGTGTAGTTTTTAACGTCACAATGGTACTTCTTAGATTGAATTCCTCTCGCTTTGGTAACAAATAATTCTTTAAAATTTATTCTTTAAAATTTGTATATACGGTACCGTTATTTAGAGGGTGTTTTTTTTCAAAAAATACAAATAAAGCAAACGACTTTCCTTCAGATAGGTTTAATTTTTTATAGATGTTATAAAAATATTCTATATTATCCCTCTGTCGGGCGCAGCCGATCTGTGAGATCCAACAGTCACTTTTTTCTTTGTCCTTCCGTGTGTATTACGAATATGAACTCGAACTCCCTCATAGCTTCCTAGCTCCAAACCACCCTTCTCTATGAGGTGTCGTTTTTTTAGTGCATTCCCTAGCCTTGTTTGGACCGCCCGGATCTGTCAGATGTATTAAGCCTGATTACGTCATTATTTTCACTTTTATATGTTGTTAGATTTCATTTATTATTTAAATTAATAATATTTTTGCGATCTCTACACTTACTTATTCTGGCTTTTTATGGTATCATTATTCAAAATTAACACATTTGGGTGTTAAATTATTGGTTTATACTAAATATCGTTACCAACAATGTGACGTTTATTTTTGTTTGGAACATGCGAAAATGATGAAAAGGACTTATAATTCTTTACACTTAAAATAGGCAGTATTATACTTATAACTTTTATTTTATTTGACATTCACATACAATATTTTTTATATATAACTTTATGACTTTTACACGAAAAAATAGGTAGTTTATTTTTTGTATTCAAGATACTGTTCAATACTAATTTATGCTTATGCTTTGTGTTAAAACAGAAAAAAACTTGTAAAAAACAAATTTATTGTTTATTAAATGAGTTCTTTTATGTGAATTTAATTATTGCGAGTAAAACCTAGTGTGAAATATTTATTATTGTATTGTATTAATTAAAATGAACATTTAAGTAAGTTCTCACCTCATTAAAATTTAAATTGTGTAAGATTTGATTATGGGATTTCTCAGATGCATTGCGCCCGAATGTGCTTGGAGTCATACTGCGCCCGACGGAAGGTTAATAATTTGAAATTAGCACACATGTAAACAATTTGTATTGAATGTTGAATAAGTTATGGGCTGACATATTTGATTCTGATTTAAGTTCTCTGTTTTAGATCTTCTAAGTTATTTGTTATATAAAAATGACTAACGCTTTTAAGGTATTTGTTACTCCCAGAAAATTTTAAGCGGTTCAATTTTGTTAGAAAGAAAGAGGTCGCTTTTCTATCATCATTTAAAAAATACCATGATGGTATTTTTTAAATGATTCATACAAAATTCGTATGCCAATGTCTTTTCAAAAATCAAGTTGACGTATTTCAGAGGTTTTAAAAATCATTTAATAACAAATTATGATATATTGCGCGAAAATTTATTATCACGATATATTTATATTAAATATGACCAAATCCAGGTAATAATAAAAAATAATGTATATTATACTTAGATGTTTAAATAAAAAAATAAATTTCAAGTATTAAATGTTTAAATAAAATATTTAAATAAATAAATTTTAAATTATTACAGATTAATCCTGAATTCATTTTAGGATTAGAACAGCTTGAACAAGATGGATTAAATATGGATTGATTGGAATATTAAAGCTACATAATATTTAATTGTTTTAGAAAATAAAGAAATACATTTCATATAAGAAATACTTGGTCGACACATGGATCATATTATAAGAAAGTTTTTGGCTTTGAAATATACTCTACAAAAGTAAAAAATTGTTCCACTTCATTTTCGTTTAAACTAAGTATTCCAATTATAATAATGAAGTATTATTATAAACCCTCTAAAAATAAATTATAAAGTTTTATTTCTAAATTTGTCCTTATGCTGTAATAAATATTATTCATCGAGATACAGCATGCTCAATACGCAATTTCACAAATAATCTACAAATGTAGGTAAATTAGTGGATTAGTCAATGGGCTATTGTTTATGCAATTTAAATTTAAAACAAAATGTTTCGCCTCTCGTTAACAATTCTCTTTCTTGAGTAAGTATATTGGTATTTTAAAATAACTTACTTACTCTCCCTATGTTGTTTCTTCATTTAAATGCTAATCTGAACGAATGATCTGGACCTCACTATGACATTGACGTCCTTTTCGGGATTACTCTATGTAATACGTTTTCGTACTACAGTTTTTGATAAATTTACTGAGTTACTGTGTAGGGAGTATTTTATAACGTGGTAATAAAGTTTCGCAAAATATTCATAATTTTATTAAATGATTTTTTCTAACTTCGAAACATGTCAATCTTATTTTTTAAACTGACTGACCATGTAATGCCATTAATATCATGAATCATTTTCCTCCACATTAATTTTATTTTTCAATTCTCATTATTTTTTGTCTAGATCACTTAAAATATCAGAAAGTGATATAGTAAACATTAGCTTTTATTAGTGTTTTTTCAACACTTGTGTATTTTTTATACTTGCAGGTTATCTTTATATTGTTTTATATAATCCACATATTCTGATAAACGCATTTCATTTTTGCATATTTATGTATTGTTTACTATGATATTCTCAATATTATTACCTAGACCAGATTATAGATACGAAGCAATCCATCAGTATAGTGTATTAAATTGTAATAGTACACCATATGTATGGCATTTTAATGCTTTCTTGTCACTTAGTAAGTGTAGTGATATGAATAGTGTGTGCGCGTGTGTGTGTGTGCGTGTGTGTGTGTGCGTGTGTGTGTGTGTGTGCGTGTATGTGTGCGTGTGTGTGTGTGTGTGTGTGTGTGTGTGTGTGTGTGTGGGTGTGTGGGTGCGTGTGGGTGCGTGTGCGTGTGTGTGCGTGTGCGTGTGCGTGTGCGTGCGTGTGCGTGTGCGTGTGCGTGCGTGTGTGTGTGTGTGTGTGTGTGTGTGTGTGTGTGTGTGTGTGTGTGTGTGTGTGTTAAAAATTAATATCTTATGGAAATTTCTGCAACACCATTGTTGTTTGTTGCGAAATATACTTGAAATTGAATATATCATGATTTTCTATGTTATCCTTGTCTAAGGGTCACTCTACTCTCGTTTGTATTGTTCCAGTTTTAGTACATATATGTATCATCAAAGTGAATACAATAATTTCTGTTTTGTTTTGAGCTGCTACGCCATCAGTTTTCTTTAAATTCCACAGATATTACGATGACGTTGGTTATGCGATTGCAGACTCCAATTAGGATTTATTAGAAATTTATTGAGATCAACAGCTGCAGTTGTATGGTACTTAGTGTTCTATTTAAGAAAAACAATTGTTACGTCAGAGAAACAAGTTTAAAATTCATTCTTTGGAGGATTTATATTCACATTGGGCATCATACACTAACATATCTTCGAAAAAAATTGTGGAATGGTCGACATTATTGTTCAAACCCGCTTGCCTGGTATAGGTTAGAGTCTGGATCTGGATCTGATGAGGGGGTGGTCCACTTAGACCTCACTGGTCTAAGTGCTATAGTGGTCCTATTTCTATATCTTGTGTATCCTCCTGAAGAAAAGTCATCCCACCTAGGCCATTAACTATTCTATTACTGTAAAATAGGTAATAACGTCACCTAAGGAAAATTATTTAACGCTGGTCTCCAAAAATATATTCTTTAGTAGTGAAAAGGTCGTAGCAGTCACATGCTGTTCTCCTAGACATTGCCAGGAAAGTTTGAGCTGTACTCCGGCTAAAGTATCTCAGGAATTTCTTAGCAAACTAACAGTTTTCTATTTAATCTAAGGTTCGTGAATCACTTTATGCATGCTATTTTTAATTGTTTGTTTTCTTGCTGACATCCATAATGCACCAAACGGGTAACGTTCATAAGGATTCAGATTGGCAGCCGTCCTAGCCAATATGTCAGCTTGCTTGTTGCCGACAGACTGTGCATGCGTCTATATCCAATACACAGAGATGATGTTTGTGTGGGCAATATTTGTCAGTATGCGGTGACATTTCTATATTTCTCCTGTTCTTATTTTATAGTTCCACAGGGTCAGTGTAGAATTTGATTGTTTCGTCTATTATTTGCATACGGGATATCTGTTTACGGGCTACAGTAACGACTGCCAGCTCCAAAGATAACTTGCACTTAATATGCAATAATCTTGAATATACTATGCTTTCTGTTCCTTCTTAGATCTATCTATGAAGACGATGTAAGAGTATATCCCTAAACTTAAAGCAATAAGTTTAATTTAGGGTTTTCACTGTAGACTAGGGACCAGGGAAAACCTCTCTGGACCAGAACCTGCAGTGGGAATAAGTCAAAATCTGATCAGAGATCGCATCAATGGCTGGGCGAGAGACCAGCACAATAAAAGGTGGAGGGGAGTAACGGGTTATTGAATAACCAAACTTTTCATCGAATACTTAGAGATTGAGAAATGGGCCCAAGAATTCATTAAATTGAACAGGCACAAAACCTGGTGGGAATCATAATGGACCACCATAGTAGTCTGAATACAATCACAAGCTGAGGCTGACTGACAGTCCGGGAATAATACATATATTACATATAAATAAATGTTATAAATATATTAATATATAGGACCAATATAGAATTGCGCTGAGATCAAATAATTTTGCTCGAAACCACCCTAATACTAATAAATTAGCAATTTCACACTGGCCTACTACGTGAAACGAGATACCTGTAGTTTATGTTTGCCGCAATTCTGTCGATAATTGTATATTGGCCTATGTCGTCGTAGCAACAACTTAATTTCCTTTGTATATCATAATATTCTAATAAGCGCAATCTAATTGGAACGCAGGTGATTTAATTAATTTGCTTTCCATTATTCCAATATTATACGAACAGCATTTATAAGTAATATTCAGTTTATGGAACGTACAGTGACAACGTCTTAAGATCAGCACTCGTATGATGTTGACGGAAATCTTATTACGTCTACCGTGATGACAAATATTTGCTCATATACAGGAAATATTTTATATTATGAAATTAATAGGGTAGTTTATAATTGCCGTGCTAATTACAAATGTATCAGAACATAATTACTTATACTTACAACTAATGTAAGTAAGAGTTATATTACTTGACGCTCATTATACTTAAAAGGGGCATCAATAAATCCTGAGGATTTCAGAATATCAGTAGTTACCAGAATGTCGCTAGATAGATTAAGCGCAAAGATTTTCAGAATAATGCTATTAGTTATGAGTCTAAGTCCCCTGTCTCTTCGCGTTTTAATGCCCCTTAAACTCTATTTTTGTTTACTATAATATTGAGGGACACGACAATCTTTGCCCGAATCCGAATTTTAAGAATTATATGCAGTTAATGTCTTAAAGGAAATTCATGTTCCTTTCCATGAAATGTCTCCATTCCTACTATGCATCTTAGTGTGCCTATATACTCCTGCTTTGAGGATGCCTTTGATGCCTCTGGTATGAAACATTAAGATAAATATATTTAAATAAAGTCATACTTATTTATTTGTAGATGATACCCACAATATTCGAAACTTTGCATAATATAAACATAAAAAATTTGGAAAATCAGAAAGTATTTAATACATTTTGAACCAGAGGACAATTTACTTTCGTAGGTACTCCCTTAAGAGTATGTATTTAACATTTGCACCACTACTATGGAACCTAGTTTTTGACAGACCTTTGTATCGCCTCACTTCCGAAGGGTATTACACTATTACATATTACTGGAGTAGGTCGGAACCTTTGGCGTGAAGGTAGCACTATTTTCCACAAAACACCAAAACACTATACCCTATTTTCGACGCGCGTTTCGCCAACAAAGTTGGCATCATCCGAAGATGAGTAAAACTGATAAGTTCTAATCATCTGAGCTTTAATCAGCTCCAGATGATGCCAACTTTGTTGGCGAAACGCTCGTCGAGTATAGTGTTTTGGTGTTTTGTGGAAAACTAAAACTATGTTACTATTGCATATGCAGATGATAATTTTACTGCTTAATGGAATATTCCAAGGGATACCTCGTGACAGAATGCAGATAGACTTCAGAACAACACAAAAATAGTACAAAGAATACAGTTAATAATAGGACAGATATGGCTTTCAAGGAAAGAAAAGGCAACAGAACAACATAAGACAAACTCTCATAAACACATCACTAGAGCTGTATAATCGGTGCCGTGTAGGTGTGGCATGCGTATGGGAAGGTATAGCGGGGGCCTCGAGCACGTGACGTGGAGATCAATTCACCCTGTAAACAAACTAAGTACCTATCACAAAATACTTGATTTGTGCTAGGTATCTAGTTACTCTTTAACATTTAGACCGTGTACGTTTGCTTCACGAAAGAACTAAATCACTTTGCGATCGTAATTACATACATAATTTGTACAGCGTGCGTGCGTTACAAAAAAACATCCACAGTGCCAATAGCGAAAAAATGGCCGCTTGCCGACAATGTGAATAAGTTTATTTGGGATAGCTATATACCATGTGCACGTGAAAAGTGAAAAGCCAGATTAAATCAGTGTGAATTGAACTCCCCGTCACGTGCTCGCGACCCTTGCTACACCTTCCCATACACAAGCCACATGTGGCTCGGGAGTAGAATACTTTGGCGTCATTTTTTTCACTAAACTAAATTTATCCACTTTGAGATGAGACTAAAATGGGTTTACATCTCGTACTAACAGTACCTCAGACCATTGGGCAGACCTGAAGAATCACACCCAGAATGGTTATGTGACTACACACTGATATTGCCATAGATGCGGTTTCAGTCGACTTATGGGCATCACAATAGCGCACATAAACTCCACCCATTCTGTTCTCACCAATCCTGGAACTTGGCTAGAAATCACGCCACTTCGATGATGTCGTAAAATCGTCCTAAAGTGGTAAAATCCGATTTTTTTTCCAGAATATCATCTAAAGGTAATATTCTGGAAAGGTATATACATATATAAGATGATTGATCACGTCTTGGTGGTCGATTAATGCTAGTGTTACGTGATGTTCCAAGGAAGTAGGAACTCGCTCCAGTTCGGAAATTGGAATCTATCATCGTGGAAAGGAGAGCCTGATTAGGAGTTCCAGCGAGGGACACGGCGACCGCGTTGCGACTCGATTTAGGAGGTCCAGTGCCATGGTGTATCGTCGCAGAATGACGGGAGTGGTTGCCACGCCAGAGACGAGGATAGGAGACCAGCAGGGGGAAGCAGTTCAGTCGAGAGGAATCTGGTAAGTTCATTCTATTCTCGAAGATTGCACGTCTCGGCCACGTTCGGCATCGCGAAGAGCATCATCTTAATATCACGCGCAAAATAAGTGTCCAGCATTAGTGGAATGAAAGGAAAGTGAGGTAGGGATATCAGCAACAGAACATGGAGACCCGTAGAGACAGGAAGGGCGCTTGTCCAGAACAAGACCAAGCCGCCATCTACAATAGGGTTCCCAAAGATGAACATCAGGCATCTGGGCGGATAGCCACGGCCGAGAAATCATCGAGCGGAAGATAAAATCGTGCAGCATGCACTTTGTGACTGCAGTATTCCTTCGACTAATAGAGAATCCTAATATTGGGAGAACGTTGACCAACTATGGCCGACGTTAAATAACTTCCCCTAGAGGATGTTACTATTTATTTTATAAGAATAGGATGGCTGAAGGCCTAGGAGGGATTACCTTCTATTTTCAGGATCTCTTGCCTACCTATCTTGTCAAATTATTTTTTGTAGGTGCAAAATCAAGTATGATGCAGCCTTCATTTGCTGCAAGGTTCCGCTCTATCACTTACCAATATTTGTGTGTTTTTAATTTTAAAATGTAGGTCTTTAATCTCAGGTTAAACGAGGGCTATCTGACCCCTAGTTTGAATTGGATTGACATGGATGTTTCTAGGTAATGCCAGATTTTTTTTGAGTTATATCATAATTACTATCCAAACTGCCCGATGTGCTCTTCAATCGAGTAACGATTCCAATCGATTGGAGCTGCCGTAGGCTGGAATAATCTGAATGTGACTTTAATAGGGGCACCAGCTTCCCCTGAAATTTAGGTTTAAAGTCACGGTCAAAGGACGAATTTAACGTACAATAACATAAAACGCGGAGAAGAAAATGCATGTTTTAAAGCGCATTAAAGATATATTAGTGGTAACTTAAATCTATTAAAATTTTATATTATTTAGTAAACGTAATAACACTGAGATACGGTTTAGTGTTGATTTTGTAAATAAGTATTCCAATAGTTATATATTATTTTATAATCTAGCGAAAAAATATGGATAAAATGTCCTTTGATCTACTCGAGTAACGAATAGATCAAAATTTTTAATAGATTTGAAGATTATTCCTTACCCCAATATTGTAGTTAGTGTGGATGTTTTAAAAATTAATAATATTTCCGATCTCTGTGTTGGAGACTGTAAACAAAATACGTTAATAACCAAGAAACCATTTTGGAAAAATACATGCACTGTTAATAAATGTTCAGTACGTTTAAATTATATTCACTGTGATCATATGTATAGGACAATTATATGGACTATAGTGATGTTCTTTTATGCTCCTCTTAAAACAGCTAATAATACTAAAACAGATTCCTAACTAATTGATAATTTAATAAACAGTTTTAAAACCTTAAAACGGACTTTTTCGCACGTAAAATATCTCTATCTCGAAATTGAGTGGCCGAAAAAAATTAAGCAACACATAAATGCAGAATATGTGTTTTATGCGACAGTTTTACTTTTTTCAAATAGTCCACCATCGTATTTTCTCATGACCCATGGATAGGGTGGGGTGTATCCTATCCACCTCAAAATCAATAGATGTCGTCTGGTAGACGTCCGTAATCAGAATCAGTCGAAACCCGATCGATCCGACACTATTTAATTGAGTTATCGTGCTAACAAGAATAAATGTCGACGACAACGACGACGACAATGACACACACACACACAGCAAACATTTTTTAAAAACCATTTTTTTGTGTATTTTAGACCGAATAACGAAAAATAAACGCAAAAAAAAATTTTGCTTTTTCACTTTTTCTTTACACGATTACATTACTTTTCCGCGTATAGTGGAGTGCGGAAAAGTACAACTTACGAAGAAATTGAGAAATGGACTCGAACTATATAAAAAAAAATATAAATTTTACGATTCCACATAGAGTTCAAATCGTTTTCAACTTCAAGGAGGTGGTTAATCTGAATGATATATCATCAGTGCATGCATATGAAGTATTACCTCACCAATAAGAACAGAGTAAATAACGAATTCGGTTTACCTGGTTTGCTGTTTTAATATCTTGTGTTATCTACGTATAATCGCAATTTTAATATTTTTAATTATCTTTTAGTATTCACTATCTTAAATATTTATTAATAATATACCAAACTGATACAGATAATCATCAAAGAGTCAGTGGTATACATTATGTGTATTACTAAAATGCATATATGTATATGCTTTGGTCTATCATCAATGGTAAAGAACATTAATTCTAAAGAGAAAAAATGAGACAGATCTCATTTCCTATTAAAAAGAAAGTATAAAAGTTCGGACATACAGAAATGGACTTTCTTTCCGTCTCATTCCCAGGCTGTGGAGGTGAAGGCTACACGTACAGGCAAGGAGGAACACATCCATGCTTAGAGAGAGATGCCAATCTTCTCTCATTGGGATTAGAACTCAAGTATCCAACAACATTCCCAATTCTGAGTTCAGTTCGCCATTCCGGACCACACCGCAAATGATATTATCGTAGCCAGTTCTATAGGATAATATGATGGGTCGCTCATCCATGCTGTGGACGCGTAGCAAAGTGTTGAACTTTTAGTAACTCGACATCAGTTTACTGACCTAAATTCTCACCGTATTATCTCTAATATTTGTTTAATAAATAGCTGGATTTAAAAATATAACTATCCAACATTTGCGCGGGTAAAATGTAACGAAATCCGTAGCTTCCAGAGGCCCCCTCGCATTTGTATTGAATCAATCAAGCATAAGACTTTCAAATGTTTGCGCTGGTACTTCGCTCAATAGAGAGCTTATTGTGCGGTTACGTGTCTAATGGTACGTGTATCGTGCCTGTGATTGACTGAATTTTATTGTCAAATGTACATTTATTTACACGCTTAGTTTTAAAGTAACACGCTAGTGGCGCTGGGGGACAAAATTATATTATCTCTAAGTTCACGATGACTGTTTGAAAAGGACTAATCACCATAAGTAACTTAGTTCCTATTTTTGAAGCAAACATTCTTGAAATAGATCAATTTTTGTTTCGGGGAACACATAGGTGTTACTATTCTACAAATTATTATGGGGAATAATGGTCAAATGATACCTCATGCTCAATGGATATTCATTCATTTTATAATGATGTTCAACACTTGGTATCTAGATTGACTTTGGAAGGGACTTGAACGTTGGAATTATTTTATTTATTTATTTACCGGTAAAAATTTACATATAGTTATATAACATAACAGTAAATTATCGCAGAGATAAACACAGTTATCTGTTCGCGACACCAGTTTGCTTAAAACTAATAAAAATAATAATAATCTAAACTAAAACTATGACCCTTATGGTCGCAACATAGACTAAAAATTTTTATTTTTATTTTCCATACAAATTACAATAAACAATTGAAAGATTGAATAAATACTTTTATGTATTACTTTTGATCCATCTTTTCAAAATTGATTTATAATTCTTAGTATTGATAACCTTTAATTCATTTGGAAGATCATTATATACCTTAACTGCTTTAATATAACTATTTTTATTACTTATAGCTTTGTGACTAATCGGTAACTGTATACATTTGTTTCTAGTTTTACTACTTGAGTTAATATATTTATTCTTCAGTAGCTCGTAGTGATAGACAAGGGATTCATATTCAAATAATTGCCTTATATTCATTGGGTTATCATCAGTTATAAATTGATTCTTATTTATAATTTTTAAAATTCTATTTTGTAACGATTGTAGTAAATTCAAAGTATTCGAATATGCACCTCCCCAGGCAGTAATGCCATAACTTATAATACTATGAAAGAGTGTATAATACAACATTCTCAATGTTCTAGTATCCATGTAACTTTTCAATTTTCTTAAAATAAAAATTAAATATTTTGTCTTATTAATTATATATTGTATATGTTGTAACCATGTCATATTATAATCGAAGATTATACCTAAATATTTTGAGTTTTGAACTATATTTAAATTGTTTCCATTAATACTGTTTTATTAATATTCAAAGATAGTTTATTTAGTGTTAGCCATATATATATTTTGTGCAGGTATTGATTCATTTTTGTTTCCACCCCAGACCATGTATTCTCAGTAGATATTATCGCTGTATCATCTGCATATGAGACTATTGAATTATCTGGCATTTCCTTTAAGAGATCATTAACATATACAATAAATAGTAACGGGCCTAAAACTATACCTTGAGGTACTCCTGTCGTTAATATTATACTTTCGCTTTTACAATTATTAATCTTTACACTTTGGTGTCTATTTTCTAGGTAACTAGTGATCAGTTTGTTTGCTGTTCCTCTAATTCCATAGTTATATAATTTATCTAATAAAATTCTATGATTGACTGTATCAAACGCTTTAGTAAGGTCAAGAAAAGTAACTGCAATCGGTTTGCTCTTATCTAAATTTTCATAAATCAATTTTGTAATTAACGTAATTGCATCTTTGGTTCCTTTATTTTTCACAAAACCAAATTGTTTATTTGATATTATATTACACATGTCAAAAAAATTCCAAAATCTAGTGTATATAACTTTTTCAAATATTTTGGCTAAATTAGAGATTAACGATATAGGTCTATAATTTGATGCTGATTTTTTACTACCAGCCTTGTGTATTGGTATTATTTCAGCTTCCTTTAGTTTATTTGGCCAAACAGATTGTTGAATACTCAAATTAATTATATAGACAATCGGCTCAATAATATATTTTTTCAATGATTTGAGTGTCTTTGAATTTATTATGTCAACTCCTCCGTTTGTTAGCTTCATTTCTTCAATTATTTTATTAACTTCTGTAAAATTGGTTGGATATATAAAGATTGATTTTTGATTCATTTTTAATAATAAATAATTAAAAATTGAGTTCTCCAGACTAAAATTATACAGAAAGAGAAAGCAGAGACCAAATTACTTAGGGTAGGTCCTTTTCCAAAAATCACCATGTATATTAATGATTTGGGTAACTCACGTTCTAGTCTAAGTAAATTTTTAATAAGCAATAATTCTTATAACAGTATTAACTTCAAACAATTTTACTCATTCGCCACTGTATATCACAATATACCTACGTACATATAATTTTAATATAAATCACATCACTCAACATCTAACCATGTGCTTAACATCCATTTTCGTATTAACAACTACTTGAAAATAAACACTATTTCGTTGAACAAGTAAAGAGGTACTTATCCACTTACTCGCTGGATCTTAAAACACAGAGTAGACTTTGAAATATAGCAAGCATTTAGGCGCTTAATACAAGAAAATATCGCCATTATAAAAGACAAAATAAACGAGTGAGAAATCCGTGGTTTCTAAAGCAGTAGTGTTTTCTTTTAAGAGTGGTATCTCGGTCACAAATCGCCCCTTATGTTCGTCTAGTCGTTGCTAATGTGCACTTTGCATGCTCACAGCCTCGAGGTGATAGATGACTTTAGGTCTCCGGGGAAAGGCTTAGTTAATGGAACCTCTGCGGTAGGACAGAGACGGATTTTTTACTGATTTGTACGTTTTAGGTAGAAGATTCAATAACTGTTGTGAAAATTGATATGGGTTTTTGTGCGATCTGTTATAATGTCACGTTCATCTGGTCAAGATTTTGTGGTTATGCGGAGAAGGACAAATAATCGCTGACCCCACGGTCTATACTTTGTTAGGATCCTATAATAATTTCGTATAATCTGTCCAATTTCGATATCTCTATGCATCAATCAATACATATTATTAAATTAAAACCTATTCATAAAAACAAAAATCGTTTTACACTATTATTAAATTTAAAACTCACATACCCCTGAAATTTTCAAGAAAACGATTTTTTTTACAGATGTTTATCTTTTATACCTTTTAAGAATTTTTCAAAAAAAAGTTTAAGAAAAATTCACTCCGTTACATAATTATAGCAATAAATGTGACCGAACATAGGGTTGTGATGGCTGCGTTTCGTATTTATTTTTTTCGCAAAACCTGGGTTTCTTAGAAAACAAGTAATAAATAAACTATAATAGGTATTATTATATAGTTGACTGTAGTCTTTCGAAGAGTACAGTTCGTGTGTGTACAAGACGAAGCTGGAATGGGAGACTAGCCGTTAGTTCACATTGTACCTACCAGAAACTTTAAACCCATTTTTCTAGAAATTATATTTATAGACAGTGTCAGTACGATAACTCAGTCAATTTTGTTTAAATTTTTAACTTTTATATCATGTTTTCTCTATTGTATGAGAGAAAGAAGTTTTTTAAGTTTTTGCTTGGACAATTCTTTATAAATAATTAAAGATTAATTCTTTTCTTTAAATTGCATATTAAGGTTTGAAATACTGTAATTTCTTTATTTTCGAAAGAAAAAATTTCCCCCATCAGACTATTACTACTACATTATCTTAGATTCTCTTTTATTTCTGCAGATATAATTTTTGGTGAAGTTATGATGTCGTCAAGGAGGCGCCATGATTTTCATCAGTAGTCTATTGATACCCGTAAAAAATAATGTTAACATTAAAAAAATATATATATTTTTTTCTTATAGGTGAAAAGTCAATAAAAAATCAACAATTTAATTTTTTTTGCCATATAACCTTTATAACAATTTTTCAAATTTACTCGGTTTTCAGCGCGTGCAGGGGTATGTGAATCCTATATTAAGACCTGTTTATGAAAACAAAACGGAATGATTCAAAAGCGTAGACACAATAAGTTACTCTTGATGGATCATAAATAAAAAAAAAATCACATCAATTAGAGTAAATCACGTTAGTAAAAGATCACATTTTAGGTGATTTTAGATTCATTTTATCTGAAGCAGATACCTCCATTACATCGAGGGCTTACAATAGTCTATTGCAAACAATAAAAGGCGTTTATTTGTTCTTCATTTCCTGGGAATGGGCGGAAACTTGAATGCAACAACAAAAATAAGAGACTAGCTTTCCATAAACACCGGAAGAGGACAAGCTTCCCGATGCGCGTCTCGCCAACCAAGTTCACATTATTTGGAGATGATTAAAACCGAATTAGTAGTTTTAATCATATATCGATGATGCCAACTTGATAGACGGAACATGCGCCGAGACACGTATAATCTTTCGGTGTTTCCGGATAACTGGTTTGCTGTTTTTGCCTGCATTTATTCATCGTAAATATGTTAAATTGTGTTGAAGATAATGTAATGTATTTTGATCTAAAATGATCCCGTGCTCAGTCAGCAATATATTCTTTATTTTTATAGTATTATGCAGAACTATTTCATAACTATGTACTGGTCTAAAATCAAACTGATAACTAGGACAAATAGGAATATTATTCAGATATGAATGTTAAAAATAATATGGGAAGTAAGTACATAGGCCTAAAATGACTAAAATTTTATAGATAATTTATCTTGTACAACTAACCCTTCTTCCTTCCAATAAGTAGGTGCGAGGCTGTGTTCTAGACATAAGTTTGTAATATGAGTATTTATTATTACGCAATTATGTAAGTACAACATAGTTTCAACAATATAATAATTTAATATTTATTTCTGATATTATTAACAGTATTATTATCTGCTAATGAAAATATAAAACTGGTGGGGCTCGCTTTCGTTTGATTTTTATAGAAGATTTTCTGTTTTTATTTAACTGGTACTTTTTAAGTGATTATCGTAATTATTTTGTATGTCTTGTTTATAAAATTATAAGTTAATTGTGCTGAAGAAATAGGAAAAACCTGCTTCAGATAAATTATTGTGTTTGTTATGTTAGCCAATCGCTCTGTACGCGTCGTTATTTTCAATATTTTTGTCGTGCAATGCGTAATTTTGTCTGCCCCAAGGTGTAGTGAGGCTGTCACGTATGTATTGTCAGCTCAACGCACAGTGCTTGTGCGGGCTCTCAATACATTCGTATAATTTTATGTTGCGTTTTGCTACATGTATACATCTTTTTTATACGTTCAAGTATTTGCATAAATATTTGTTTATTGTTGTTTTTTCTATTAATATTTGTTATGTTGTGTAATTCGTGCCATTTGTATTTGTGTTATATAGTGTAATATTTGGATGTTAATATATCTGCCGGAGTTAGTTAATAGTATAAGCGTCTTACTTTACGTTATTTATAGTCTTAACTACTGTGTTTTTGAGATGCACTGACTGCATAATCAACTATGCCTGCACACTGGGCAGGCATAGTTGATTATGGGTCTCAAGATGACTTCATATAGCAATATCTTATTTTTTAATGACATCTTGCTCCTTCGGTTTATTAAGGCGTATAAATTATTCATAGCTATGTAGCATTTGCTATATGCTTCTTAAATTAAAATTGCCTGTCCAGTGTGACACCTATGTAGATATTTGGCCGCCCTTAGTTATTTTAATTGCGTGTTATTTACTTTGATGTTCCATATTATTTTTGTTTGAATTTTTTTTGTGAGGGTTAGTTTTTCGGCCTTAGATGCGTTTATTTTAATGTTCCACTTATTTAGATATAGTATAATCTCATTCCTTTGATATTATTTTATTGCACAGTTGCGTTTAGAATCAGTAGCTGTATATTACTGGGTGGGTGTCATCTGCGTATTGTAGTAATGTTGTATTAGGACATTTGGAGAAATCCTAAATGTAGAGAGCAAACAAGATCAGTTAGAGCATCCTGCCCTGAGGGACCCTCGTCGTGATTGGTTCTAGCTTCAGCTGTGAGGCATTATTGTTGACCTTTATTGCTACCATTTTGTCCATCACATACGATTTTATCAGTGTATCGTGTCATTTGGTAGTCTTAAGCCTTTTACTTTAACTAGAAGCAGACCTAGAAGTGTCGAAGACCTTCTTTACGCCCAAGTATAGATCTGTTGTTGATTGATCTTGGTTGGCTGCGTATATCGCGTCTTTAATTATTTTTGCGAGAGCGTATGTGGTATCATGCCCCTTTCTAAAATCCAGATATGTGTTTGATATTGTGTTGTCTATGTCCAGTATTTTTCTTAATCTGACTAATATGACACTTTCGGCCAATTTCTGCAGCTACACTTTTATAGCTTTGCGTCAGGCAACTGACCTGAGCGTTTATTGTATTCTCCTGTTGATAATAGATCTTAAATAACAATACATTTTACCACCTTAATAGTTAATTTTGATTTTAAAATAAATGACACGTTGCTTTTGAGGATATTCTAAAACTGTTTCAAACCACGAGGATTGCGATATTTTCTAAATATTCTCTTCTGCGACTGTACTTCTGTAGCTATGCGTCAGATAACTGATTCTTAGCGATTTAGATGAGTAGATGAACTAAGCTTAGATGATTTTCCTGTTGTTTAGAGATGTAAGTTCTATCTTAAATATGAATCGATTATAACACCTTAATATTAAATTTCTGCTTTAAAGTATATGACAGATTGATTTCGAGGAGGTCAAAATGTGTTTAAAACATCAAGGTGTAACAAAATGACTCTCGTGATTATTCTTATTGTAGAAACCTCCCGTATAGTGTCCTTTCAGGCAGGTTCACAGTTGAGGGAACATCCGGTTGCCAGTAACCTCCCTATTCTGAATAACCTTTTTTTAAATATTAGTAAAGCACCGTTGTGTTCATCAAAATTTATTTGAAAGTTGGCGACGATTCTGAAGAGTGCCCTAACACTTGCCTGGATACAAGTGGGCAAGTAAATGGCATTCTTCTAACATGTGTCGAGAAAGTTATATTTGGCGTGCATTTTTCTAAATTCCTAGGACAAGGGTTAACTAGATAAAGAGTTTATTTTAAAGATTCAAGTAAGCCACCTAACAGATGTCTGAATGGACACAATTCATGAAAGGAAATGATATTAGATTGTAAATTAATTGAAATAGAAGAACAATAGAGTTAAAATAATTAAGGCTATAGTATTTAATTAAATACCCTCCGATTGGTCCATGGAGAGCCTTCGCTGTATTTATATCTGCAGGCATAATAGCAGGCATGGATCAATCATAACTGATCATACAATATCACGACATATAGCGGGATACGAGGGAAAATATTAACAATATAGTTAATAATCAATGTTTTAATCAATGTCTTAATTAATGTTTTAATCTATACATACATAGGTACATCATTGCATATTATAATATTACAATTAATTATCATATTTGTTTGCATGATAAGGAGGGATGTCGATATTCGACATATGCACAGACGGTAACTCGAATATCAATATTATTGGTCGAAGTACGAAAGCTTCAAGTTCTCAACCAATCCTGGCCTGGTTCGTGTAAGCATTTCTAAGGTAACTCGAAAAAACGAGTAATTAAGATAAGGTGAACAGAGGTACTGTTTGTTTGATATGGAGCCAGAACAATCACGACCGATGACGAGAAATAGGTGTTGGGTAAGAATGATTTCCTTTTCTTAGTTTCAAGTAAGAGCATTTCACAACAGAACCCTCGTGTTAATATGTATAAGAAAAATTTATATAAGACTCCCTTTCATTATAATTTTGTACCAGCCTCTATTGGTAAACTCTTACCTGTTGGTAAGGTTAATAAGATTAGAGGTCAAGCGGCAACCAACCATTGGTACATAAACCTGGTACAAAGGATTGTAATATTTTCTAAGGATTCTGAAGGTAAGGTCATTGCCGATGATGTGAAAGGCTGTAGTTGCTTACCTAAAAGAGATACAGGTAAATATATATTGATTCCACAATTTTTGAATACCCTGTATATGTTGACAGGTATGTACGGTCATCCCATAATATTCCTCGTAACTAACATATATATTACAGTTTTATTTAGTTGCACTAAATAAAACAAAATTCTAAAATAAAATTCTTACGTTCCATTCCTCTTTTAAGTGCTAATTGAGAAAAGGGCAATTGAAATGGCAATAATTTGTGGTAACACGCTCCATATACCATTAGTGAAGATTACTGCTTTATGTTCTATTTAGCTGTTTACGGCAGCCCACTCGCGTTTAATTATTTTACAGTTTCTATTTTGTTGTAAATTCGTTATATTTTAAGTTTAAAGGGATTACTAATTTTTTTAGTAAATATTTATCAGGATATTTATAGTTAAACAAATATTACTGCTACATAAGTTATTAGCCAATAAATTTGCTACTTTAAGAAAAAAATAGATATAAATATTTAGCTATAACATATACAGGGTGTTTCAGTTCTTCTCTAATATTTATAAATGATAAGGGTATTTTGGTAGAATGAGTCTGAAAGTTTATTTTCGTAATATACCTACGAAAATAAACACTCAGAAAAATTAAATACAAATTGACATTTTTTAACAAAAATATCGACCATTTTGAGAACTTCCATCGAGATGTATTATTTCACGTCTTATCCCTCCATCACATTTCATATATCACAACGAACGTTTAACGGCCACTTTCCTTGTTATGACACAGCACAGCCTGATGAATTATAGAATTGTAAATTAAAAATCCAAAGAACTTCATCTGCGAATAAAGTGTTAACAGGGAAATCTTGTATACGTTAATTGTTAGTCAGCAAAAAGTTGCAAAATTCTACACGTTCACCATAAGTCAATATCAATTCACCTATTCTATCATTTCAGCTATTACTGTAACTATGTGCCATTCTACTAAATAATTATAGTTACGATTTTTAATAATAGAATAATAATATTAATAATGATACACAGTTCATTATTATTTATTCAAGATTCATGATGCCGAAATAACGTGCAGTTTTACTGTTATGCGAAAGATTAGCACTACTACCCAGGCTAGCGTCGAAGGTAAATTGATGCGTGTTATGTTACCCCTATACCTGCGCATGTTGGAATGAGATGACTTGGAGAATTTATACTCAAATAATAGTTAATAACCCTTTTTGGAAGGTACGTATTTCATCTTGACCAAATAAATTTTCATTTTAATATCAAAATTATAAATATAATTAACATATTACTTAATAGGAATAATGATAAGATAAGTGTGAAAATTTTTGGGCGATTATAATAACAAAATACAACTTTTTATCACTTTTTAGTCTATCGAAATTGCATCCATGTATAATCATGTACATATTTTTAATTATTTAATAAACCAAAATATACTACTCGCAGAGAAACTACATTTCCTTTATTTTCAGTTAAAGGGATACTAATAGAACATGACTTTATATTTAAACCATTGAATTATTCTGCATGTATCATGATTTTGCGTTTGTCTACTATGAAATTGTTATATGTATACAGCGAATCACAATCACCTGAAACGAAATTATCGGATTAGTTTGGTCATTAACTACGCAACCAAATTGAACTATTATATGCCTATTGTTATTTAAAGCGATTACATGAATATTAATTTTAAATATCGTTAAACTCCTAAATATTTAACCCTTTTATCCCAAACTAAAGAGCCAGAAATTGCTATAATTGCAATAACCGGGCAAGCTGACAGCGGTATGGCGTTAATGTGGTGATTATATTGGTGGAGGTTTTTGCGGTTTTGGAAGTTTATTATATATGTTACGGTTTGCTTTTGTGTTCCTTTAAAATATCTTGGTTTTGTAATGTAAATTATTTCTATAGGCGACATAATTGTAAATTGAACTTCAGGATTCTGAGTAGGACGTCAGGATTATCTGGGTTAATGATTATCTGGGTATATAGGTTACTGGTTGGTTATTAGTTACGATACGTTACTAATTGATTATTTATGATAACAATTTACTAATTTATTTATTTTCACTAACTGGCGCCCGCTACAAAAATAAATAAAACTTGGTAAACCAAAGACATAAATAAAAAGAAAATAAATCTACGACTCTAAACTCTTATAAACTAAAATAGTGCCAGCAGGCATATTTTATATAAGAGTGAGCGCAATTCTGATCTTATTTATATATGAATCACTGCATTGTGATCTTAAAATTGAAAATCAATTATTATGGAATTTTATTAAGGAAATATGACATAAATAAACATTATTTATATTATGTTTTGACACATCTGAACTGTAATTATGTTTAAAAAACCTCAAATTACTTTTAGATATAATTCATACCGATGAATTTAGATTTCCCACAATCGGTTTCTATCGGACTTATGACATCCATTTAACCCACCCATGTTTCAAGGGTTGAATTTGTAACCCGGAGCGCAGCCTGGATAATTGAAACTGAGGCGGTGCCACAGCTATTACAAGCTACTACGGTGATCATGTTTTCACGCAAATAGTCAATATTATGATGCTTTTGTCATAACTAAGTTATGATGTAGGGCAGCGTCGTAATTAATTGTTGTGGTAGATATGGACATATTTTACATAGAAGATGCGAATAATACGCTGAACTATAGTTTACACAACGTGATTATCTATGAATATTTCGTGGTGACGATAGACGAGATAATAGATGAACAATAATATAGGGACAAGAGCCAGCTAAAGAATTATGACGTCATGCACTTGTATGACTTACTGTTTGAATAATATGACTGCTGGTAGAAGTATGTGAAAATTTGCGTTTCCCAGAAATGAAACTAACACAAAATTCGTAACGTAATGAATGAATTCATTAAAAATTCAAGGCATAACTTTTGGGAAAAGCTCTAAGACCCGTCAAATTTTATATTTAGTTGCATATTTTTTAAAATATGATTAATATTAGAGTGTAATTCGTGGAGGAGGTATAAATAACACCATCGATTTTGTTTTAATAGAAACCCTTTTCCTATATGGAATGTGAAGGAGTATCTTTCTTAAGTACGTTACGATAATAGTTCTATTAGCGTGGGTATAAGTTATAAAAAAAAAAATAAGAAAAATTATAATAAAATTTGAAAATACTAAATTGAATCACAATGATTATTTAAAAAATCAACTAAATTAAATGTTCAAATTGTGCACCATTAGCGGTTTAACAGTAACTAAGATGATTAATAGATTCTTTTCGAACATTATCAATAATTCCAGGAGATATACGTTATATTTTGAATGGAATATTTGCTTTTAAATATTCTAAATTCTGCGGCCTAGTTACCTATACTTTGCTTTTTAAGTGTTCCCACAAAAAGTAATCTAGGAGTGTCAAATCTTAATGACAAAGTTACTACTCAATAAACATTTCAAAGAATTGCTTTTGTCAAACAAAAGATAAGAAATGTATTTTTTAACTAAATAACCCCAAAAACCAAAAAAAAAATAACGAAGTACGATTTCAAGTTTTTATGTGGCAGTAATAAAAAGAAAATTTATTAATCGCTAAGGCTACAGTCAGGCAATCAACGGCGTACAATTTAAATACTTCCTCTGGTTGTTATTTTAAATAATCATCTCCATTAAATTCAGTATTTTGAAATTGTACAACCGTTTCTCTTCATATTTTTGTAAAAAAATGGGAGTTGGTCATTAACAAAATATATAAATGACATCATACCTCCTATATGAATCACCTTGAATGTATTAATTATATTTTAGAAAATGCACAACAAAAAATAAAATTCCACGGTTCCCAGAGTTTTCCCAAAACTTTTTCCTTGAATTTTTAACAAATTTATTTATTACTTTACGAAAATACTATATAAAATATATGCATTTATTATGTTCGTTCAGAAAATGTATTGAAATATAATACTCGACTTAGTAGCTGTAGAATACTATGAAGTTTAGAAGTTTTGAGTCATGTACTTAATTCGATATGAAAGGATTATTGAGGTAAGGAAGATCAAAGGTTATCATCACCATGAGGTCATCAGTCCTAAGACTGGTTGGACGCTAACCTCTAGTTTCTCCTATCTTGTACTAACCTACGCATTTCACTAATTGTGCTACAGCCTACATCCCTTACTATTTGCGAGCAGTACTCTAATCTAGGTCTACCTCTGCCTTTCTTCACTCCTATTTCTGCCTCCAAAATATCGCGGACTATTCCCCCATGTCTCAGTAAGTGGCCTACCATTCTCTTCTTTATGTTTTTCCACATACTTCTTTTCTCGCCGACTTTTTCTAATACTTCTTAATTTCTAACCCTATCGTCCACGGTATTTTCATCATTCTTTGGTAACACCACATCTCAAAAGCTTCTAATTTCTTCCTACTTGCTTCACCTACCGTCCAGGTTTCGCAACCGTATAGTGCCGTGCTCCATACGTACGTTTTCAAAAATCTCTTCCTTGTTTCTAAGTTTATTACCTCTGAGCATAAAAGTGCTTTCTTCTTGTTAAAAGCTACTCGACCCTGCGCTATTCTTTGTTTTATATCTTTATCGCTTCTTCCATCTCAATTCCTTTTACTTCCTAAATAAGTGAAGTCTTTAACTTCCTCCAATCTTTCATTATTAATTTGTACTTTCGTTTTTGCTCTGCTCTCGCGCCCTCTGCACACTAACACTTTAGTTTTGTTTTTATTCACCCTCATTCCGTATTCCTCTGTCAACACAGCCTCCATTTTGTTCAACGCTGATTCTAATTCCCCCTTACTAGATTCTAATACTGCTATATCATCCGCGAATCTCAGCATTCTTAGTTTCTGTCCCTGTACTTTAATCCCGAAATTCACTCTATCTTTAACCACATTAATCGTCTCTTCGATGTACAGATCAAATATTAGTGGTGATAGCGTACATCCTTGTCTTACTCCTTTTCTAATACCTACTTCCCTTCTTTCCTCTTCTACTTCTATAACAGCAGTTTGCTCCTTGTATAGATTGTGTACTACTCTCCTATCTCTATACTTCATTCTCGCACTCTTTAGTATCTCGAACATTTTTTCCCATCTTACATTATGAAAAGCTTTTTCTAAATCTACAAATCCTATATAAGCGTTCTTTCCTTTTTCTATTGTTTTCTCTAACATTACTCTTAGCGCCAGAATAGCTTCGCGAGTTCCCCTATTTCGCTTAAACCCGAATTAGTCTTCTCCTAGTATTTCCTCCGCTCTATTTTCCATCCTCTTCTGCACTATTCTGGTTAAGATTTTTGACGCGTGGAAAGTTAGGCTAATCGTTCTAAAGTTCTCGCATTTGTCGGCTCCTCTCTTTTTCGGTATAGTAACGATAATGTTCCTCTTATAATTCTCCGACATCTCACTCGTTTCGTATATGTATTTTACCAGTTCAAACATCCTATTTACTACTTTCTGTCCTGCACATTTCAAAATTTCCGCCTGTATTTTATCTACACCCGGCGCTTTATTGTTTTCTAGCCCCCTTAGTGCTATTTTAATGATCAAAGATAAGGATATAAAATTCTTACTTATCAATACATACTGATAGTCAACAATAAGGGAAAGCGTGAGATTTCTCTATGTATGCGTAGAACATAGAATGGCTTCATCAATAACATACTCTAAAAGTTGCAATTACATAATTATTTTAAATTTTTAATATACTCGTAGTTAATATACAAAAAAATACACTTATTAACAAAATAGGAAACAGTGTTGCTCTATACAGAATTAGGATACTCATTCATTATTTTTTGGTATTCTTTTCAATAAAAATCTTTTCTTGCTTGCGATTATTGAAATAAATTTAATGAGTTGCGTTAACTATACTTTTACAAAATAATTGTATCCTTAAAACTAAGGAAATGAAGAATGATGTATTTAAAACAGTATATATAAAAAGATATAATTTTCTAATAAGAAAAAAATGCTAACTAAATTGAGATTACAACCTCAATTGATTTCTATTTTCTGTGAACTTGCGTATAAAATTTTAATTTAGTTTTGCGATGGGCTCTTTTAAGAAAAAAGAAACATTACAGTTAAAACTTAATGATATAAATCACTCTTAACAAATATATTAATGGTTATATCGGGAAAAAAGTACAGCCTCGCTCTCACCAATTTATTCCGAAACCTAAAACTATTAATTTGCATAATCCCCGTTCATATTTCGTACCCGTTATAAGCTGCTTACCTATTCGGCAACGTCTCATTCTCTGATTTAAGGTTTATGCTGATGTATAGTTTACTATCTGCTAAATGATGTAGTGGTATAATAATTACGTCGTGCATAACGGTAGTTCTTAAGCTATAAATAACTTTAAAGAAAACATTTAATTCAAACAACTGCATATAATTTTCAGACTATTGCATTGTATATAGCTATTCACTTAGACTTATTATATTTTATTAATAACATCCACCCGTTTCGCTTTTACGATCTAAAACTCGATTATTTAATTCACACTTCAAAAGCGACTACAACGTTAAATATTTATAAAGGTTTTCAAAGCCGGAAGTGCATTAATCCTTTTGATCATCATATTATTTATTAAGCACAATATTTCTTAACCATAATGGTCACGAAATTCTCTTTTATATTTTGAATGAAAATGTTTATTGCATACATACGATACGAGTATAAATACTGCTTACTATATGCAGTTACGAATTTAAAAGAATTTATGATATGAAAGAAGAGATTTTTGAAACGGTAGAAATTTTAGAAACATTAGCGCACTATCATGAAGGTTGTTGTTCAACGCGAATTGAAATTATTATTTTAATACCATAATAATATCACCGAGGACGAGAAACGAGCTACTCTTTACTTGAATATTTTGCCGAACCTGCCATTTTTAAAAAGGGGTAGGGATTTTTACTTACCTAACATGTAATAGACAATGTGATTTTACATACTATCTGAGGAATGGTCTACGGCATTACATTGTACCCGAGGGCTGGTGTAAATTCTATACAAGCGTCGCCTAAGTTTGTGTAGATTCTGCAAGTCCACCAACATAAAAGCCACTACAAGCTATATGTTAGCAGCCAGTGACTCGATTTCTAGTGATATATCTGCCGGCCTTTCCTTAACTATCAATGATATCGCTAAGTCACGGCTCGCTCTGATCATTCCAGAATTATATACCATATTACGTATTATAATTATATACTACCGTGTATAAGTAATGGTGAATAAATACATTTTACATACTCTAAAGTAATGCCTTAAAATGATTGCTTTCTATTGACTAAGAGCATTAATAACTTTAAAATTAATCCATTATTGTCTACATTTCATTGCCTACATTTCAGGTAAATGTATTAAAGTTTTTCAAACACATGTACATTCTTTTGTTACTTATGTAACTTAAATAAAGATATGGTCATCACACGTAATAAGTAATGAGTTTGAAAAAATAAAAATTGATTATCCAAATTATATTATTATATGACAGAAAATGCAGTAGCAATTAAAGATGGTTTAATTTTTTCAATATTTTATGAGTAAGTTAACGTACTCACAGTAAATATGGCCACGATTTAGTTTAACGAACTTTATAACTGTAACGAACGTGAAAATAAATAATCAGGTGAACCTCCTCTGTGAAATAAATACTCGTGGATCGATGAGGCGATGTTTTCTTGAGGTATATAATTTCAAGCAACCTGGACAATGGACATTTTTCCGAAGAGACCCTAGAGTTTGTGGAGAATACCTCATGTATGTTCCACGGGTGAAAGATCGGGCAATCGTGGCGGCCATTGAAAGAAAATTAATTTTGATATTATTTTGACTTTAACATCTGAAAAAATATTCCATGTAGTTTTATGTAATTATTGTCAAATGTTGTCGTGCTTAATTTTGCTGAAGCGTTGGTAACATTTTGAGAAATGGAAGAAGGTTTAGTTACCTGTTACCATAGGTGATAATTTCTTCATTTCAGTGCAATCGTTGAACTAATATCGATGTGGTGCCAATCAATGCTGATTTTTGTCGAAATTATGTCGAAAGAGTAAAAACTTTTCGATTGTCGATATATTATTGGCTGTCAATTATAATAGCTTAAGTAGAATCAACTTGGTAATAGTCAATAAAGTGAAATGGTGATGTTGACTATACTTAATTTTTGACATCAGGTACATTGGAATTTATGTATTCTTTCCTGATTACTCTACGCCCAAGAAAAGTTCATTACAGTTGCTTAATTTTCATTCATTCGACTTCCTAAAGTTAATATCGAATGAACTAAAATGATTAAATTCAACCCAATTATGCCACCTTTTTAAAACTCACTGAAGATAAGTAACACTACGCAGATAAGATACACTCTGTACTCTAGGTATTAATTTAAATGAAAAATGACCGAATAACTTTAATATCCTTAAGCACTGACTGAAACATTAACAATAGTAAAACGCACCAATTGCCTTTACCGATACTGCTAAAATGTTATTAATACTCGTATGTATTTGTAAGGTAGTTAACATGCACTTCGAGGGCTTATAATTTCTTTCTTACTTAGTGCATTTTGAGGAATAATGTTATGTAGGGAAAACTGCATTTTAGGTGTTTTTGTAAACGGAGAAAGAACAAGAATATGACCGAATCGCTGATATTTTAAGTTATCATCGATATGTTTTTTATGCAAGTATTTAATAATGATACTTCAGGGCTTGCAGTTATTGCAGGTATTGGCAAACTTTGTATTTTCTTAACATTCATCTAAAAGATAAGTAACTCATCACCATTATCAAATGAAATATTTTAACTGAACATAAAGTAATTTAAGTCCGAAAGTACCAATTCATTAAGTTTTTTGTATATAAAAAATAATTCCTCAAAAACCTCGGGCTTAAATTTTAAAAGATAAGGCCGTACGTTAAACATAATATCAAGAACTTTCGAGTTATGCTACATGGAGAAAAAAGAGCTTTTTTATTCATACAAATGTTTTACTCCAAAAAAAAATTATTAGTGGTTAATTAAATACGTTTCACAATAATAGACCTTTTCTCTGGAAATATTGAAGAAATAATCAATTTAAATTAATACAGATTTTATTAAAACAAATCTTTCTACCCTGTATAAATATAATAATGCTAGCAAAAAAAAAAATTAAAAAACTTATTTATTAAAATTAAACAAATATACTTCATATATTTAATGAAAACGAATTATTAATATAATAAATCCATTTTTATTTGACTAAAGACATTTTTTAATGAAAGAATATTCAATAAACTAAAGTAAGTGAATAAAAGAATATTGTATGTATTCGGTTGCTACTTAAAATTGCAGTGAGCTACCTTATATAAAAAACCTTAGAAGATTCATATACACCTAAATAAGTCGAGCATCACAAAAATTTGCATAAATTTTAAAGTGCCCACTCATTTTATTTTCAATAACGATCTCTCTTGATATCCCTGATATAGAACTGTACTTACATTAATAAAATATACTACGTGTTATATCACTTTACGTAAAATATGTGATGTTTGGTTTTTCATAAGGAAAAACCTTATGTTTTATGTTCATATATCCAGCATTTGGTGAATATTCAGTAGGGTTTGTTTGATTTATGTGCTACATCTGCTCTCTTTCTTTTCTTGTGATAATGAAACAACCTGTTTTATGCTCTGGATTATAGACTATACATAAATCGCATCCACTACATATGAACGAAACATAATCGGTTTGACATATAATTATACGAACGAGATTACAATCTTATTATAGGACAAATTCATTAAAATATTAGATTAATCTGACATATCTAATATAAAATTTAACGAAAGGTGCTGCTAAAACTTAATTGATAATGTATATTAAAAAAGATATATTGGAAATAACACAGACTTACTCAAAATAATTTAAAAGATGGCATATAACAGATATTGTTATTATGGTAATATATGTATGCTGTAAAAAATACTCCCTCTGTCCCAAATTAGTTGTCATATTTGACCATTTTTCTGCTAATTATTGTCAAATACAATTTAGTGCAGAAAGTAATATATTAAAAAATTAAATATTCAAAAGAGAAGTTTAAAATCACATCATTCATAAAATTTGTTTGATGGTTGTAATTACAGGTAGTCTGGTGACAGATTGGCAAATAACACAGTTTTAAAAGTGTCTCCCGCTGTCGCTTTAATTTGTTGTGAAAAGTGCCAAAAATGTCAAGAAAATTAATTAGAAAAAGGGAAATGGACAACATTACCCGAAATGCAGTTCTTCAGTTTTCGCTGCAACGTTGTGAAAATGAAAAACTCAAGAAGCTTAGAATTACCTTCATATAGCATAAGAATTATTATCCATAATTACGAGTACGAAATCAATATTTTTTTAAATTAGTTAAAGGATAACAATTCCAGTTTCTATTTATCCGCTCTTGTGTGCCTAATTTTTTTTATTTGTAATTATTTCGAAATGTGACAACTAATTTGGGACAGTGAGAGTATATTATATTAAACAAGATGACTTAAGTGAATTATAATATTATGTAATCATTTTACACTTACATGATAGATGTCATAAAATAAACTAAAATTATTTAAATTATAACATATTGTATATAATGGTGATCGCAAAAGTATATTAGTCTTGGCTGTTGGTAATTGGAAGATATACTATTGCCTAAGAAAAAAATTGTGTTGTTCAAAAACTCAACTGACTAAGAAGATAACTACAATCAATTTTATTATGTATTAACCTATAGCCAAAACTAATGCTAGATATGACGTGCCTCAAGTGTAAGGGCAACATCTATAAATGATCAAGTAGTAACTGATGATTGTACTTTTTTCTTTACAGCTTCGGAATATGAACCCGAACGTTTTATTTGATGTTGATATGGTTTGTGCGATATATTCAGTAAACGAGAGCTTATGATCGAAGAGTACACCTAAACTTTTATTTATAAACTAACAAGTATTTATATATTAAAAGTCAACAATACACATCTTTCTGAAGTTAAATCTAGTCTAGTTATCTTACACGACGTTTTCACTTTTAAATAACTGTTCTTGAATAAATAAATATTCGTCAACAGTTTCAATAGCGTAATATATCTTAAGATCTCTGCAACTAATTTATAGTGTGAGCCTAGAATGCTAGTAGTATCATTAATACATATTATAAATAGTAATGGTGCTAGATTGAACCTCTGAGGTATTCCAGATGTAATACAAAATGTTTTAGAATTAAATCCATTATACGCCAACCTACCAATTATCTATGAAACACATAATTTTAGTAGAGGTTTACTAAGTCCAAAATATTTCAGTTTCGTTAGAATTAATTCAAGATCAGTTCTATGAAAAGCTTTAAATTCGTCTACACAACATTTACTTGGCCATAATTATCCATAATATTTGAAACATAATATATGTATATTGACTTGGCCATGTGTATTTCATCCATTTACCAAAAACCTACATAAATATTTTAAACATAAAATGAAGAACTTGTTAAAGTATATAAATATAACTACGGCTTATTTTCAACATTCTTATGTATTGAATAAGAAATGTAACTGAACGAAATTCCGTGTAGCGGAGACATAGAAGATGTGCACTTTAAATACACTAATTGTTTAGGAAATGGATCAGAAAACACCTGACACAATAACGAGGAAATAGATAGACATCCGACCTCGATGATGGCACATAAAAAGATAATAATATAAAGAGAGATATGGGCTATGATTAAAATTTTCATGATTATTGAAACTATAGTTTGAATAACATCAGTAAAAATATTAGGAACAGCAATAAGAAATTTTATAAACAAAGCAAAATAATTTAGAAAAGTGTAAAAATATGTTTCGGTGATGTACTTGTACTTGTACTTATAATTGACTTAATTCTCTCTCATTCTATTTTTATGGCATTTAAGAATGTGGCAATTAAGGATGTATCTTAACGTATACTATACGTTAAGATACATCCCTGTAATACTACTTCTTATGGACAATTCACTTAGCCAGCATTAATTTCATATAAACAACTATTTAAATTATAGACAAATTGCTAAATGACATATCCCTAGATGTTCCTGCGTATACTAAACAAAAATTCAATCGATTTGGAAGAAGTTCGGTAAAACTACGAAGGTGGGCGGTCTATTTACCGGTACGATGAACAAGTTTTTGAAAATCAAACAACAGGTTTCTTTGTGGCCTTCAAAATGCTTTAAAAAAGAACAGCGAGAGAATTTTTGAAGAAAGAGAACGTCAAGTTCGAGTGTGGTGAGATTGTAGAAAATCCTGGGCTCCGCTCATTGGCTAAATTAATTTTGAACTCATTTTGGGGAAACTCGGTCAGAGGGAGAACCAGCTCAAGACGACAATAGTCAGGACTCCTGACTAATTTTTGGTATGCTGTCAAACATACCAAACTGACATATTTATCACCAAACACCTGACGCAATCGTTTGATCTTAATCTGGTGCGAGCCGACGACCACCAGATTGAGTACCAGGTATCCAGTTAACACCTGTGTCGCAGCATCCTTTGATCTCAATCTGACGCGTGCCGGGGGCAAACATCAAGGGACCGAAAAGTTCCCACGGTCTTCAAAATTTTCCCAGGCTTAACCGCCTCCCTTCCGTCAAGTTTAGCATGGAATATCATTGATATCAAGTATGTAATAAATGGAAAAGTTAATAAACGCAGTTGTTTTTTTTTCTGACCACTGATTAAATATGTTATGTGTAGTAAGCACCTTGTGATCTGTCTGATCACGCGATTGACACAACTTATTGTGTTCTTAGACTTTTATGCAAATAATAATTACGTAAATTTACTACATTTTGACATAACATGGAACATAAATACTTAAATATTTCCAGAGTAGATTACCTCTTATTGCATTTATATTAATTACATTACCATGTGAATGAATTAAGCGATTGATATTTCTATGGTTATCATGAATATATCTGTGGCCATAAATAGCAAAATTACTCTCTTTGTGTGGGATCTTTAAGACACCACTCATCGCATAGTCTCTACCGAATATATGTAAGCACGGAAACCTCTTGAAGGGTACAAGAAAATTGTCCCGTTTAATTTATTCCCACTAGGACATATCAGACATGAGAACTGCGTATGATTATTTCATCCTTATTGGAAATCATCAGTGCAGCGTATTGAATGCCTAATGTTAAAAAAAAACCTTGTGCAGGGTAAATTGTAAGAGAAGAACGCATCCTACAATTTTTTCAAAGTACACTGCACCGATGACTTTCAATGGGAATCGCAATATGTAATTTCCGTGTTTGATGTTCCCTATTGGAAATAAATTAGACTGTATAATTCTCTTGTAGGACCGCTAACATAAGGGTAATATAAACAGTGACAATATTGTCAAAAAAACAATACGATTTTCAGTGCATTAATATTTTGTTATGAGTATAATATGATGCGATCATATAAAGAAAAATATTCGATTCGAAAAATACGTTCCTATGTTCCTAAGTGTATCCCGCTTATTGTAGTTATTTTAAATATTATTGAAAATTTTTAAGTTTAGAAAATGTTACGTGGGATACGTACACTTTCTAATAATTTTAGTTTTTCTACAAAAAATTGTTTTGACTTACTTTACTTATACAGGTTCTCAACATTACGGTTGTTATTTGTTGTCAGCTAGCCTGTATATTTTTACATATTCTAAAAGAGGGCATATATTTCCTTTCAAAAACATAATTTGCATTAATAATAAATTAATATTTAATTATTAATGATCAAAATTTAAGTATCCAAATCATTATTTTTCTATCCTTTTTTCATTGTTTATTTCGATATCTAGTTTAAAGAAATGAGGAAATTATAGGATAAACATTCATTAAACAATAATTGGAAGGCACAAAACAAAAAATAAAAATTGAATAATATCTACAATATAAAAAAATTTAACTTAATAATAACTAATTATAAAACAAATTGAGATTTGAAATAATGTATATAATAAATAAAAAATAATAAAAACTGGCAGTTAAATCGAAAATAACATTTTCGATGTAACTAATTAGTTCTTATGCATTTCTAACACCTTTTCACAAAACCTTTTTAATTATTAATTATCAAAATTGAAGTAGTCAAATCTTTGTTTTCATTGCTTATCTCGATATCTAGTTCAAAGTGTTGAGGCAATTAGAATAAACATTCATTAAACAATAATTGGAAGGTACAAAACAAAAAATAAAAATTAAGTAAAATCTACAAAATAAAAAAATTACTTAATAATAACAAATTATAAAACAAATTGAGATTTGAAATAATAATGTGTATAACAAATAAAAAAAAATAAAAACTGGCAGTTAAATCGAAAATAACATATTTGATGTAACTGTAATTAGTTTTTATGCATTTCTGACACCTTTTCATAAAATTAAGTCGAACTTTTTCATAAAATACTTCATTGTTATTTAAATCGATAATATTATTGGAGAACAGCTCTCTTAGATAATCCGCATTTTGTATATTGCGGTGTTTCTCAAAACAATCTTTAGTGTTTCTCATAAATAGAAATCTAAGTGGATTGAGGACCAAATTTCTAGCTGGCCATAGAATGGGACCTCTGCGGCCTATCCACAATTTATAATCGGACTTTAAAACCCATAGATTTGCCTCACATTAGCGATGGAACTCCGTTCTGTTGCTATATTGTTTTCCTCTAGAGGAATATCTCTATTAAATTGTTCTCTTTAGTACTTTAAATAATTTTGAACGGCTAGTAAACCTTCGATGATAATAGGTTCAAAAATATTGTTTTCAAAAGTACCGCACCAGATATTAATATTACCCTTGTTTTTTATCAGATCCTTAAATGATTGCTCGATTTACTGCAGCCCTTTGGCGATTTTTTGTATTAAATAAATCACTCGCCGAAAAGGAAGATTCATCTATCCAAAATATATTTCTGAAAAAGTTACCACCCCGACGATGCCTAGCAAGTGTTTCCTCACAGAGAATAAGTCTATTAATACATTATTTGGGTATATTTGGTGCACTGGTAAGTCTTTATCTCTTAAAGTTGTATGTTTTAAAATTTGGAAAATTTAGTATTGAAATAGTTGACTGCAGCAGCCGAAGACAAATTTAATTATCAGTGAAGTGAAATAAAGCATCAAGTTCAACTTTCCCCACTATAACTGAATTTTCACTTATCCCTCTTATATGTTATAATGAATCAGTTCCTTCTAATATCTATTGTAAATCTCTTTTCGCATCTGGAGTTGGACGCTTTGGGAATGTTCCCACATATTTCCTTCGTACAACATGCAGATTTTTATTACAATATTTCTAATATTTGGTCGTATTACTTTAATTAATTAATCTATTATAATTTATTAAAATAAAGTTCTGTAGTAATCACCAGCAGACAGCGATGTAGAAAAAAATAACTCCAAGTTTGTGTCTAATATGTGGACGATTTTTCAGAACATATTATTTCAAAACAAACATCTTCAACCAATTCTAAAAATGAGCATAGTACTATTTCATATTACGCTTAGGGTTTTGTTTTTTTTCTTTTCTGAGTAAACAAAATTTTAAAATGTAACCGGTGGTGTCATGTTGCAAATATATAAAAATAAATGATTAGAGCAAAACTGTTATTTGTAATATTCAAAACCTACGTTCTTAATGAGACATATAAATCAGTGCTGTGTTTTAAATTATGTAAAAATCTACAGGTTGTTTCACAAGAAATAACAATCTTCATATTGATTTACCCTGTATATAAATGTCAAAATTTACTAGAAAAATTTAAATTTTTCTAGTAACAATTGAAATAAAAGTGGGACATTTTAATGCGCCCTGTTCCATGTATTGTCTTTACATTTTCATCTGATTTCTGTACGTGACACTTAGAACAGTAAAGTAGAACCATTAAAGTGCCTCCGAGTAAAAATATAGAAATTAAAGTAGTCTGAAGTTTATTCAGCCTTTATCTCGGTATAATTGCATCTGCTTTAATATGTATGTGCTAATGGGAAAATGCAATACGTGCCTTGAATGAAACAAGCGCGGCCTAGTAAGAATGAAAATTTACAAGCCATTTGTAACAATAGTAAAGTATAACTGGACGGAAATGAGAAGCACATACTGGTCGGATTCACTGTAACCTACATAGCCGAACCTAAACATGTCGACATATTCGCGCGATTTTAATACAGGAAATTGGAAACCAGACAATGCAAATTTTGCGTTCGTGCTAGCCGGGATTTGTGGATTTTCTATGTAAATTTTAATTAATGTCCTTAAATATTTACGAAACAATACGCGGTCGTGTCTGACTATTATTGTAATGCTGATATTTTTATTGGGTTTTCATTCTTTGCAATAACGAACGATTTTCTCAACGCTAATAAACTTTATATACCGGACGAATATAAATATCCTTCATTTATCCATCGGTATTTGTCTATATTTTTCTTATTTTAAACAATTAAGTTCATGAGATTTTATGGCCTACAGATATAGGTTATAGTCTAAAAACTGCCGTAAGTTTATATGGCAGTAGTGAGTTATGTTCAGAATTAAAAAAAATTGTATTTTTCTTTGGTATGGAATACATAATACTCACAATCCAGTCTTAAATTTTAGTAGTAAGATTATAAAATTATGTGAAAAATGCCATGTAACTATGCTACTTCTAAATATCCTTATATTTAGCAAACAACAATGGTAACCTTAATATTAAATTTTAAATTAGACTAAAATTACTCTCTGTGAGTGATGCATTATACATACCAAATGACTGTCACCTAATATAATCATTTAAAGTGTGCTTTATGAGTTGATTTACACTCTGGTAACTTGACGGCAGCCGAGATGCCGTCTCGTAGGTTCGAGATATTTGAATCGATGTAGATATAAGTAATTCAATTTGGATTTCCCGTCACGTTTCATCACTGTTTATTTTGTTTGTAATAATGACGTAATAAAACAACGTATTTCCTTTTTTGATAAATATTTTAAATTGTTCTATATTGTGAAGTTCCAGTCTGGAGAAATATAACACAGTATTCCAAGCGAAAATCCATGCGATATTTGGTTGCTCGGAGGAACTTCTGGAAAGAAACAAGACATGGCAAACAATCTGGATGTGCTCAGACAGTCAGGAGGCCCTAGCTGCCATGATTGCCGTAGAGCATAACTCCAGATTAGTGAGGGAAACTAAGGAATATCTGAATAGCCTTTTTTAAACTAAATTATGTTTCATAAGTTAATCGAATTCGAGACTTGCTCCATTTGAAAATATATATATTTTTAAAAACAATTGTTTGATCAGAAATCAACCTCAGCCTCAAACGTAAAATACCAAGACACGTGGTCACCTATATTGTACATATAATAAATATATAAAGAAAATCGTGCTTCATTGAGGCAAATAAATTAATTCTTAATATGTGCTAAATCATTCTTTTATATGTATATAATTTTATTATAGTCATATCCCTTTTCTTATAAAGCATGAAAAAGATATCACCTCATGTTACTTTATTAATGCAAAAAAGCTGAACGTTAAAATTTACCGGACGTTTTATTGATCAGTTATTAAAAGATGAGAGTGAAGTGCGGTAATGATATTTCTTTGTTTAATTCGATTTAAATTACATTTTACTTAAATTGAAAATATTTGCAGTGTAAATATATAGTGAGTATGCATAAACAACTTTTTGGACCTATTTTGTGATTTGTGTGTGATGGAAACAGGTCTAGAAGATTGGCATTAGGGAAGGAACTAAATAGGTAAGTTAAGTAGTTAAATAATTTTAATTAATATACAAAATAGTTTTTGAAGAAAAATTTAGCAGTCGAGCGGATTTCTTCTTTTTCAAATTGGGGATAAGACATATACAAATATATATTACGTATACAATTTCATGGAGAGTAAATATAATGACTTCTTAGTTGACATAAAGTTATAACTGACTTTGTAAGAAAAAAATACTCAAATAGTTAAGACAATACCAATGTACGAATAAAAAAAGCCATCAATGAAAATAATAAATAGTATTGGTGATATTATATTGTCTATGAAGTAATTATATACAGATATACAATAGTTAATTAAGTAAAAATATGTTTCTTTACAGGTAGGTTCCGAATAAGCTGGACACCGTTTTTCGTATAAGGTAAGATTTTTGCCCCTTATAGATAGAGTAATAGAGTAAACAATAAAGATTCATATCGAAAAACAACTAGCTATTATAATCGATGTACTTTTTGTCAGTTAAGTTAATATCTGTAAGGTATGAATACGAAACAGAAATACAGCTCATATTTAATAGCCACCAACGTGAGATGTTGAATACAAGAGACTGTGAACATTATTTTTATAAAAGCCACAACGTTTTTATAAAAATAATGTTCACAGTTTCCTGTATTACATTAAAACATCATTCGACGAACTAATGATGAGTCTATTTAAGAATATGTGGATGAATATAAAAAACACAAGAAAACATAATTTGTGTACATGTGAGCTATTTATATCACCAATCTATCTAGTTCTAGTTTAGTCTAATGCATTGCAATCGACTTTGTTATTACTATTAATCACTTAAATGATATAAAGAGCGTATCAATAAGTTTATAATAAATATATTATAATTATATATTACAATATATTATTATAATAAAGTTTTATAGCCACAGGTATGTTATAAGAGATTAAGATCAAACGTAGTATATTGGATAGGAAAGTTATTTATTGTTGATTGCCCGAAATAGGTAAAATAAACGAATAATAGACTCATAGCCCTTGAGAAATAGACCTCCGAGGGTCTAGGGGGTTGGATAATAGTATATAGTATATTGCATAGTATATTGCAGTCTCTAAAACAATAATCATGAATTTTTATTGACAACGGTATTTAGTAATGGTGTTCTATTTTAAAGGTATAATTATTGTTAAATATTTATTAAATATTTAATTATTCTATGAAATATCAGAAAATATGTTTACAAGAGACAGAGATAACATCATTATGTGTGCAATATGAGATAGGTAATGAAGTAAACAACTTAAACGGTTACGACTTAAAAATACCTTTGTGCATTATTCTATAGTAAAACGAATATTACATACATATTCAAGGCTACGCACATATATACACGGTTATTTAATGTGTTTAGTCCATATGGTGAATTTAACAACATTAAAAAGTATAGAACAGCTATTTAACCGCAAACATGAATTATGTTAGTATCTTAATGCGTAATTGAACAAGAGGCATAATTTAAAATAAATTATTGCCTTCTAATTGATTCTCAGTTGAGAACACCAGATCATCTTTGACCTCCATATCGTGATCTTATCCTTATTAGGAATTAGTATTAAGTACATATAGCGCTATATATACTCGCGGACTATATCTGACGCTCTGAAATATTGCGACGGGCTTTTGTACCAAGCTGGCATAAGCATACGTATGGAAAATTAGTAGAGAGTCAGATAGATGGCATTTGCTAATTTTCTGCAAAAGGCATAAGAACTAAAAGTCGAAATACTAGCAAATTAATTATTCTTATATCATTTTAATATAAATTAAATACCCTATTCTATCGAGCATATATTACCCACAGCTTTAATTTACACAGTTTTTTCTGAATACTAATTATTGAACCTACTGTTTATACATTTCCAGGAACAACAAAGCGCAACTTCGATTTCCCTAAAACTTGTCATGCTAGTAGATAACTTTCCTTACAATTAATCGAAGTTAATTTTTGATAATTACAACGAGAAGATTGATTAAGAATTTCAATGACTACTATATTACTCAATGACAAACTTCCAGTATTAATTATTTCCTCAGTCGCAAAAAGTTAAAAAGTTACAACAAAAAATGACTCACGCAGATTGATTTCCTTTGAGCGCTGCACCGATAACTTTCTGAGGGAAAAATGAAACAGTTTATTGCTAAAACGGAAAGAAATAGACAATTAATTTAGGACGACGCGACGGGTGGAGTTGTATGGGAGTTTAACGTTATCGTTTACATTTTATTTTAAATAGACGATCTTTAAATTGAAAAATTGTATACGAAGTTTACATTATATTTTAATTGAATAAGGATGGGATAAGAAAAATACGATGAAGATTTTATATCGTGAACGTACAGCGTGTCCTAAAAATATAGTCTAGTTATGGTCTAATATCTCTAGACTCTATGTTATTGAGGGATAATTACTAAAATATTTTTTGTGTATTGCACCAGAAGTAATCAACTACATTAAAAGTTTAATAATTTCCAGGATAATATCTTCCATTTTCATTTGAATTAGAACTTGCTAGAATGTAGTCAAATCGTATGAATATTATTCTATTTAGTTAATCCTCGTCGCCCTATCCACCTGATCCATACATCGCCATTATTCGATCCTAATATTATCGTCAAAAACTACCACCATTCTGTTGTTGACATCAACAACAGCATAATAAAGAACTCCGTCTTGTTGAAACCAAATTTTTTGAGGACAGCATCATCCATCTTCATTAATTGGATAAAGGAATGTTAAAGTTAAACTTTAGACTTATACTTTTAGAGAAGTTTTAAAAAACTACGTTAAAACGTACACATTCTAAATATTCTGCAGCACAAAAATTTTCATCATAGAAGTAAGACCTAAAAGACCTATAAGACTTTCTGTAATTACAGCCCATACATTTATTTTACGTTGTTTTATGTTACGTTGGCTATACGATTTTTGATAGTAGTGATGATTTTCTTGAGACCAATATCTGCAGTAAGATGATATTCTGCTTCATTTAATGAAAAATTGCCTTGATAGAAAAAACAACAAACTTTAAAGAGTTGGAAAATTCGTAACAATGTAATATTGCAATATTTTCACAAAATTGTATGCGACGATCTGGACGCTCGTCATTCAACTCTTATACTGAATGTACTTTATAAGGGCGAATCTTTTCTTTCTTCAACAACTTTTAATTATGGAATAGGCATCATGATTGTTTAAATATGGTTGTCCGGCAGATATTTTTGAAATTCAAGCAATTTGGTTAATTTAATGTTTTCATGGTAAATTTTCTTAGTCTCAGTTTTCTAAAACTTCTGTCGACTAGTCTATGTATGGTCGACTAGCCTATGTGTTGATCTTAAAATACGTAGTCTATCAAGATGTTCTTGGTTAAACAACTGACATATCCAACTATCATCAATACTTCATTCAGTTATCTGCGTTCCTTCAATTACCTCCCATCCATCAACTCATTAAACGAGACGTTTTTAGTAACATTTTATTGTTTATTATATATAATATTTAAACACTGACTAAATCAACTTGACAATAACAGTAATAGAATAATTAATCAGTTTAAAGATATTTCTTCACTTTTTCACAGCTCTCTTAGAACAGTTTAGATCTAGAATATTATTTTTATTCTATCTTATTATTTTTTATGAGAAAAACTATTTTATTAATAGTAGATTATTATTTATATTTACGTTTTTAATTTGTAAAGTAAATATTGTTCACGGTACGAAACTATGGTTATGTTTAGTTAAAATATCAATCCTGAAACTATTTTGGCTATGTTTAGTTATAATGACTACCAAATCTCTATACCGGATGACCACGAGATGAGGCTCGCCCCTATATCTTCTTGGTCTTTCAAGATATAAATCTCAAATTTGGACACGTCAAATAGCGGCTAAATATGGATTAATTAGACCAATTTACCTATTTCTCTCGCTTCCGGTTTCACCGAAAATGATGCCAACTTTGGATTTCTTAATAGAACACCCTATATATTTTTACATCTATGGATTCAGGAGGTTATTTTGCACACAACTATGGTATACTGAGATAAGAATATTAATGACTAACATTTTTATGGGCAAATTTAATTTTTCATCTAGGCGGCCCTCACACCAAAAAAATGTTTTGTTTTGCCTCAATAAATAATCAGAAAATACAATTATGACATTATGCCATATGACATTTATGTTATAGGCTCCTAAACATTTCGGAAATCGTTTTTCCAGAATAACTCATTACTTTTAAATGGCATCATGGTAGCTCATTACATTATTTCAATAAAGCATTTTATTGGTACCAAACATTCCACTATTTATTCATAAAAATAGTGCATGTGAATATGATAACTGATAACAAATGAACGAACTAATAAACAAACGAATTAAAACTAAGTAATTACTTTATCACATTATCTAAAACAAATTATAACAATTGTTCAAAATGTTTACCATTGACATATACACAATATCTTGCTCTTGCCAAAGTTTCTCTCATCACATTGGTGAGATGTTCCTGTGTTATAGAATTTATTGCCCTCCTAACTCGATCTTTCAAATCTTCTAATGTAGTTGGTATTGTTGAATATACACGTTCTTTAATGTGGCCCCAAAAATAAAAATCTAACGGCGTTAGATCAGGTGATCGCGCTGGCCATCTGACTGGTCCATTAGTTCCTATCCAATGATCCCCGAAACGACCATTTAAATATTCTGCAACTACTCTGGCGTTATGGGGCGGGGCGCCATCCTGCTGGAAATACCCCAGCTGGTACTGATTTAAGGGTAAATGTTCCAAAAACTCTTCAATTTCATTTCTCAGAAAACTTAAATATCTTCTTCCTGTCAGTGGACCATAAAAAAATATGGGACCTATGATCCTGTTATCCATAATGCTTGCCCAAACGTTAAAACCAAACCGTTCTTGAAAATTGCCTTGCCTCAAAAGTCTTGGATTTGGTTGCGCCCAGTACCTCAAATTGTTTCTGTTAAACATACCATTATTTGTAAAACGGGATTCGTCAGAAAATAATATATTATAATGAAAGTTTGGAGATCTAATTTCATTGTCTAAAAGCCATCTGCAATACTGAAACCTCCGTATGAAATCATTTTCATATAATGCTTGGTGAAGCTGATATTTGTAACTCTTAAATTTGTGTTTTTTAAGAATGTTTCTTACATTTTCTCTTCCTATGTTTAACGCCCTTGTAGTTTCTCGTATTGAAGCACTAGGATTGATTTCCACTGATGCTAATACATTAATATCGGTGTCTTCATTGATAATTAGCCTTTGGTGTACTTGAGCTGCTCTCTCTCCTGTCTCAGCTTTCGTTCTACTCTAAGAAAATAATGTCTGCCAGGATGATTTCTTAGTGGATAGCGCTCTGCATATAAGTCACGGGCTGCCCGGCTATTTCTGCGACATTCCCCATATATCATCAGCATATCCACTTTGTCACTTTTTGAACAAACTATGATTTTTTAATACACACCACAATAGTATCGGATTCTCATAGAAGTAAATATCATTTGAGCTGTCAGATTAATTCATTTGTTTCTTTTGTTACATTTCAAAGGCACCTACTTGATAGAGATCTAGTGCTAAATATTATGAGTTTATTTTCATTTATACCTTGTTGGATATCATTATTATGTATTTTTATGTATTATAATATAAATAAATAGTGGAGTGTTTGGTACCAAGTTATCGGTAATAAAATGCTTTATTGAAATAACGTAATGAGCCACCATGGTGGCATTTAAGAGAAATGAGTTATTCTGGAAAAACAATATCTGAAATGTTTAGGAGCCTATAACACAAATGTCATATGGCATAATGTCATAATTGTATTTTCTGATTATTTATTGAAGCAAAACAAAACATTTTTTTGGGGTGACGGCCGCCTAGATGAAAATTAAATTTGCTCATAAAAATGTTAGTCATTAATATTTTTATCTCAATATACCGTAGTTGTATGCAAAATGACCTCCTGAATTCAAAAGCGAAAAAATATACAGGGTATTCTATTTAAAAATCCAAAGTTGGCATAATTTCCGGCGAAATTGGAAGCGAGAGAAATAGATAAATCAGTCAAGTTAATCCATATTTAGCCGTTATTTGACGTGTCCAAATTTGAGATTTATATCTTGAAAGACCAAGAAGATATAGGGGCGAGCATCATCTCGTGGTCACCCTGTATATGAGATACCTATGTGATTGCAATATTATTTTCTCAATTCAGGTATGTTTTACAATTTTAAGTTTAACAGTATCTTATAAAATATAAATAGGTAACTCTTAATAGAGCTGAGGTTATAATTAAAAAACTTAGAGGAATTGATTTTTCTTACAAAGAGAGGGAGTTGTAATGTAAAAAATATGGTGGCATCACGATTCATACACAAAATCTGAAGTTAATCCAATTTATACGTCAATACATTCATTTTTAAAAGATAAGGTTTTAGAGCTAAAATATTATTTAATAACTGATTTATTACTGTTATTATTACGATACCTCTATGACTCTATAACGATTTATAAGTTAATCTAATATAGTCATTCTTTAAATTTTTGGAGAATATTACGAAAGTAAAATTAATGAAACCTTATTTTTTTCAAGTTTGGTTTCCTAGCCGAGATAGGGCTGCTTATGAGTTGCCAATTAGGAAAACTAGAAAATAGGATGATTACATTTTATTGTACTACATTAAAATAATCAGTCACTATATAACATTATTCTAAGTTCTAAAACCAAATAATAAATAATATTACAATGTGTTATGTGTAACGTATTAACTATATACTAATATAGTATGTTCACCTTTAATTTATCTATTGTTCTTTGAGTTAATAAATAAATATATTTTCACAAACACCCTGAATACATACGATAAATAAAAACAATTTGGATAATCGAAAAAATCGGTATTAGTTAATTAAAATATTAGTACTAAAATATTTATTATTTTGTTATTTATTAATTAATTTCATGAAAATGTTTCTATTTATAAGATATTTAATTCTACTAACCTAGAATGGTAGGTAAGCTATACGGAGTGTAAATGAATTGTAAGTAAACACCAAAGATATTGCACAAAACAAATTATAGTCTTTTCGGATTACTAAAGAAATTAATTAAGCAGAAAAAAGGTATCACTGCAAAGTTAAGACAATCAGTTATTTATTTGAAAATATTTATTATTTCAAGTTATCTGTTAATTAAATTTGTGGAAACATTGCTATATACAGTGGTATTGTAAAGTAATGAAGGAATAACATTTGGGAAAAAACTTTCGGATCCGTTACATTTTATTTCCAGTTGCGCATTTTTTAATACAATCAATATATACAGGGTGATTCATGTAGGAGGTATGACATAATGGTTTCTTTATGAAAAACTCTTTTTTATCACGGAATATAAAAGAGCACATGTTTTATATACGTTACGATAATAATTACATTAACGTGAGTATAGATTAGATGAAAATAATGAAAAAAAAAAGATTATGAAATTTTAAAATACTAAATTTAATGGTAATGATTATTTAAAAAATCAATTTTATGATTATTTAAAAAATCAACTAAATAAAGATATTTGGATTTTCTTATAGATGGCATTATTTCGATAGTAATAAATTTATATTCAGATATAGAGGAACCTGATGTTCCCAAAAACGACTTGTTCTTTCAACAAGATGGTGCACGTCTCCTATTTAGGGGAGATATTCCTAAACCATTGTATAGGAAGAAGGGAGTCGATTGAGTGGCCAGACGGATGGCCGGATTTGTCACTCCTAGATTACTTTTTAAGGGGATATTTAAAATACAAAATATACGTTACTAGGCCGGGAATTTAGAAGATTTAAAAGCAAGAATTAGTCACGAAATACAACGTATACCGCCTGAAGTGATTAACAATATTCAAAAAGAATTTATTAATTGCCTTGGTTGCTGCCAAGCAGCCGACGGTGCATAATTTGAAAATTTATTTTAGTTAATTTTTTATATAATCATTTCCATTAAATTTACTATTTTGAAATTGCAAAGTCATTTTTTTATCTAACCTATACTCACGCTAATATAATTATTACTGTAGCCTAACCTCCTACGTGAATCAACCTGTATGTATTAATTATACTTTAAAACTGCGCAACTAAAATAAGATTTGACGGGTCGAAGATTTTTTCCCAAAAGTTATTCATTGAATTTTTAGCAAATTACTTTACGAAAATATTCTATAAGAGACTGAACCTCGAATGATAAGTTATACTCAGTGTAAATGAATTGTAAGTAAACACCAAGGATATTACATAAAACAAATTAAATAGTCGTTTCGGATTACTATAGAAGTTAATTAAGCAGAAAAATTGGTATCACTCCAAAGTTAAGACAATAAATTATTTATTTGAAAATATTTATTTTTTCAAGGTATCTGTTAATTAAATTTGTGAAAACATTTCTATATACAGTGGTATTGTAAAGTAATGAAGAAATAACATTTGAGAAAAAACTTTCGGATCCGTCACATTTTATTTCCAATTGCGCATTTTTTAATACAATCAATATATATAGGGTGATTCATGTAGGAGGTATGACGTAATGGTTTTTTATGAAAACTCATTTTTATTACGGAATATAAAAGAGAACATGTTTTATATACGCTACGATAATAGTTACATTAACGTGTGTATAGATTAGATAAAGAAAATGGAAAAACCGATTATGCAATTTTAAAATACTAAATTTAATGGCAATGATTATTTAAAAAATCAACTAAATAAATGTTCAAATTGTGCATTGTTGGCCGTTCGATGGTAGTTAGTGACCGATAATGTTTGTTTATTTCTGTCAGATAAAAACTTGAAATCATACTAAGAATCTCCGATGGATGATGAAGTATCACATCCAGAAAGTGAGTGTGTGGTGCAGCACAGTTGACGGGAGGAATTTTGGTTCGTTATTTATTTGACTTGAATCTATCTGGTGCAAGATATTTGGATTTTCTTATAGATGGCGTTATTCCAATAGTAACAACTTTATATTCAGATGTAGAGAAACCTAATGTTCCCAAAAACGACTTGTTCTTTCAACAAGATGGTGCACGTTCCCTATTTAGAGGAGATATTCCTGAAGCATTGTATAGGAAGAAGGGAGCCGATTGAGTGGCCAGACGGATGGCCGGATTTGTCACCTCTAGATTACCTTTTGTAGGGATATTTAAACGATAACATATAAGTCTGAAATCCAGGAAGGAACTACCAAACCGCCAAGCAGTTATTAAAGTAGTTCCCGAATAGAAAGGCTAATAAACATAATCGCTATAGGAAACAACTACTCCTCGGGTTAAAGCCCCGCCAGGTATTAAATTATGCCTAAAAGCGATCCTTGATCCCTTTATCGTGTTTCTGCATGATCAGATAAGGTTTTAAAAAACAAATCCCGGTATTTTAAAATCATTTAAAAAAATGGCGGTTTGGTAGTTCCTTCCTCGATTTCCGACTTATATGTTACTGACATAGATCGAATCGATAAAGATGTATACCCCACAAGCTTCATTCGGCATTTGTCCTGGATAGGCGTACCGTGTACGGCACTGATGAGAACTAATAAGTTCGAAACAGCTGTATGTCGTTCGGTTCCAATCTGGAATAAATGTCGAATCCTACCTGTGGCGAGTTTTATTTTTTAAAAAGGGATATTTAAAAAGCAAAATTTCCATTAAATTTACTATTTCGAAATTGAAAAGTCATTTTTCTTATGTTGTTTATCTAACTATCTAACGTGAATCAACCTGTATGTATTAATTATATTTTAAAACTGCGCAACTAAAATAAGATTTGACGGATCGGAGATTATTTCCCAAAAGTTTTTCCTTGAATTTTTAACAAATTCATTTATTACTTTACGAAAATACAGTATAAGAGACTTAACCCTGAATGATAAGTTATACTCAGTGTAAATGAATTGTAAGTAAACATCAAGGGTATTACATAAAACAAATTAAATAGTCGTTTCTGATTACTAAAGAAGTTAATTAAATACTTTTGTTTACTGAATAACGATATACAAATTAGTCTCTAAATTGGATTCATTGTTCTATAAAATGACCTAACAATATTAAACAACGCTTGTACATTCATATCATGGTCCGCAGTAATGTTACACATTGTTATACGAAGTTTGCCAAAGTTAACAGCTACTTTAATATAAACTTAGAACAATATAATACTGCTTCTACATGACAGGTGAAACTTGACGAGAATATAGTGCTCGGGTTACTTTGTTTGCTTTATATGTTTTAACCATAACTATTTAAGTATTACTATACTAAGACATTTTATAGAATGTATTAACGAAAGGAAAATAATAATGGTAGCAAAAGTTTTGGTGAAAATATCAATAGCTTGAAAGCTAATTCTATCGATAAATAAATATAATTAGAGATTATATTTCCAGGGTTCTTTTAATCAATAGTTTTAATTTTATAAAAGAAAAATACCTGAAGACATGATATATACATGTCTCGAATTCCGTTGGTAACATCACGCTATAAATAAATGATAATTTTAATATAAAATAATTATTTATCCTCTATGATTTAATTTATATAGGCTTAAAAATATAATATATTGATGAAGAACATAGTTGTAACTGAAAACAGTAAAAATTTAGTAAAAATAATGGTATAGACAAATCATACTACGAGAACAGCCACCTTAAGAACTCTATTTTATTGTCATTTATTCAACATCCAACATGTAGCTAATTTATTGCATTTTATCCTAAAATTATTAGTCTTTATTTAAGCAAATTTTCCTTAACAGAAATATATCTGTTCAGTAAAAAATTGTGGGGTAGAATAATTAGAAAATAAATAGTTTTAAAACCATCAAACGGACTCTTCTGCACGTAGAATATCTCATCTCGAAATTGAGTGGCCGAGAAAAAATAAACCAACACATAAATGCAAAATATGTGTTTCATGCGACAATTTAACTTTTTTCAAATAGTCCACCCTCGTGCTTCCTCATGACCCATGAACAGGGTGAAGTGTGTCCTATCCACCTCAAAACCAATAGATGTCGTCTGGTAGACGTCCCTAATCAGAATCAGTCGAAATCCGATAGATCCGACACGATTTAATCGAGTGATCGTGCTAAGAAAAAAAATTCTCAAATAGTCCTCCATTGTACACTCTCATGACCCATGTACATGGTAGAGTATGTTCTATTCACCTCAAAATCAATGAGTATCGTCTGGGAGACGTCCCGGATCAGAATCAATCAAAACTCAATCGATCTGACACGATTTAGTTGAGTTATCGTGCTAACAAGAATAAATGTCGACGACAACGACAATGACATACACATAGCAAAAATTAAAAAAAAATTTTTGTTTTTAGGCCGAAAAACGAAAAAAACAAAAAAAAAAATTAGTTTTTCAATTATTCTTTACACCATTACATTACTTTTTCGCGTATAGCGGAGTGCGGAAAAGTAATTATTTTCATTTTATACAATCTTTTCATTTAGTGTTGCGTACAGATTTTTTTAGAAATACAGAACATAACTATATATTTAACAAATTCTGTTTGAAATTAGTTTCATTCGACTATTCGGCTGCATGCATCTTACAATTAGATATTACAATAGTTATTCATTTTAATATGTATATAAGATGCGCAATTTCTGAAATTTAAATTCAGCGTAATGGGTATTCAGTATACCACTCAATTAAATTAGGCTTCAGAAATTATACATCATGGAGAGTACCTGTTTTTTATGTTGCTTTAAATTCATTCAGGTGCATATTTGAGGTAATGTGTTACTTACCTTTATGGTAAATATTATTATCAGTTACAGGTATTTTTGATCTATTATACCATCCACTAATCTTTTAGGGCTGTAATCATATGTACGTTGTTACTGAAGTATTTTGTGGTAGCAAAAAATAATTATTATATTTAATTGTCATATACTAATTACTATTAATATTAGTTTATTAATCTAGTAAATGTTACATCCCCTTTAGAGGTGGTCCTCTACCTTCGCGAAATTGAATGCGGTTCTTTTTGCCTTGACAGTGTACGTTCCAGGATTGTGTACCACATCTTCAGGAAAACTGGATGTTTTTGTCAAGATTGATTTTTCAAGACTATACTTCTCTGATAATTTTGTTGTCCCGTTTAAATTACTCTGGTGATAATGTTTAAAATGTCATAATAATCCTCAAACAAACTACTCTTGGATAGTTATTTAAATGTCAACTTGATTGGATACTTTCGCATATATTTTAAAAAATGTAGTAAGTTGTAACCTGGAATTAGCGAATTGGACAATTCAGTGTAATCTGGACTACAAAATATTATACTGCTGATGCATCTATTAAAGTTTCTATAATGGAGAGTTACATGGACGACTAAGGACAGCGGACTTATAAGTTCCTGATGGGGTAGAATTATATTAAGAAGTAAGTTAATTTAATTTCAATGAACCCAATAATTAAGAGTGGTTAAGAACCAAGCTACTGCTATTGAAGACCACCAAAACCGTTACTTGGAACACATACGATGTATAATTCAGGAGAGTAGAAGGCGCAACAGACATAACTCTCGTGTCCTGGACAATCCATCCATCTCTAATAAAGACTCGGACACTAATACACATCTTTACAGTAATAACACATACTCCTACATACTGATCCAGTACATAACTCGAGGATAGTTCTGCTCTAAATCTCAAACTCTTTTTCGGAAAATCGAACCAAAATATTGTGCCGAAGAGATAGGATTCATCAAAAGCCACCTCCTACAAACCAGGGTGATTTCAGAAGGGCGCCTACCTGCTATGAGTGGATCTGAGAGACTGTATTTAACTCATTCAACCAGTCGGTTCATAGAACCATAATCAATCGATCAAGCTAGGTACTTAGCTATGGGATAATAAAGAGCAGTGATCTTTGTTGATCCAAATATCATCCTCCAATCGGTATTATCTACCAGGGATGTGAACAATGACTAGAAGAACTGAAGATATTCTTTAACGCTACCTAATTGTTATTAGTTCCGTACGTTAGCCGATACTGACAACTGTATTAATAAGAATAACACTGCATATTCATTTTTTACGATGGAGATTAGGGAAGGTAGTAGGTCAAATATAGCATATATACATGAGCGTTGTAAATATACGAGTTTCAACCAGCAGTCTGTTATTGGTACGACAAGGTACGGTAGCATCAATTTTTAACGTTTGTGGTTTAGATAATGAATATTAAAATGTAGATGGTTAGTGAAAGGACTATTGTTGCAATACCGTCACAAATGACCTTTCTATATGGTCACACTGACGTAGTTTTCCACAGTATACCAAAAAACTATACACTACAGTCGACACGCATTTCGCCAAAAAATTGGAATCACCTGGACATGACTAAAACTCAATGTGTTTTGGTGTTTTGTGGAAAATTATGTCAGTGTTATTTTCACATCAAAGGTTCCAACCCACTCCAAGATTTCTATATGGTCACTTTAAAAGCGTCATATTTTTATAATAACTAAAAATCATCCATTATTTAGTTACTCAGAAACTAATTTCAGAAATCATTCTTACTTTCTGGTGACACAATTTGAATAGTAAATGTCAAGGACATGTGCCGTTATCTAGACTACATAGGTTGACTTTGCGCATACATCAACTATATTATAGATATCGAACCATCACTGATGGTTCAAGAATGCTGGGAAAATCTGGATATGGGTATTTTCTCTGAAGATCTAAACTTTTAAATCAGTGAGTTATTGGGCGCCCATGTCACAGTATTCCAAGCTGGGGTTATGGGGTTACTATGGATGATCATAGAAATTACTAATCAGGGGTGTAGTAGCATCGGCATATTCACTGAAAGTAAAGCTACGTTGATGATCCTAAACAATTGTAAAACTAACTACCGGCTAATTCAATAATGGCCTAAGTGCATGTGAACTCTATCGATCCCCCTTATATAATCCAAGTCATCGGTATTAGCCAAGTAAGGGCTGCGGTAACCATTGGATTGCGCGTGGAAGCTACAACAATGTAGATGAGGTTTATGTAGAAAACATATTATCTTTTATATACCGCATATTGTATAGGATATAAAATTGTAGGTTCATTGTCCACTATTAGGATATTAATTAAGTATCTTAGGCAAGGACATCTTCCACTAATCTCCCACTACCGCATAACAGCCACTACAAAAATAGGAGTTAGTCAATATTTTCTGGTTGGGGGTGCCTTAGTGGAAATAGGTGCACATTAAATAATGGAATAAGTTATAGAATATAGAGTGATAAAATACCAATTAAATTTACGTTAGACTCATCATAATGACTATTCACCTAAAAGTACATCTACAATCATCTATTTTCTTATAAATTTCGCAATTTGCAATAGAAGTGGCACGGACTCACCGCGAATGTATTATCAATACTTAAAAATAATACATAAAATACTTCATTGAAAAATCTTTATACATTTAAAAATAATTGTGTATCATAGTACATAAAAACACTATGTCCCTATTACACAGGCTAACAAAGATTTTGTGATCGGACTTTTTCGACTTTTTGGCTTAGTTACATGAACTACAGAAACACTATTTTTTTGTTTCCATCAAGCGCCAGTATTTGTAAATGTACATTGTGTACACTAATTTGTAGTTTTTAAAACCGAGGTTCTATAAAATTAAATTTTGCCTTAATATTTGTGGCGCCCCTGTGCTTAATTAGTTTGAAACGTACACACAAGTGTGGGGGATTTACCAAAAGAGAGTTGGTCGGTAAGGATATTCCGGTTTTATACTATTCGGGTATTTACTTAATCGCTGTAGTACCTACGTTTTTAATATGTGTACATTTACTCGTGACATCGCGTCGTGTGTTTTTATTTTATTTTAGAAATGCCTAGAAGTTGTAAAAATACATCAAATATATTTTGTTATGTATGGCTGTTTCAAAACCTGGTTCAAAAAACGTTATTTATGCAAATTTGGTTGATCGGCAAAAACTTCTTTTGCCGTCACTTCATATTAAATTAGGATTAATGAAGTAATTTGTAAAAGCTATAGACAAAAATGAGAACTGTTGTAAGTACTTATGCGGCAATTTTCCAGCTCTTTCTGAAGCAAAATTAAAGGAAGACATTTTCATAGGACCACAAATAAGAAAATGAATGCAGGACTAACAGTTTGAAGAAATAATTTCCTCAGTATGAGGAAATTGTCAACAAAATGCTGGATAAGTTTAAGCAACTTGGTTGTAATATGAGCATAAAAATTAATTTTCTGCATGCTCATCTGGATTACTTTCCAGAAAATCTTGGTGCTGTTAGTGAGGCGTAAGGTGAGAGGTTCAATCAAGACAGAGAGATGGAAAGGAGGTAGCGGGGTCGATGGGCTGTGGCGATGATGGCAGATTACTGCTGGATGCTGAAAAGAGAATAGCCAACGAATAACTACACAAGAAAAACTACGAAACAAAGTTTCTTGTGAAAAAGGGAGAGGTCTTTAAAGAAAATAATAATTAGAGACTCGAAGCAACTTGCGTTGTTGCTTTTTAATATGTTTTTTAATGATTATTAAATATGTTTATTAGAATGTAATTTTTCCTTTAGTTTTTAATGTATTTTAATTATTCTGTTGATCAAAAACGTTACGTGAGGGGCAAAAATGAAAAGTAGATATGAAAGCAGAGTGAACTCACTTATAATCGCTTATCAAACCCAAATCAATTTTCAAAATGTCAAAATTTGTAGGCTTGTGTTATCCGTATTAGATTTAATTCAAATATTCCATTTCAAACATTTAATCTGTATTATTTAGTATACTTAAAAGATATTTTCCTTTTTTCTTTATTTTTTTTAAAGTTGTACGTGTTTGAAAAGGTCATATGTTTAAGAAGTAGATAAGAAATGCACTTCCTTCATATAGTATCAGAGTTATTTATCAGCTATAATCGAGATTTTTATTTTAAAAATAACGTAACATTAATTGAGTAAGATAATGTCATTATCCTCGAAAAAAAAATCCTTTAAAATATAGTCGCATTGAAGATTTAACTGTGTTATTATTAAAAGGACGTGGCCCTAATTCCGTACTCCAGAAAATTGAATTTTCAGATTAATATGTTTTCATAAAAACTCCCCTCAACGAGAAATTAATAAATCAAAAGAATACTTCACTTACACAATATTCCCGAGTTATCTTATAAATTAAGGTACATTTTATATGGCATCAAGCAAAATGCCATGTATATATTTTTTTTAGCGAGACATCCTATATAGGGTAGATAAAATCTTGTTAAAAGATTTAATAAAATGAACATCGGCCATATTTATGGAAGTTACAAGTCGTGGTAATGTAGCATAATTACGCGAGAACGGACGCATTAGACAGGCTTCAGGCGTTTTCAAGTCGACTAAGTTTGGTTAAGAGTTGAGTCGTCGCCCGAGGCGGGAAAGCATTCTGTTAATGTCATTTAAACACAGGGTCATTGAAGCATTCGTCGGAGAAAGGAAATAGGCAATTGACTTTTTAAATCGTCAGTTATTTAGCTGGAAACTGCTAAATTCCATTTTCTCCAACAGAAACCTTTAAATGTTAACGCATGTTTTTCGAGAGTGGTTGTCATTTTATCTTCACGGATGGATGACGTAAAACGAGCTTTATTTGAATCACTATCTACAAAAGGCCAGACCGAATGAAATTATAAATTCCTACAAGAGTCCTTACGGTAAAATATTTTGTTTTGAAAATATTTAGTTATTATGTGTGGAATTGATTAAGACGCAAATGGGCACAATAACAATAATTTTATTCATTACAAAGCTTATGGAGGTTGAAATAATACAATTTTGTTTGTTCATTTTTTGGTATATTTTAGTTTAGGGGTATCTTATAGCACATAACTTAATACACGTGAAGTCTGCTATACAGTGTGGAAGAAGGTATGAACTACCCCTAATAATTTGGTAGTTTTCAGGTTTTATGGAAAGCGCTTGAACACGTCGATTTAGTTTTCCAGTTTCCCACATTCTGTAAGGATTCATTTGTTTCTCTTTTTGACATCTGTTAAGAATATGACGTCATTGACATTTTTCTTAAATGACAATATATGGCGTGTGATACATCATTTGAAAGCTCCTATTTCACTCAGTATGTTCTTAGACTTCCTTGCGATTCTGTCCTGCCGTTTCAAAGTGGCGACCGTTCAATTGTGAAAATTGTCTTAAATTAATTTCTAGTAAAATAATAACTTTTTCTTGTTTTATCAGAAAAGAAGCAAACTATTGAACATAAGTTTTATTATCAATCAAACTAATAACGCGTAATATTAAATAAAACAAATCAAGAACACAACAAAGAACAATCAAATAAATAATAAATTAAAAATTATGTGTTGAGGATAAAACACATAAAACTTATTTCAGTAAATGCTGAAAGTGATGACCGTCGACAATTTGGCAGTACCCAAGTCTAGAAACAAATTTTTCTTGAACATTTTGTATCATTTCTGGTTAAATTTCTCTTATTTTCGTTATTATACGTCACATTAGATCATCAATATCTCTTGGTCTATTCAAAAAACTTTGGATTTCAAATAACCCCACAAAAATAAATCCAAGGGGGTCTTATCAGCTGACTTGGCTAGCCATTAAATGGGACCCCGTCGTCCATTATTACTGGACACATCAAATCGAGATATTCCCGAACTTATATAGTGGAGTGGGGCTCCATCTTGATGCAGCTAAATTTCTTTACTGGGCAAATCGGGATTAGTGTGGTCAGGATAAAGAGTGACTAAAGTTGGCAAAAGTTCAAACTGCAAGAAATTCAAGTAGGCTTCACCAGTAAGAGTTTCTTCAAAGAAAAGTGGTCCTAACACTCTATCATTCAATATTCCGGCCCATACATAAAGTCTATGAGTGGATTGGCAATGAGCTACTTGAATCCAATGTCGATTTTGTTTAGACCAATATCGACAATTTTGCCTATTTAGAGTAGGTACCGTTGAGGTAAAAAGTTGCTTCATCTGAGAATAAAATATTTGCGACAAAGTTTACATCTTGATTACAAATTGATTACACGATTTCACAGAATGGCAGGCTTCGGTCGAAATCATCCTCATTTAATTCTTGTACCAGGCAGACTTTGTATGGGTGGTATTTTTCTTTGTGCTAAATTGTTTGTACAGACGTGTGACTTATTCCCACATCCAGTGCTAGTTGTCGACTGGCACTATACGGATTTTCTTCAACAATCAATAGGACGTCAAGTTGAATATTTTCATATACCTTCGGCTTCCACTTTTAAGTAAATTCTTAACATGGCTATGTACTGCATATTTTCTTACAATCTTGCTAACGGTGGATTGAGAAATCGTAGTTCAGTCTGGATTGAAAAGTTCACGTACCTCGTTAGTAGATCTGCGAGGATTTCCGTAACCAACTTCATCACAAGAATTTCAATACGGTCTTTTTTACTGAGCGACATTTTTGGTTTATTAGAAAAAGGAATTATTGAATTACAACCCAATGACAGTAAAATCTTACTAATGTTCAACCTTACCACTTGTCAATACTGATGTTAGTTATTATTTGAGTTTGGTTTGTCTACCAATAAGCTTACATGATTAAAACTGCTGTTGCAACGACATTGAGATATCGAATTTTTTACTACCATGGATTTAAAAACAATCTCAAGTCAAGAAACTTAATGTAAGGGCAGGCATTGAATGATAAAGCCTTAGGAATGTCTTAATGTGATTATGTTTGCTTTTCTTTTGATAAAATAAGAAAAAGTTATTCTTTTACTGGGAATTACATATTTTAAGATAATTTTTACAATTGAACGGTCTCCATTTTGAAACGGCACTAGAGAATCGCAAGAAAATCTGGGAACACTGAGTGAAACAAGGGACTTCAAATGATGTATCACTAGCCATATATTGTCATATGTCATATTTTTGACAGATGTTCAGAAATGAATTCTAACAGAATGTGGGAAACTGGAAAACTAAATAGACGTGTTCAAGCATTTTCCATAAAATATGAAGACTACCAAATTATTAGGGGTAGTCCACACATTTTTCCACACTGTAGATAACAAAAGGCAAGAGAAAAAAGCAGAGATTCTATAGAAAAGAATATAAATAATAATCTAGAGCCACTAATAGTAATAATAAATATGCTACTATATATGAAATATATAACATATAATAATAATAAGAACAAGAGAAGAGCTACATATATATTTACTAAAAAAGCTGTAAGCCTAAGAATGTCCATACGAAGTCCACTGAGTGTTTTGACATTTTCATACTATACATTTCCTAAAGTATCAATCAGTTATGACAAAATTTTCGGTGGTCTTATGACAGAAAGCAGAGAATAGTCAAAACATAAATGAAGTATAAAAAAATAGACAGTGTTAAATTTAATAACCATTACGTTAAAATAATTCTCTGTTACATAATTAGTAATTAAAAATATTTTAATTTTATCATGCGATAGTAAATTATGCAGAATGTTCTACAATATTAAAATAATTTCATTTCACTCCCAGGAAAGTTCTGAACTTCCTGGAAGCGGGTTGGAATACTCTATACAACAGAAAAGATGGGAAATAATTCAAACAGAGTTATACTATGTGGCAATCTATGTTTTCTTTAAATATGCTTTAATTAGATACAGCTCCATGTTAAGGAAAATTATTTTCCACAGCAAACCTTGCAATTATTTTAGTGATTAAAGCTACCGTTGATCTAACAAATACAATTTTTAATTAGTACGGATCTGTATCTGAACACATCTTAAACAGTGATAATTTACAATGATAAAGCCCAAATAATGGACAAACTCGAAATTATTTTACCGATAATCAGAGAAACCAAAATCCCAACCTAGAAACCAACTTAGGTCAAAATGAAATCCATTGAAGATGTCTTATGAAGTATGATGGCCTTTAAACCAAAACTACCTTATACATAAAGCATAAAATATTTGGAAAACGAAATATTGAGAAGATAATAATATATTTGACAAATAATCTGTACATCCTTTAGTAGATTACACTAAAAATTACTACATTACAATTAAAAATCTACCAATTTCACAACAATCTAAAAATTGGTACTTTTGTAATAAAATAATAATATAAGAGAACATATACAAAATAATAGAATAAATTCACACAATAGTGCCATTGACTTTAAATTTAAAATTTTGCAACTAAATTTCTATTTAATTCAATACATGTTTCACTTTATCTTTTAAAATTTGCCATATCTTTATATAATTAATTGGTTTGGTGTAATTTATGCATAAACGTCTATCTAATATAATCTTTTGGGTATTTAAATATGCTAATTAAAGCATATTCAGACAAAACACCCATTGCCAATATTATGAATAACTGTTAGATTGGAGATAATGAAATTGCTAACTTTTTGGATTTTTAGTTTTGAAAAATTTCAAAGTAGGCCTTGAAATTTTACATCTCATTCTGTAATTTGGCATCACATTAGAGTTGTGGAAATAAGATAATTTTAAAATAAATTCTTATGGGTCTTAGATACATTCATAATGACTTACTACCATTTATTCCACCATTATTATTAATATAAAATGTCAAAGTTTCTCGTCCATTACTTGCCAAGTTTTCCTCTTAGCAACGATAGATTAGAAAAAAATTGATTCCCTAAAATGTCTTCATGGATAAATGAATGTAAAGAATTATAAAATAGGTTCCAGTATCTTAAAGTTAGTTAAACGTATAACGAACAACAGATTGTTGAATTCCCTTGAAATCACCAATATAGCTGAATGTGATAATACTGGTAGTATGAATAAAGACAGGTGGTGTAGTGAATCGGAATATATTATCTCTTCGTTATTCTATTTCTTTGCTATTCAGTAACCATTACGGAAAACAGTTACACGGAGTGAGACTATTAATGAATGGTGCATGAATCCAGAGAAGAATATATTTGTTGAACGTGAACAACACTTATGCAGAAATAGAGACTAAATGTGATTTGAAAATTAGATTTAATTTCTCCTGACGACGCCAACTTGATTGGCGAAATTCGAGCGACGCGTAATCTTTCGATGTTTATGGAAAGTTGGTCTCGTCCTTCTTTCACATCTAGTTGATTATAAGTGTAATATTTTGTTTGTTCCTGGTGGGAAATCGACTCGTATTCAAAAAGTTATACATAGAGATGTATAGCTGTTAGTTACTGTCATTAAGAGGGTGAATTTTATAGAGTATAAACTACAACTTTAGCGTAGTGCATAGAAGATGACGCTAGCTTATTTATTTCATCAATTACTCGGACATGAATATATGCAATTAGTAACGTTTTTAAGAAATGAAAATATTTTTTCATCATGTTATTAAAACATTGAATAGTGACATTTTATTTTATCTGTATATAATCTCTTATTTATCCGTAATGAATTCAAGTCCCTGAACTTTTTTTCTTCTAGATCAAATTCGATGTGTATTGAATTTCTTACATTATAAACTACAACTATAGTGCAGTGCATAGAAGAGGGCAGTAGCTTATTTATTTCATCAAAGAGAACGTAAATTAACAAATACTCAGTGCATAGATATATACAATTAGTTACATTTTTAAGAATTGCAAATATTTTTTTATCATGTTATCAGAATTCTGAACAGTGACATTTTATCTTATCTCCACATAATCTCTTATTTAAAATCCTTGAGGAATTCAAATCTCTGAACTTTTTTCTTTTATACCAAATTCAATTTGAAAGTACGAAAAGTAGCTGTCATCCTTAAATGAAGATAATATATTTAAATCCGTTGTGCTTTAGTATCTTTATATCGCCAATAAAAATCTCCACGACTATTTATTTCCCCTTATATAAGCTAGAATTACTTCGGAACTCCTAAATCAATCCTTATTTATATCTGGAAATCCTCGTAAGCATCTTCTGAAATAAATTCAATATTTGGATTTATGGGATTGACTAAATTGATACACGCCTTAGGAATATTTTATTGTGCCGACCAATTTAATCTGTAATGAATGGAATTCACTTCATTATTGCTTTTTTCTTAATAATATGTTTTAACTCTGTTTATTCACGCTTTTGCTCCTTTGATAGGACATTTTAGATGGTTTTAAGTGGTTACACGGTATTACAAAATGAAGTACATTTTCAAAATAAGGAAATGATGGAGAGAAGAATACAATTTTATAAACACGTAACGTTACTGAAGCTATTATCTATTTGGTGATTATTTTCGGAGTTGTACTTGGAAACGACAAACACGAAAATATACTAATAATATGAGTGGCATTATAATTTTCTTAATAGAACATCTTGTATTTCACCTTATAATTCTCATTTCAAACAGATATAATTATCATATTTTTTTTTTTAGTAATAATCAAGGAAAACAAAAATGTATATTTGACACACGTTTAAAAACTGTGTTAAAATCAAGGGCTATATGATTTAAGGGCATTTTAAAATAAAATTACTATTATGATATTAACAAAATTAACCTACTATTATCCGTTTTAAAATATTAATCTGTGGGTGTTAAAAGAATTTAAAAAAAATATAAGGTATTCTTTAATATACTTTATATGTACTATTCATTTCATCGCTATTTGCCAAATAAAAAAATCTCTTATCTTGCCGATAAGCGGAACAGCCTACCTGAGCCTAGCCATAAAACAAGCCACGGTATGTTTTGAAATTTTTTATTTGGCAAATAGCGATGAAATAAACTATACAATACATATTTAGAACATATGTGTTACGTATATTTTCTACGTCCAAAAACACAAAAAATATTACTGATAAAAAACAGGAATGTTAAAGCTTTAATAGATTAGCTTTAAAAGTTTTAACAGTAGAAATGTAATGGCGAATATAGCAATATTTGAAAAACTATACGCTGTAGAGTGTATTATCCAACTGAAATTCTTTTAAGAGAACAATTGATAGGTGAAAATATGAGTTTTGGAGAGCATAACTGTAGAACGTTTCAGTAGGAAAAGATGTTCTACTGGTTATTTGAAAATCCGAAAAATAAATTTCAAAAACGACAACACTTTCAGGTAACTTTCAGGTAAAATAAATATTTTATAACAATTATAATAATTATATATAATTATATTATAGAAAAATAAGTCCCTTTTTTGACAAAAATTAAATTTGTGGACCTAAATATAATTTGAGGTTTATTACCTATCCATATGTAGCAAGTTCTCACTAAAAGTACAGCTTATCAATAATAGGAAAAAGTGTAAGATTCTCTGGGTATGCATAGAAGAAAGAATGAGGTAGCATTTGGAGGGAAAAGGATACACTCTACGCACGGTCAGATCGAATGTGTACATTCACATTCAAAACTGTTTCTTCTCGCTTGAGCAGAAATGCATCATATGGTTTTGCAATTTATACAAAGGAAAAATATGCTACTGTTTATTATTTATTTCGTAATATTAAGTTGGGCTTTCACTCCTTCACTGACTGTACATTCAATATTCACTTTGCAAACATTTCAATGCGATTGAGTTAAGACGAGACTATTTATTGCGCACTTACAAGCTATTTCGGTGATCCGATATAGCAGTTTTGAGACCTGCTCCTATTATTAACAACCTGTATATACTCGTATGCCTTGGTAACACCCTTTTGTTACACTTTATTAAGTTGGCTATGAAATAAATAATAACATGGTAATTGGATCTATTTTCATTACAGTAAATTTATTTCAAAAAATAAAACCCGCCACAGATACAGCTGTTTCGAACTTGTTAGTTCTCATCAGTGCCGTACACGGTACGCCGATTCAGGACAAATGCCGAATGAACTTTATGGCGTATACATCTTTATCGATACGATCTCAGTCAGTAACATATAAGTCGAAAATCGAGAAAGGAACCACCAAGCCGCCAAGCGGCTATCAAAGTAGTTCCCGAATAGCAAAGCTATTACATAATCGCTCTAGGAAACAACTACTCCCCGAGTAGTTGCTTCCTAACAACTACTCCTCGAGTAGAGTTCGAAACAGCTGTATGTCGTTCAGTTCCGATCCGGGACAAATGTCGAATTCTACCTGTGGCGGGTTTTATTTTCTGAAACCTTATCTGATCGTGCAGAAACACGAGAAAGGGGTCGAGGATCGCTTCTGGGTATAATTCAATGTCTGGCGGGGCTTTAGCCCGATCTTCGGCGTCTTCTTCCCGGATTACTTCCAGTATCCTCTTCCTGGATGACCCCCAGCGGCCTCTTCTTGGGATGAACGTTTCAGAATCTTCCCGGCTCCCCGGCTTCGGCTCTTCTTGTCTTCTTCGGGGTGCTCTTCCCGGATTACTTCCAGTATCCTTTTCCCGGATGACCCCCAGCGGTCTATTTTTGGGTTGAGCGTTTCAGAATCTTCTCGGCTCCCAGGCTTCGGCTCTTCTGGTCTTCTTCGGTGTCCTCTTCCCGGATTACTTCCAGCGTCCTCTTCCCGGATTACTTCCAGCTTCCTCTTCCCGGATTACTTCCAGCAGCATCTTCTTGAGTTGATTTTAAACTCCTTATTACCTCGATTCCCTCCGTATTTAAGCAAAATCTCGGCGTCATGTGAGAGAAAACGCATATTCCCGAAAACCCCGGTATGACGGAAAGGGGAAGCACGCCACCGTAGCGCGTATACGCTTTCTCTAGCTAGGTATTGTCTTCAGTTTCCTAAACATGTGGTCCTGTTCTTTCGCCTCAGTTCCCATATAAACCTTAACGTATAAGGGCGATAATCGTTTCTCGAGCTAGCTGCATCGCTTGCCTGAACCTCCGGTACGGTCTGAAGCTTCAAGCCGAGATGCATTTTTTACACAAATATTCTACTTTTATGATCTGGATATTTTGTATTGAATATTTTAAAACTCTACTTTCGTTATGAAAATTAATTTAAAACGTGCCTAAATCCTTTTACTAATTAATAAGTGAATGAAAGATCATTTAGGAAAATTTATATAATCCCTGTTAATAAAATAAAAATAATTTCGGTACAATTCTATAGGCCGAATGGATTTAATAATATTATAAAAAATTGGAAAATACCGCGTGATCTTATAGCCCGGGTACGGGACGTTTCAATAGTTTCATTCTATATAAGGGATAAACCTGAACTGGAACAAATTTCGTAACTGGAATTTGGAAGATTTTAATACAAATTCTTGAAACATGTAGATCTTCGAAGGGGTACATAGGTCAAGCGATATACCCTTCATCACATGTTTCCAATGTTCTTAAATTAACTTCTCTAAAAAGAATAAAACACTTATTATTTATATTAATCATTATTTCGTAGTAAAATATGAGTATATTCAAAATGGGTTCATGACCTATAAAGAAAGGATCTTTGTCGATTAGAGACCAATGGATTTTTTGACTAGAAGCCAATTTATGATCACATTAGACTATCTTTTACATTTTGTAGAACCTTTAGAGTGATTTGTCATATTCTCATCTGACTTCATGTCCCATTCTTACAGCAAACCTTCAATATTGTCAGATTTTATTTCAAAAACCATGTTTTTCAAGTATGGTCACAATAAAAAATCAAGTGACGTAAGGTCCGGAGGACCTTAAGGACGACTCAAATAGACTTCGTCGTGCAATTCACACATTTGTAAATATCTCGCCCAAGTATTGACGGACAGTTACAGTATAGTAGGGTGAAACTAGGTCAGGTAGATCTGGATTTGCATGCATCAGGAAAGAGAATGACAAAAATGGAACCAAATCCTCTTGGAGCAGATGCAGAAGTATTGAATCGTCAAGGTAATTGTTAGAGGATGACGGTGTAAAAACCCTGTTACTTATTTTTCCAGCCGACACATTTTTTTGGATGTTGGGCATAACTTTCCTGCATCCAGTAAGAGTTGGTGTTAGTTTAATGATGACAATTCTGTCAATTAACATTAGTATCTGGAATAAATATACTTTCACCAGACAGAAACTATCCATTTAGAAAATTTGGAAGCGAGGTATGCATTGTATTTCCCTCCATTTCCCTCCAAAGATCCCTCGATCTTTCAGATAATTAGTTGAGATACCCTTATACTTTAAAAATAAAGTTAGGAGCCGCTGCATGGTATAGACACGTAAAGGTTACACTTAAGTGTGCACAGCCGAAATTAGAAATCGATTTGTTTCAAAAATGTTTACTGAAATTTCGTATGTCCGAGTTACATAATTAATTCTAGTTTACACCTTGTATATGAGTGAATAATTGAAGAGATGCTTTGCCTAATTAACAGCTAGTATATATTCAATACAGTTACTCATAATTTAATTAACCCGTACATGTTACATAAAATAGTTCACACATTGAATATTTATTGTGGGTAATTTTATTGTGTAGCTTACTTTATACTCTTAAATTTATGATATTATATACGCTATTCTTCGCTTATTAATTAATTGTTGTTAATATAGTTGATCATAATTATAGTAATATTAATTAATTAGCAACAGAGCAACAACGCATCTAATATCACCAAAACAGTTAAACTACCTGCAATAAATATTCAATGTGTGAGCCATTTTGTAAAACATGTACAAGTTAAATAAATTATAGATTATCTCCGAACGTCGAAGTTTTTCTTTTCAGGATATGTGTTAGAATAATACAGGCTTCAATAAATTAAGAACAAGTATGAAAGTAGGTATGAATAAAAATATCATTTTCTGTTTTTCTCGCTTATAATTAGTCAATACATAAAAATTGTAATTTCTGAAATACAAATACAAAATTCAAATATACAGAAATATATAGAGGGTTACAAGGAAAAACGTTTTAAACTATATGGATATTAAGAAATTTATACAAAAAGAGATTATTTTAGCTTAGCTTATTAATATTTAATTAATATAGTTATAGTTCAGCTATAAACATCTTTGTCGGTAACATATAAGTCGGGAATCGAGAAAGGAACCAAAAAACCGCAAAGCGGTTATCAAGTGGTTCCCGAATAGCACGGCTATTACATAATCGCTGTAGGAAACAACTACTTCTCGGGCTCAAACCTCGCCAGGTATTGACGAAACAGCGATCCGCGACCCCTTTCTCGTGTTTCTGCACTACCAGAGCTCTTTTTTGAAGAGGATTCCGTCACGGGTAGGATTCGATATTTGTCCAGGATGGAATCCGGGGTCCTTTTCAAGAAAGAGCTCTGGTCGCGCAGAAACATTAGAAAGGGGTCGAGGATCGCTGTTAGGTATAATTCAATGCCTGGCGGGGCTTTAGCTCGAGGAATAGTTGTTTCCTACAGCCATTATGTAATAGCCGTGCTATTCGGGAACCACTTGATAACCGCTTTGCTGTTTCGTTGTTCCTTTCTCGATTCCCGACTTATAAGTTATATACATAGATCTTATAGATTTAGATTAAAACCCCACAGATTTGTTTCGACATTTGTCCTGGATCGGTGTACAGTGTACGGCACTGATGAGAACTAATAAGTTCGAAACAGCTGTCTGTCGCTCGAATTCCATCCTGGACAAATGTCGAATCCTACCCGTGACGGGGTCCTTTAAAAAATATATATACATAGTTTTTAATCACCTAACGATACAAGGAAATAGAAGATGCAAAACGTTAATCCAATGAAGAAAATATATTATTTTTAAGGAAATTCGGTGAGCATGAATTTTCTTAATGGGGTAATATAAATGGTCTGAAGGAACCAGCTTGCTTCTTATAATCATCATTATAATGCAAATCAAAATAAAACGGATATTAATACAGAGGAAATTCATAAAATTAGTAGATAGTTCGCCTCTTTTCATAATTACTAACTTATGATACTGCATTATGGAATTAGGAGCGACGAGAGGAACACAATTTGCATTTATCGAACAATAGAAAATATACTAAATCTGTTGATACAGTTAAATCAGGATATAAGTTTCCAACCACAAATAATAATTTCGTAAATCTGTTTGATGTAAAACCAACTTAGAATAAAGAGTAGGATATGAGCGAATTATGATATTTATACGTCCATAGAGATACGCTACACGCTTCTTTTCGATGGACTCGGTTGATAATATGAAGCAGGGACACACGTGCTGTTTGTTGCTTTTATTTCTTCCAGACACAAGTCAGCAATAGACGAGAGAAATGCTAAAATAGTTGAGACTGGATTATCGTTTGTTTATACAATTTTAACAATTACATAATAGTAATTACTAATAATATTACAAATAATAAATATTTACCTTTTTTTGTAAGATATTTAAAATGTTACTAATGTTATAAAATACATATAGATTATAAACTATTTTTGTTAAAGAACTCTCGATACAGTATTTCATTGAATTCATTTCACAAGTTGCATAATTTGACAATTTAAGAGAAGTTTCATTTAAGAAGTATAAGTTGCAGATTAAAAATTATAACATTAAAATACAACAGATATTTGCAACGTAATTTACACTAAAATAAATATATCCCTTTTCATCCATCCAGTAGCATCTCATTCTTATAAAGTTTATAGATAATGATGCTACACGAGAAACAAGTATTATATTAATATATTGTAATACAATAAATACTTAGATAGACAGAACATTATCTATTAGTCTAAATTTGCATCAGGATCGATAGTTCTGTAGTAATAAAGAAATACCACATGTGTGAGTGAAGTATGTGGGCATAATAAAGTGCCAGAATATTTAGTTGACAAAATGAGCAGTGGTAGTTCGAAGTTTATATCCAAACTTCTGGAAACTCAAAGGGGTGATTTAGCGCCGAATGCGCAACGCTATTATTATGCGTAAGTAAGTAAATGAATAAATCGAAATGTTATATTGTCCTACATATGTCACGACATAAGAGTTTCGATTCTACAATACTGAGTATGAATTTTGAAGAGAACTAGCCAACTAATATTAATTTTGGAGATGGCTAGGTATTAACAAAGTAATACATCAGTATAGTCGTCACATTTGATATATTAAATAAAATGTATACCGAAAAACTAACGCATTTATCTTACAAAATATAATATTTAAGAGCATATAAGAACTAATACCACATATTATATATAGTTAAGATGAGGAAGATTTTCTCACAGAAATAATTATTTGCTTTAAGGCTAAGAATGTTTCTAACTATCAATAAAAATATTTAAAATAGGTTGAGGTCATTTTATTTCATTTATTCTCAAGGTGCTTATACTTATTCAGGGTATTATAAATAATGTGCTTATATACGGTGGTAAGTTTTGTGTCTATATTTTAAAAATTTTTGATAATTGCTGAAAATTGCTGGAATTGGAACCACACTGTAGAATTGATTATATAATAGAGGATTTATTGATGATATAAGATCGAAGTTAATAATGTGTATGGACAAAAGTTGATTAGGTATACAGTACAGTGTGCTATAATTCATGACATCAATATATGTGGAAGTACAGAGTTGAAAATCTTTCTGGTTTGTTTTTATTTCTGTTAAATAAACGAATTATGATTTTCTAATTTCATGAATTATTTCTTGTACCAATAGAATTACATTGATCTAAAATGAATAAACATATACATTATTAACTGTAGAGTGGATATTGACTGGATACGTTAACAAATGAAAAATTGCATTAACTCAAATAATTGTTTCCTTGATATTTCAATGAATTTGTAGAGGAACATCGAAATGTGTATAGTTTATTTCATCGCTATTTGTCAAATAAAAAATCTCAAAACATATCGTGGCTTGTTTTATGGCTAGGCTAAGGTAGACTGTTCTATTTATCGGCAAGATAAGAGTTTTTTATTTGGCAAATAGCGATGAAATGAATAGTACAATATAAAATTGTATATTACTGAACATTTAGAATAGTTGGAATGATTTTATAACTTATTCATTTAAACGAAATCATTTTATAAAATATATTCATTTTCTTGTTGTGAGGCATTTAAACATATTACTTTACTTTAATTATAGAGATGTTATGGCTCTACAACACTTGATATAATTTCTTTTAAAAATTTTGTTGACCCTTACAAAACGTGTTAAACTTTATAAAGTTTCGAACCATAGTTCTGTTAGAAGAAAAAAAAATTATTTAGAAACAAATTTGAAATAGAACAGAAATGAGCAATAATATAATGTAAGTGTACAATACGTTCCATAACACCAAACTTAAATTTAATATCGTTTAATTTTTAAGGTTTTATTTAATACATCTTATATTTGATATGGGATTAAAGATAAAACACTGTAAGCAATTACTGAAGCATTTTAGCGTTATATATATATATATATATATATATATATATATATATATATATATATATATATATATATATATATATATATATATATATATATATAAACAATGCACATAGGCATTTTGTGAGATAATGCTTATATGAAAAATATCATTTTTATTTCAAGGGGACACATTATCATAACTTCATAAATGTTCAGTTATTATCATCGCTTGTTCTGTATAATAATCCCTTAAAAATGTTTAACGAGAGACATGGACTGAGTGATACATTTTAAGGATTACATTTAATGCATTTTTAAGCCTGATAGCGGTCACAATTTGTTTTTGCATAATTCATGAATTTACTGGATATATTTGATGATGCACGTTATAAAATTAATTCGCACTAATTTCTGTTAGCAGTACCATATATTTTAAAGCATCATAAGATATCCAGAAAAAAAATAACGTATAAGTAATTAGTTAGACCTACTTCGAGGAACTTCAAAATAAAATATTTACATATGGTGTTGTCCTTAACAATACCATCCAAAACATCCATTCGATTTGCTATATGGAAATAAATATAGTTACGTAAATTCGTATATTCTATATATATCTAGAGTCTGTTTATCTAATATAAAACAATAGTTATATTTACAATATGTTTTATTTAACTGTACATATTATCACGAGAAATATGTTAATGACAAATTGTAAAATTTATTTTAAATTGTATATATCGATGACTATACTCGATGGTTGTAGTCAATGGTTATAGTCGATGGTTACTACCTTTGACAAGGAGGCGACAAAGCTGTGGTGTATTCAGATTAGTTTGAGTATTTATCTATAATTAGTACTTAATAATAATTATTATTTGTGTAAAAAACCGTAGTGCGAACTACTCAGCCGTTGGTGAGAAAAAATCCGTTAAGTTTTAATTACACCTTATACTTATATCATTTATATTTTTCAGTGAGCAGAGGTGACGCTTGTGGAAACGCTTTTTTATATAAAAGTTATATTCTCAGATTATTGATGACTACAATAGATTATAAGATTTATATGTATGAATACCTTATTTATTATTTATTTTAACTACAACTTGTCAATAAATGATTTACTAATAAATATTTTTTATTGTTTAATAAAAAATATTTATTAAGACCAATTCCTCCAGAACATAACGTAAAAGCGTTACAAAAAAGCTTTAAACTTTAAAATTTGCTGACTGAAACATATAAGATATATAAGATGTGATCAATATTTAACAGATTGTCTTTAACAACGACTAAGTAGTGCGCGCTACTATTTTGATAAACACTTATTATTATTAATTACTATAGACAGATAAATCACCATATTAATTTGAATACCATAGCCTTACCGTCTCCTTGTAAAACATAAAACATTTTATATCAGTTTGTAGAATTATATCCTGTTGAGAGTATATAAATCACAGTATAGTGTCAAAATGGTTCGAACTGATGCATCGCGAATATGTGGGTGAATGAGGTGAATGAACTATGAGAGGAAACCTATATCACAGGTGTACCATGTTAAAGGATGCCAAATAGTAAAAGAAAACGAAAAAAAGTAAAAAGAATTTTAAATAACAGTTTTATCGGTACGGTAGGTTAGGCATTAAAAAGATTAAATGGAATGGAATTTTGGAAATAATAATCATCAGTATCTCCTATTCTTACATACAGTTATTTCAAATTTAACAATTGAAATGATCAAATTCTCAGCTATCTTGTCTATTGGTTCTGCAATGACACGATCATTCATCTTGTTTAGCAATAACTTCAAGTCCGTCATTTTAAAATTTATATTATGTGCTACATAATTTTTTATTCGGTTCCAGATATCTCTCAGCTCGCAATGGCTTAATTATAAGTGAAGTGTTGTTATACTATGATCTTTAACTATTCGATCCACAGTAAATTTAATATATTGTATTTGTTTTTCCTCGTTATACGATATTTAATAATCCCACTTTTAATATTGTGTCTTTAAATTCTATAATCATTGGCTTTAACCACTATATAATTTGAAGTAAATTTGTCCAGATCATCAACGCTTAATTCAGCTTGATGTTTTGTTGACCATACTATCGGGTTGTTCAGAATAAGTCCTAAAGACTAATATTGCCATCGTTTGTTCTTCGTTATATATCGTGGTTTTACTGTGCTTATATGGTTATGTACTAATATGCTAGCTGTGTTTGGTTGACCATAACCCTTTCCTCTCTTTGTGCTCGACAAAGTTAATCTAAGGCGATATGCATCTTCTCATTTTTAAAATTGCTATTAGTCTTCATGATGTTCAGTGATTCTTTAAATGGTAGTAAATAAGTATTTCAAGATCTAAACACGTTAAAATGACATTGGCGCCTCCGCCATTTTATTAAAACGGTTTACTCGACAATGATCGATACATGAAATACGTAAAAAAATACATGTAATTTGTGGTACAGAAACAAGATGCAATGGTAGTAAAGAATTACTTAAAGATCTAACCACGTTAAAATGGCATTGACGCCTCCGCCATTTAATAAAACGACAGTGGCATGAAATACGTAAAGAAATATAGAATTTGTGATTGAAAAGGAAGGAGCAATGGTAGTAAAGATATTAACCTTCCGTCGGGCGCAGTATGAAATCGAACGCATTCGGGCGCAATGGATCTAAGAGATCCCGTAATCAAATCTTATACAATTTAGATTTTAATGAGCTGAAGACTTAATTAAACGATTTATTTTAATTAATACAATACAATAATAATTTTTTCACACTATTCTTTAATCGAAATAATTAAATTTACACAAAATAACTCATTTAATGTTGTGAAACAAGAAATTTGGAAAATTTTTATAGGAGAACCAGCTGTTGACAAGTTTTTTCTGTTTTAAGGACAAAACACAAACATAAATTAGTATTGGTCAATATTTTGAATACAGAAAGAAAAATATCTATTTTTTCATGTAAAAGTCTTAAAGTTGTATATAAAAAAATATTGGATGTGAATTACAAAGAAGAGTTATACATAACTGCCTATTTTAAGTGTAAATAATTATAAATCCTCTTCAGCATTTTAACATGTTCCAAATAAAAATAAACGTCACATTATTGGTTATGGTATTTAGTATAAACAAATAATTTAACGGACAAACGAGTTAATTTTGAATAATAATACCATAAAAAGCCAGAATAAGTAAGTGCAAAGATTCCCAAAACATATTATTAATTTAAATAATAAAAGAAATCTAACAAAATATAAAAGCGAAAACAATGATGTAATCAGGCGCAAAGTATCTGACAGATCCGGGCGGTCCATACAAGGCCAGGGAATGCACTAAAAAAATCGACAACATATCTAGAAAAGAGTGGTTTGGAGCTAGGGAGCTATGAGGGAGTTCGAGTTAATATTCATAATACACACGAAAGGGCATAGAAAAAGTAACTGCCGGATCTCATAGGTCGGCTGCGCCCAACGGAGGGTTAATGGTCTAAACACTTTATATTAACATTGGCGCTTTCACCATTTGCATTAAAAATGTTTGCTCATCAGTGAGCGATACCTACATGAAATACGTAAAGAAGTATATATATTTTGTGGTTAAGAAGCAAAGAGCAATGTTACTAAGGAATCACTTAAAGATCTAAGTACGTTAAAATAACATTGGCGCATTCGCCATTTTATTAAAAATTTTGCTCGGCAGCGATACATAACATACGCAAAGAAATACGTATAATTAGGTACGTAATACATGAATAATAATAGGAAGTTTTATTATTCTTGTTTATATGCACATATTCTATTATTACTGACTGATCTGTGTATCATACTCTCGTATGTATGTATGGATTTTATGTTCTATAGTAATATACGAGTATAATTCTCTTAACTGTTTGACCAATACTTCTTTTGCCGCAGGAACATTTCAGACTGTATTCACCTTTTATTAATAATTTTGGAACAGTGTCCTTCTCGGAAATAAGTAACTGTTATATCTTCTTAACTATTTGGAAACGTACACCAATATTTTTCTTGCATAATACTTTTTTAGTGCGTCTGTTACTCCAGCATTATAATATCTACCTTATAGTTCTGGACTCGTTAGTTTCTCTTGATCTTCAGTTCTTGATCATGTTCTCATTGGTTTGTTTGAATTTCTTTTGATGAAGCTGATAGAAAAATCAGCAAATCGAACGGTAGAACCCGGAATGATTTAATTCACTAGACATAGGCCATGAGAGACTACATTCTACAGTTAGCTTATAATTTATCCTATAATCGATGCAGTTGATTTCGTAAAGAAAGCAATAATTTGTATAGTATTACGTTCTTATAAAACATTTGCCTTTAATCGTTCTGCAGTAAACGATACTGATATAATATTTAGAACACATGTTACGAGGTAACAACATAAGCATTGTGGATCAATTTATTACGATTTGTGTACCTTTGTACTTACTTGTTTTTCAATAGGTAAATAAAAGTCACCTGGAGTTACACATAATTACGTAGTTAGTTAAGGATACTTAAAATACTGACTAATGATGGGTTGATATTAAATATCGATTACTTCATATTATTTAGTACACCGGACTATAGTTAAAAACAGATTACGAGTAAACTTTTTTGGAGGAATGTCTAAACCATAAAACCAAGAGGTGGCTAATAAAATGAATTTTGTACGATATGAGCTGAAGATAGTTAATTATGAGAATAGAATTTATTCTTCTTTATGTAATCGAAGACTTGCATAGAAAACCGTTTTGGAGTAAAATTAAATTCCATAACTGATGCGAAAAACTTCTGCAGCTTATTTGAATAAAAGCAATGAAAATATGTGGTGGAAATATGGGCTTAGTTAGATGAACTCATTCCACATGACAATTTACCTAAAGTAATAAAAGTAGTATAAAGAAGGTACTTACTTCGGAGTTCTTGAAGTTAATATTTGTCCGAATAGTTCTTTGGTGGAGAGGTTGAACGGGGCGAGCATTATTTCCCAAGGGAGCTTTCGGCGCGTCCTCCGAACCTTGCATTAATTTTCTCAATTGATACAACTGTAATCAAAATATATAATGTACTTTATTATTCCGTAGCTTTTATTTTATTTTTAACGTTACTGTATATGGTATGATAGAAATGGCAAAGTTATCGAGTATATTAACATTTTTTACTACACATACGAGGGTGTTGTCTGAGAAGTTTTCGATCAGGAAGATGCCAGCACTCGTCAACAAAACTGGGGAATGTGTTTGCGCATAATTTGAAAGGCATTCACCAAAACTTTAGCCATTTTGAATGTGAAGTTGTGTTTGACATTCGTTTCAGTGAGTGCTTTTGTGAAAGTGGAAAAAATCGAGTATCGAGCTGTCATTAAATATTTGTCTTTGAAAGGCAATGCACCTACGTAAATCAAAGAGGAGTTGTGTGCTGTCTACGGGGACTCTACAACATCATTTACTACGGTGCAAATTTGGACAGCTCAAATTAAACGTAGCCGTACCACCTTGGGAGATTATGAACGTTTGGGACATCCAAAAACTGCAACCACTGACGATAACATCGCTCATGTTCACCAAATGGTGGCAGACAACCGTCGAATTAAAGTGAGACAGATATCAGAAGCTATGAATATGTCCAAAGAACGTATTTGCCACATATCGAATTAAGATTTAGGCATGAGAATACTGTCCACGCGTTGGGTGCCGCGTTTGTTCACATAGACCAAAAAGTGTTGAAATGAACATTTCCAACGCTCTTCGGGCGCAATTAATCAGAGTTTTGGCGCCGATTACTTACTGTAGATGAAACTTGGGTACACTGTTATGCCCCACAAACAAAAATACAGTTAAAACAATGGACTGCGAAGGGGAATCGACTCCAAAAAAGCAAAAACTGTTTTTTCGACTGGGAAAGTGATAGCGACTGCTCTCTTTGGGATAGTCATGGAGTTATCTTAATCGATTATCTTCAAAAACGAAAAACATTATTACAGGAGCATACTACGCATCAATCACAATATCAATATCAATATCATACATATCAAATTAATATCACCCATCAATAAAATGAATATGACAGGAGCATACTACGCATCATTACTTGACAAGCTGAAGGCATATATTGCGGAAAAACCGCCACATTTGCAGAAAAAAAATTGTTTCACTAAGACAATACGCCGCGTCACACCTTAGCAGTAGCCCTGGCGAAATTCCATGAATTATGATTTGAACTGCTTAACCATCCTTCTTGTTCACTAGATATAGCTTCAAGCAACTTACTTTGTTCCCTAAGCTAAAAGTTGCGCTTAGATAATGGAAGTTCTCGTCAAATGAGGCCATCACTTTCGTAAACAATTATTTTGTAGAGAAAGACGCCGAGTACTATTTAGACGAGATAAAGAGATGGGAGCATCGCTGTGAGAAATGTGTAGACTTACAAGGAGGCAATGTAAAAAATAAAAATAAATTTGAAGAAAGAATATCTCGTAGCTTTGTTACGTCGGGAACTTTTTAGACCACCCTCGTATGTCCATATGTTCAATTTCAATTTTCACTGAATAAATGTTTGCAGTTTAAGTACATTTCGTAACTGTAATTCACAAACACACGTGTTTATATCTCACCAATATAATTAGTATAAACGTAATTATCACGAAAGAATGTTACAAGGCATTTTCGATACGTTTCCCCTGAAATATGGGTAGTGATTAATTAAATTTTGGAGTTAATTATGTTAGCTATCTACTAAGTTCAGATCAAGTCAGTTTAATACCAATATACTGGGACAAATAATTGTTGATATTATGAAATATTATTTTAAAACTTGACACACATTTTAGTCGAATTATACAGAATTATTGAGATAATTTTAATATTATCTAGTGTGCCAAACAGTTGGATTCAGAAAGCCTTAGCTATTAGTAAATAATTTGAATAGTTGTTCACAATTTCAGGAATGTATTCAACATAATGCAATGTAAACATAATAAAATATAAAAAAGAAAAATAAATAAGGAGACCAGTTTTCCACGAACACTGAAATATTACATGTTTATCGACGCGTCAACCATATCGGTATCATTGGTTGATTAACATTAATTCTGAATTATATATAATTTCTATTTATACAAAATTTTTTTCAACCGTTACGAACATTTTTCGACTTCATGTACGATTCGCTAACAGATTCAATTTAACTATTTTTTTCTTCATAGCTAGTGTAGTTCAGATAATACAAAAAGAGTATCGTAGTAAAATGAAACAAGTTATTCCCTCACTGTTCCCTGACCACGAAGAAAAATAATTAAGTTGTGTGAGCCGGAAAATATTTGTAACGATTTACTGAACATAAACAAATTTTTTTATAAATAAAATTTAGAGCTAATTTAAAATTAGTTTTAATTATCTTCCGATAATGCTACGTTGATTGGAGGAACGTGCGATGAGAAATTTGCTTTCGGTATTCGTCAAAGACTAGTCTTCTGTATATGTTACTGCATAGAAGGTTTTGAACCCCTTCTATGAAAAAAATAATTATACAAAATCATTTCAAAATATTATGCTTGAATTTCCACTGAACTTTCTTCATCCTCAACATTTTTCCTGCCATCCAAATTTTCTTCCATGTAATTTAGAGCGATTAGTTCTAGGGTTTCAGGAATGAAATTTTCTTTAATATTTTTAACTACTTAATTGAGGATAAGCTAATCATACATTTTTAACATATTATGTAAAACGTCTTCAGTTGTCGATTGTTTTCATATTACATTTTCTAGATTTATATTCCCGGAAATTTTTAAAATCTCTTTAAACGAGATTCTTGGGCGTTACCTGATAACCTTTAGAATAAACGTTTTTCTTGAATTAACACTTTATGCACTGTTGCAGTTATAATACCAAGTATAGGTCAACAAATAATTCAGCAGTTTATTTTCAATGCAGTATCCAAAATTTCTAGGTAATAACTAATTGATTACATGATATGGCTTGAAGGACCAGACAGAATCTATAAGCGATTTCATAAAATTATTCTTGCAGTACCTTCATATTTAGTTGTAACTTTTTGAATTCAGGTGTATGTAGGCGCTAATCATTCAGCTAATCAGATCATCTTACTGTTAGGTAACTCATTAGTCGGTCGAACTACTCTAGTGTGGTTTTACTCCATTTGTTAGAGAAGAAATATAATCCTAAATTACATTAGAATGAATGATAGAAAATCAAATTTCAGATAACTGTGTAATATCTTACTAAATATATTTGACAAAAGTCACATTTGTAGATTTAATAATAATAATTTAATTTTAAATTCACAATATAAAAAATGAGAAAAGTTTAAATAAAATGATCATTATGAACATAAACATAATCTCATTAAGTTGGACGTGATGGATCGACTCGATTGGAACATCATATCACTTGACATTTGAGAAAATAGCAATAATAATATATAAAAATAAATTTTTATTTAATCCGAAACTGAGAGTTACTATTGAAATATAATAGTATGTTTGCTAGCGTTTATGTAAGCCTAGATTTTGTAAGATATGGACACCCTGTACAATAATAAAACTTCCTAGGTATATCCAGATACCCAAAATAAATTGGGGGTTCTTCCTAAGTTTCTATGGTCCATATTTGATACTACAAGTGGTATTTCTAATACACAGTATTTATGTATATTAAAATTGCCAAGATACCGTTGATGAAGGTCATACATTTGACTACCGATATTTAAATTAAATACTTAACATCGTTGCACACACAAAATAATGTGCAGTTAATATTCTTACCCTATAATGTAATAATAATAGATGTGTTAACACATTCTAAACAGCATCAATCTATTAAAAAATTGCGGCTTGTAATAAACTAAACTGTGTACCTGTAGGTGAATATTCGTTCGAGATATAAAATGCCTAAGGGATTTGTATTAGCACGGATGTTCCCGAGAGTATAAATAAATGTGAAACTTTACAAACCAAATAAAATTGCCTCTAGTAGTTGTGGTTGTAGCAATAAATTATATTTTAACTAGGATATACATTCACTTTTCCTGCGTATTACAGTTGCTGTGTTTGAAATGTATGTACACCTGTTTTATCTATGGTACGTAATTATATTTATATAGGAATAGGACATATGGCACAATAAAAGAGAAAGGCAAGTATTCACTGATATTATTTATCGGTTATTTTTGTAGTATACAGATTGAACCAATGAACTAAAATTATGTCTCTTTATGAGTTGTAGTAAAAATATCAATTCTATTTGTTGGGTAAATTTAAATGTTCAGGTATCTTGTAACAAGGATACTATAGGATAGTAAGAGGCCAAATATAAAAGAATAAGTGGTCTTTCGCGTATATCGTGTTCTATAAAATGGTGAGGTATTTTTGTGTTCGATACCTTGACAGTTGCCTTCAGAATTTTTAATGGGAAACCCAGTAATATTTCCTACATCCTTAGCACAAGATTAATTCGATGATATAATAATTCTAGAGATTCTATTGTAAAATAGCAAAAAATCTGACAGTTGAATAAAAACATGTACTATTCTCAGACATATGTGGATATTAAACATGAAAACATGTGATATCTATAACATGTATTTTATTAGCAACAATGGAACTAACACAAAGTTAATAAACTGAAATTAAGACCAGAACTTCCGAATATCTAAGAAACAAACAAAATACACAAAGGGTACTTTAGTAGCTAAAATGAACAAATAGATATAACATAAAATTGTAGTGGTTAAAAGATGTGTTCAAACTGATTTGCAGGTTCACTTAGCCTCATTCAAACCTAACCATAGTGGGAGTAATAGTTTAACATACTTCCACAATTCTATTCTATAAATTCCGTACATTTCTAGGTTGTATAGTGTAAACTATGTCTTTTAAATACCCTTAGTGAAATAATCCAACAGTTTGAAGTCAGGGGATTGCAGTGGCCACTAAATTACACTATTTCACCTAAACTAATGGCCTGTAAATGTATCATCTACATATTCCATAAATTTCCTGGAAAGGTGAGGAGGGATACTCTCTTGTAGCACTATTTAGTGGCTCTTTAATTTATCCGAATATCTTCATGTAATCCGGGGAGATACCCGGAAGGATGTTTAAATAACAGTCACTAATCAACGTACCTTAATAAAAGTACGGGATGGTGAGGTGGCCATTGGATAAACTACACCAAGCTGTCAGATGGATCCCAGATTTCTTCTAAATGAGTATCTCTTACCCAATAAGGTAAGGCATCTATTGGTCACCTTACCCAGATGACCAATAATGGCTGTTATGACGGTTAACAGTTCTGCTATTATAAAAACGACTCGAGGGTAATTTGGAAATTTTGGGTCATCACGTTTTATTAACATTTGAATAATGAAATGTATTCATCACTGAAATTTTTCAGCCGTACACTGTAATGCCGTACAAATGTATAGCATTATACGAACTATAAGTTTGCTAACTCCTAACTATTGTGTTAGAAGCCTAGTGCAAACATGAGGAATTACTTGTACATCAGCCAAAATATTGATACATTGGCTTCTGTTTGAAAAGACTTTCTTCGAGATGTTTGCGGTTTTGCATTTGCAAAATAATCAGTTCGTAATATTCGCTCCTTATTTATAAAAGGGTTCCTGTTTGGGGTTTCATGTTTCAGATATAGTTCTATGTACATATTTTGTAACTACTATTTTCCTGAGATTCTCTATAATTAATTAGCATATCAACATCTTCATCACATGTGAAAAGGCATTATTTTCATAGGTTTGTTACTAGATATCCAGCACTACTATACACACAAATGATACACACACATAAATGATACTTCAAGTTTTAATAGAGTAGTTTTTACGTCTCTTTTATGTGTTAGTTATCTATTTATAACTTGATCAAACCCTTTCTAGTAAAACAGCGACTTACAAAATTGACGTGAATTTTATTCAACTGCTAATACATTTGCTATTTTACAATGGTCCCTACAGACATGCCAAATCTGCTTTGTAACAAGGATATAGGAAATATAATAATATATAGGATATTCTATTGAAAACTGGAAATTGATGGCACTTAATCGAAAATAAGAAAAAAGAAAGTTTAGTCACAGAGAAACGTACACCGCTAGTTACAATATAAATTTTCCAAATTTTATTTTCATCATGTTAGCGTTTTCGAGAGGCCGTTTGTGTAAAACGTCGTAGGCCATCATGTATAAAACATAAAATATTATCCTTATTCCGATTTCATATATGCTAAAATTGATGATGCTAAAAGAATATTATGATAGACTACTGTATCTTTTCATATCAACTATAGAATTTTGAGCTATTGAACTACTAACTAGTTATTACTACGAACTACTGTACATATATTTGATTTTAAGAAATCGTTCTCAAGAAAGACAAGACATTACTTAATAAGAATTGTATACCCATTTTCTTCAGAATTTAATAACATAACTAAATATGAAATAAAATAAACCCACTGAGAGATCCAAATTGATAGATGATGACGTCACACAGAAAACACATGAATGTTATTAAATGTATGAATGTTATAATTAACTTCTCTTCTATTAAAATGACTTTCGTATAGTAGGAGTTAGTCATCTAATCAGTTCTCTAGTTTGACGACTGATTTATAGATTTTAGGGATTTTCAAAATACACTGTAGATTTTTCAGTTAAAACAGGCCCGTTGTTAAGTTACGACAGAAGTGCAAACATATAATAATATAATCTATGATAAATTCACACAGCTTTTCTATACAGATTTACCAAAAATTAAAGTAGCAGCGTTTATGTAGTAGGAATACTTGTTTGCCTTGGATATGCTTGCTGCTCAGAAATTTACGGTATCTTAATGTGTTCCTAAAATTACAGAAAAAACAAGTTTTACAATAAATTTCTAACGGTAGATATATAGATGTCTTAATATAACGGTATATATATATATATATATATATATATATATATATATATATATATATATATATATATATATATATATATATATATATATATATATATATTATCTAATGGTGGATAATTACACACCGAAATTATATTAATATTCAAATCCATTTCTGGATGAAACAAATTCAATGATACGAGATATGTTTTAATAAAGTTACTTCATAATATTAATGAAATATGTTGCTAAATAATAAGTTATGAGAACTATTAATTTCTTTTACATTCTTATTATATAGTGTATTCCACATGGAGTGGTAAATTTGTCGAGATATACAAATAACCATTTTCTGTTTATAAAAAATATTCATCCGGGGTTGAAATATTTTCAAGATGTTGCACAGTTTCAGTTTCAACAGGTAGTATCAGTCAAACACGGTCATGTATAAGGGTGACCTGTTATTAAGTGCGCATATATTTACTATCGATGATATGCGTACGGTGCGGGTGGTGTGGGTAGTAGTGCCAATCAGCGCTATAGTAGACTCTTTATTATTTTGGAATTATGGAAAAAAAATCAATAAGAATTCGGTATAGAGTTTAAACTACATACATTATATGTACATTTGTTTTAGAAATCACTAAGGTGAAAAAAGAAGAAATGAATGGTATAAATTCTTAAAAAACTTTTAAAGTATTAAAGTGATAAGTTAAAGTACGGATATAATGTCAAATTTACGATCATACCTGAAAAATGAACACACTTACGAAATTGCATACAAGAAATATTTTTATTAGCGACATCAGAAAGGGTGTTAATTTAAAAAAAAGTTACTATTTTATTTCTAAGAAGAGGCAAATTTTTAATAAAATTAAAGGAAACAGGATGTCTATAAGCATTATGATTAAGCTCTAATACTTTGAAAACACCCCGTATACTCGTAAAGTACCCAGACAATTATAAATCCCAATTAGGGTCGAACTTAAATATTCCACATTTGCAAATGTTTCCAAGTTATCTTATTGATTGCACGGGAAGATGGTCTGAATTTGAAACTAATTACCCCTTTTTGCCCATTATCTGACAGTCTGCCGTGAATAAATGAAGAAAACAATGATTCATACGGTTTCCTACCTCGTGTTTGGTAATATAAATGGGCTTATTAAGGATGATCCATACTGTAGTTTCCCAGCATCCCGGATGCGTTGTGGAGCCTTCATATGTCATAAAGCTTTCTGTGTCTGGCAGCAAACTTCTTAAAGATAAATGCTTTATTGGTGTAAAAGCGCCTGAAATCAAAAGAAAAATACAGATATAACGAATGTCAAACAAAGACAATAAAATATACAAAATAAATCTCCTGGAGCAGGGCCGTATGCAAATCTCATCGGAGGAATTGGTTTTGCTTTATGGCGACATATGAAACTTGGAACGTCCGACATAGTTTTTGATTTTATCGAATGTGTAACTCTATTTAATTATATGTCTGGCTCTAATTATGTAATGAAACTTCTTTAAGAAATATACTAATTTATAAAAGATACCATAGCTACAATTTATATAATAGATCTTTGCGCGTGTATCAATTTAGTGACGACGCACGGATCACATGCTACACCACTCGCAGTTGTTACTAATATGCCACAATTATCAGCACTTATGTCTAGCCACATATATTTCAATTAACTACGCATGGCATAGAGAGTTAATAATTTGCCAAACAAAATGCAATTATGAAGTCACGTCTTAGCTTTATTGTGCAATTTTATTCATTTTCATCTCAATACTTCTGTTAAATTTGTTTCATTTTGGTTTTATTTATTTTGATTTTTGTTGAATTTATTCCATTTATTTTGATGGAAATATCACTTCCATTGACTGTTCTTATGGAGAACCTTTTCATTAATCTGTCATAGGTTGACGCATTTGTACTGTACTAACTGTTATCCTAAAATGTGTTTTTGGTACGACACTGATCAAAAATGTCAATTGATTGATTCATACGATTGTTATCTGTGACGCACACGCAAATAATCATTATACAAAGTATAGTAATTGTTTTCATTATCAAATCTTGCCATTTTAATGTATGTGAATATTCTACTGTAGTATATTTAAATATATTTCAGTTATTTCTCTTCCTAACTCATTACTATCATATGTAACTCTAGCACATTTTATTTTAGTTACTAGCGACATCAGTAACCTATGTTTAAGAAAAATGGATTTCTTAAAGTGGTCCCAGTACAATAATAATCCGTATTAGATTTAACATATATTTATCGTTTATATACTAGAGCTATGTTAAATATAAAATTTTAAAATATGGCTACATTGAAAAATAACACTGTCTTGCAACTAAAGAAATAACTCGCACCTGGCAGACCTTTTGAGTAAATATTCGTTTTGTTCCATACACTGATTTTGTTTTCAAAATTTAACACGTTAATAGAATCAGTCTATAATTGCAAAAAATAAATTCAATTAAACGTCTAATAAAATAGATCTTAATTATAAATAAAACCATTACTATTCTAAATCAAAACTGTTGATTTAGATACTAATATCAGATCACTGAAGTGATTAATTATGCTGTTACTGTTGTCAATTTAACTTTTTCAGGTAGAGTTCTTAAAGATAATGAAAGTGTTGAACTGATGGTTGAACATGGTGATAAGTTAATATCCCACAAGGAGGATTGGCAGTTGTTTAATCAAGAAAATCCTGATAGATCGATTACATATTGCAATACCATAAATAGACAAACCAAATATTTTTGGAAACTATTAATGTAAAAATTTACCTCGGCAAGGTAAACCTCACGTTTATGAAAACACTAAATTAGAGCTATTGCTTGAAGTTCAAGAATATTCTCACACTTGTACTGGGCAAGTATATTTAAATCATCATTTTGATAATTCTATAGCTGTAAAACTGTTAAAAAAATAAGTTCTTTCATTACGAAGTATATTTTGTACAGGAGAATGAGGATAATCCAGATAATCGCATTACGTTATGATGAAAGTCTCATCTTTTTTGTTGTCCTGTCTGAAGAAGCGATAATATTCTCTTCGAATTTTTTGTTAAAAGGTACAGTACATGGTCATAACTGCAGATATTGGTCCCAGTAGGATCCTTACGGGATTCCAAAAGTATACAGTTGGCGTATTTAGGGTGTGGAAGAACATTTGACTGCCGCTAGATATTTAAATTAATTTGTTTATTTTCTTTAAAATGCTCAAAATAAATTTTTTTAAATATTGATCTTCAGGCTAATTAGCTGTCAATATGTGTTAGTTACCACCTAGGGCAATCACAACTTGAGTTCCAGAAGGATATATTGATTTCAAGACCATAGGAATTCATTACAATATGAAATGAATGAGTGGAGGATAATTGTGATAAATGTTCGTGTAGAAAATGTTATATTCTGAGTTGAGTATATGTTGGAATGATTTTAGTAGCTCAACTTATTATAACATTAGAAGTGAGAACTGTTTTATCTAAAGAAACCTCTTGCAGAATTTTGGACGAAGTCAATGGTGTAAAAAATTAAATAGAAACTCCATTTAAACCTCCATTCAATTTTACCACAATCGACGGCACACTATTCACAGTCCATCACAAACTGTATTTCACAATAATAAATGGTAGAGTTCGGCAATTCATCAGTGAAATAACTCCTTGTCGCCTTGCTGGGTTTGTGGAGCCAAAGCTTCCGAGATGAACAATTTAATTCTAGTGAACTGAAAAATACCAAGAGCGCTTCCACTGTCCCTCTAAGCATGAATCGGATTCATGAAGTGTATCCTCCATATCGGTTATTGGCTTCCCTTTAAAAGATGGAGTGCAAGGTCGAATGAAGAAAATGCTTTTAATGAAGAAAGGAATAATCACATTTCCTCACAAACATGTTTTCCAAGTAAAGGCTTAAAAGAGAAATAATGCATTGAATACCGTTGCCTATCGGATAGATGTCCGAGGAGCCTCAGGAGGTGACAAGTAAGGACTTCAAATCATTCATTTAGCTGAGCAAAATGTTCTCAAATTGTAACCAATGAAGATGTTATACACAGTCTTCTTGTGTTTTCTGACTCTTAGATTTCAGCCTTGTGGCCTCAATGGTAATCACCAGCCTCAAGAAATTTGGAAGTTGATGTTAATCTTCTGCTCATTATTCTTGAAGATGCAGATGGCAATGGGTCAGTTTAATATGACGATGATTTGCTAGAGCATATCGTTGAAGTGAATGGAGCTGCGGCTGTTCCCATGGTGATTTATTGAGTCAATTATGATAAGACAAATGCTTTAGTACAGTTTTTGGTATAAATTTAGTATACAATTGAAAATTAAAAAATAAAAATTAGTACAGGGAAAGTTTAAATTTACATTTTTTATTTAAGTAAGTATAGGTAGGTATTTGAAAGTAAATATTTTTATATAATTGTTTTAGTGAAATTTTTTTATTAATTTTGAATTAAAAGAGAATTTTGGTTAAATATGATAAAATTGGCTTTGTCGACTGAACTATTGATCCTTTGTGTGAGGTTAACGAGTGTGCCAGTTTTTGAGATTCCAACTCAATTTTTCCAAAGGGCACTAGAGCACTTATGTGTCATTTTTTTCCAGTGTGCGGTGGTTAGTATTCTAGTGTTTCAGATAGTGGAAAGTTGTGCTACCTAGCGAAAAATATGAAGAAAAGAACTCTTCCATATTCATGATAAGAAAAACACAAACAATAAAATTGAAAATAACACTATTGGATACACCTATTATTAACCGAACTATACGTAAATGGGGAATTTTATACAATGTTTTAAACGTTTCACGGGCATGATAAAAAATTCGTTAACTACTTTAGAATGACCATGTTAATTGTTGCATGTGACTTGCACTTCTGACAGCGAGGAACTGGAGCGACCCTGAAAAATCTCAGAAGCCAACGATAACGACATATTGAAACTGGCTTGTGTGAATCGACATATTTAGTTTACATTGCGCAGTAAAACGAAGCGATAAATCAGTCCGATATCTACAGAACCATCCGACAGGCGCCATCATATCGGTAACGACCACCAACTTTTCTATCGGATCGGGTGTTGTGTGAAGAGTTGTACTTGGAACTATACAGGGTGTTTCCTAAGTACGGTCCGTAACTTCAAGGTGTAATTCCTTGCAATATTTTAATAAAAAGAGTTTATATAAACATGTGTCCGGAGGCGTTTATATTCCGAGATATAGGGTGTTGAAGATGTCAGAAAATCAACATTTTTGCAAATAAATCTTGAATGGTCAGTGTTACGTTTTCAAAATGTTTTAATTAATTTAAGCGTTAATGAAGAGCTACATTTATAGTGTAAAATCAATTGTTATTTGAAGCCAGTGGCGTACTTAGGCGTGAGTCACCCGACGCTTTCTTCCTAAAAAGTAAAACCTCAAAGATTTTTTAAATTTTTTTCATTATTTTCGAACGCTCCTAACAATGAACGATACATAATGTCTCTTGCATATTTTACTTAATACTGACCTATTCTTAGAAAAACTGTCGGGTATCACAAATAACGATGATAAAAATACTGTATGTATTACATATTCCTACACTAATCAGAGCAACTGTTGAAAATGACCACCTTCTGATAAACTGCACAATTCCAATCGTCTCATCATTGATTGCCTTATACGTCCAAAAATTCCCGCGGTATTTCCTATGACATTGCAACCCTGAAATATCCTATTCCTTAAGTCGTTTTCATCTAAAACAGGTGTTTTATACACAAGAGACTGTAGATGGCCCCATAAATAAAAATCTAAAGCGTTCAATCCAGCAATTAGGATAGGTGTTGTCGAGGTACTGACGCGCAACAAGACTAAAATGAGCTGAGGTACCTTTGTGCATGGACCCCATATTAGCTCTCACTTGACGCGACACATCTTCTAACAGAGCGTTTAGTACTTCGGCTAGAAACGGCCTGTATGAGTCACCATTTAATCGAGCTGGTAAAAAATATGGCCCAATAAGATAGTCACCAATAATCCCTGCCCATACGCTAAGTGAAAATTATAAGGGGATTTTCGTCCTCCCAAAAATGGTTATTATGAAAATTGATGTTTGCTTCTCACCATAAAGTTGCCTCATTAGTAAACAAAACTTTCGTAAAAGACTATATGGAGCAAGCACCTACTAAAATCTAACATTGGCTGAAAATCACGGGGTAGCAGAGTTTGTACCGGCTGAATGTGTTACGGGTATAGCTGATAAACTTTCAAAACTTTCCAAATAGTCTTTGGACTTACTTCAAGTTGCAGTACTATCTTCCTGGTACTACTCGAAGGATCTTATTCTATCTGTCTAAGTATAACTTCTTCTAACTCAGGCGTTGTTACTGTTGCAGATCTACCAGGAACTTCCCTACTATATATAAAACTTCCAGTTTCACATAATCTGACATGTAGTTTTCTAAATGTTTAAGCACATGGCGTTACTCTGTTAGGATAGTGTTCCTGGTAAATTCATCGAGCTTCTTCCGCATTTCCATTTGCTAAACCATAGATAAAGTGAATATGCATAAATGGCATTTCAGCGTTAGTAAAGTTATTCATCTTAATGCAAAACTTTGATTGAAATGTAGACCACTGACATAAATTAGAAGTTTAGGTCAAGGAAAGATGAGAAACAAATAAAAACAAATGACAGACACTGTACAACGTCGTGAAGGTTAAGATCATAGTGTAGGAACATGTAATACATACAGTATTTTTTGTGATTGTTGTTTGTAATACTGACCGTTTTTATAATAATAGGTTATTGTTAAGTAAAAAATGCAAAAGACATTTTTTGTTGTTCATTGTTAGGAGCGTTCGAAAATAAACAAAACTTAAAAAACCTTTGAAGTTTTACTTTTTACAAAGAGAACCTCGGGAGACTCACGCCTAAGTACGGCACTGGATTCAAATGAAAATTGATTTTACACTAGAAATGTAGCTCTTTACTAACGCTTAAATTAATTAAAAAAATTTGAGAATTCAAGATTTATTTTATAAGAATATTGATTTTTTGACATCTTCAACGACCTATATCTCAGAATATAAGGGCCTCCGGGCACATGTTTATATAAATTCCTTTTATTAAAATATCGCAAGGAATTACACCCTAAAGTTACGGATCGTACGTAGGAAACACCCTGTATGTTTTTGGTGTACTCCGACGCCAATATCGATATTATAGAATACTCCGACAATATCGGTGTGTGTGTGAATCCGCTCTTACAGCCATCAGGCAGTAAAAACTTTCATGGAAATAAATTAAATGTCAATAGTACTAAAGTGAGAGTTATTTAGTTTGTTGATTATCAACATAGTAACTATAGGCACAATATGCATGTTATATAAAATATATTGTATTCAATTCATTATTCAAGTAGCTCCCACAGTTCTATAACTTTATTATCAGGTAACATAAAACCTTCAGTATGTTATCTCAAAGCTAGACGTAACTCAATACTGCTACGTGTCTTATTATATAACTATATACATTGTAACCAACGTTTATGATGATTTGCTGAAACCTTATAATGTTCTTTCTTTAAATTAATCATTTACCAATTGTATTTTAATATTACTTTCAACGATATCAGCACAACGAAACTTATAACAACAAATCACACAGCACGGGTCACAGCAAACCCGTTGCATGAGCAATATAATTTTAGTATTAGTATTACTGTTATACTCACACATCAAAATTCTTGTTCGTCCATTTAATAAAATAAAATTGCTTTTTAAGAAGTTTAAATTCAAGCAAGTGATTTAACATGCATATAGTATATAGGAATAACATACATAAGTATATTAAGCCCACGTTGTTGATTATTCAAGGTTTTGTTTAATGTTTATACATTTACAAATTTTAAAATATTGCGAAACCTGTGAAATTTATGTACAGAAATGACACCAATTATATGTGGAAGTATCAAGAAATTGAGAAAATAAAAAAAGTAATCGAGTGTCCCATTCGAAATTGAAAAATTGCTAAAGCTTGCGAGTCACTAAAATCTTAGCAACATCTAGAATAAATCATAGTTAGTCAAATATTTACAAAACCAGTTTTTAATCCACCCTGTTATCTAGATTACTTAATTTAAAATTCGTCTTGACTCTTAAGCCGTTGCTGAAATATTTCAATAACGGTTTTGTTCGTTGCCCGAATTTTGGGCCACTTGGAATAAATGTCAAGTTGATTATATTTCAGGCCTATCTTCTTTTGATATGCCAATTTCATTTGTTTTTTTATTTATATTATTCCTGTAAATATTTATCTACTCTATTACAAATATTATTTGAGAGGATAAGAAAAGGAATAACGTATATGGGAGGCTTACAGTATGTATTAATATCGAAACAGATATCAATAAATGTGAAAAAGGAGAATATATTAAATAACTTTCTGATCAGATATTGCAGACTTTTGGCAGCGAACTATCGAAAATTAATAAAAAGAACTAAATTTTATGAAGAATTGTATCAGTTATATAAAGAATCCTACATAACATGTGCAATCAGATTGTAAATATTGCGTTGATAAGGATGTGATAAGACTGGATGACAGTTGTCCCATAAAGCAAGTGTTAACAGGATGAATAATAGGAAGGTGGAGAAGAAATAGACCACACACTAGTTGACTGCAAGTGGTAGAAAGAGACATATAAGAAATATAAGTGAAGAACTGGAGACGATTAGCAAGAAATACGAAGATATGGGAGAACAAATGCTTTTGTATGCTGACAGATGCGGATCTTTCTTTAAAATCCGATGCGTGATGGATTTTACAGATTCACTTGTTATGCATGGCGTCGAATGATGTGTTTAGATACTGTAAATTTTCTGTCACTGCAGAAAAATTTTCATCTGACTGACCACAGCGAGGACGTATTGGTGTTTCCTTATCAATAACAGAAACCGTCTCTTAAAGTTTGTTATACTAAGTTATGAATTATTAACTCTATAGGTGCTTCATTTTGTCCTAATTTTGTGCAATATATTTAATGCAACTGTAATTGATCCTTCACTTTCATACAACAGTTATACACAAACTATTCGTTGTTGAACTGTAAGTTGCAACATGTTGACGTCGTATAGTTTATAGATGATAGTCATTAAATATTGACGCCTTCCCCTTGACAGAACACAAATGCTCACACACCCTATATATACAAGTATGATTTAAAATAAAATATGTTGGATATATTACTGTGGTATTTTTAAACAAATCTTGTATTAAATAACCTGTATAATGAGAAGTCTGATTGTATGTAAACTAACACATATTACCACAATAATCGCTTAAATATTTTTAATATTTTATCTTAAGAAATTATATAAGAATTATATTTTATTACATAAAATATTTAGCTAATATAAAATTATAGAGGAATTTTCCTGGTATTCTCATGCTGTGAGTATATATTCACACTTCAGAAATAATATTTCATTTGTCACTATAGAAATTAATTGGCACGAGAACATAGGATGATTACATATGAGCATTCAACATTAAATAAGATTAAAAATAAGAAGAATAGTCTTGTCACTTAAAAGTGTCATCAAAAAATAGAAACCTATTCTCTTGTACATTGATAGACATATTGTAATTTCTTGTCCTGTAATGAGACTACTTTTTTAATGCTTTCAAATATTTTTGTTCAGGGAATTACAAAATTTCCTCTTAGAAATAAAATATTTTAGCATATACATATTGTTGTCGTTTGTAATGAAAGTTATGCTGCTATTCATGTTCTATTACGGCATGGAGTCAAATTTCCTCAATTTTACTGAGTCATGAAATGGAAATTTCATGCAATATTTTAACTAATATTTTCAGTCATCGCTACATAATATTGAACTATTGGCCAATGTAAACCTTTTCTTATTAGTGATAGGCACGTAATTGAATTGTGATGATGATAGATCGAAATATAACGTTCCTCAAGGACAACGAGAAAATTATTTGACAGAGTCTGATAAATTGTTCTCATACGCTATTAGGATGACAAACCGTCTAATTTTAAGTCTACTTTCTACCAGAAATACTAATTTTGATATCAAATATTTATATAGACTTATAAATAATTTTCCTTACAATATTTTACCCAAAATACTGACAATCCTATTGTATAGGTAACTTATAAAAGGTTTAAGATATGGATCGAGGAAGTTGTAATTCTGTGGTCGTTCATAATTCCAATGTAATTGAGTAAAATATTATTAAGTTTTATACCACTATATTTTTTATATATATATATATATTTCAAGTATAGTGGTATGAAACTATTGTTTTACTCAGTTGCGTTGGAGTTATAAAAAGTTATTAACTTATATGCGAATAAAACCATAGAATTAATAAGAATCTACACAACAAAGTGCTAGTTCTATTATTACCTCTACTCTACTATTATCAACTTAAAACTATTCCTTTTATATAACCTGTTTTTTCATATACATATTAATGCTTAATACATTTACATTTCTAAAGTATTGTAAAATAGCCGAAACATATATAATTGTTTGATGTATACATACATAATACATATTAAAACTAATATAGCATTTATGTCTGTTGGTTTTTGGTGTGACTGAAGTTATATTTTATTATTTTCTTCTTCGTTTGTATTTATTTTAGTTCTAGTATTATATCTGAATCAAGAACAAATTGCTCAAATTGTTCCTGAAATGAACGTGAGAGATGATATAAACACCAAAATCCCAAGCAAAGCAGAAATCAGACATTTAGATGCTGAAAAACAATAAATTTCCAGGACCAGATTCATAAATCTAGATGCAAGCTTATTAACTGACTTGTTATATCCAATATTAATAGACGTCTGGAGAACAGAACAACTTATACATGGATGGAGTGATGGGATGGTAGTAAAGGTACCAAACAAGGGAGATTTAAGTCAGTGCCAAAATTGGAGAGGAATAACATTGCTAAACACAGTCCTCAAAATCCTGGCTCATATAATACATACGAGACTGACTCACATACTGGAACCTCTATTAAGACCTAAGCAAGCGGGCTTTCGGCCCCACAGATCATGTATTGATCAAATAAACACAGTCTGCAACATTATAGAATAGTCAGTTGAGTGGCGATTCTCATTATACCTAGTGTTTATAGACTTCGAACGTGAATTTGACAGCATACAACACAAATAACTCTGGAACGCATTACAGAGTTCCAGCAAAGATAGTAAACCTCATAAAAGAGCTGTATAAGAATGCGCAAAGTAGAGTATCCCATCGAGGACTACAAAGCCAACCCATAACAATTAAAAAGGGGGTACGGCAAGGGTGTCTATTATCTCCCCTACTATTCAACATAATGCTATACGAAGTCATGAGAAGAGCCACCACGAGAGAGCATGGCATATGATGGACACCATTTACAAGACTACAAGATCTTGACTATACAGATGACATTTGCCTGCTCGCACATAACCATACAGATATGACAACTAACTTAAATAACCTCGTAAGAGAAGGTGAAGCTGTAGGTCTTAAAATTAACAGTAGAAAAACCAAATCAATGAGAATGTGTACAGATAACCAAATACCCTTTACAATAAACAATTAGACAATTGAAGAGGTCAATGAATTCACCTACCTAGGCAGCACAGTTACAAAAACAGGCGGTACTGAAGATGATGTAAACAACCGCATCAAAAAGGTCAGACAAGCATTTGGGATGTTAAACAGTATGTGGAAATCCAGAGAATACTCTAATTGAACAAAAATAAAAATTATTAATTCCAACGTCAAAGCCGTACTTCTTTATGGAGCAGAAACATGAAAGATTAGTCGACAAACCATTTCCAAGTTACAAATCTTCATAAATCGGAGCTTTCGCAGAATTATGCATATTTTTTGGCCGGTCCAAATGCCCAATGAAGACCTGTGGAATGTAACAAAGCAACAACGAATTAAAACTGAAGTCAAAATGAAAAAGTGGAAATGGATAGGCCACACACTGCGTAGAGAAGACCATAAAATCAGTAAGAGAGCTTTGGAATGGAACCCACAGGGTAGCAGAAGAATAGAAAGGCCAAAGATGACATGGCAAAGATCTGTCAGGGCAGAACTAGAACAAATTGGAAAAACGTGGCAACAGACAAAACAGACAGCCCAGAACAGAACCAGATGGAAGGCATTTGTTGAGGCCCTATGCTCCTGAGAGGAGTTAAGGACATATATATATATATATATATATATATATATATATATATATATATATATATATATATATATATATATATTATATATATATTATATCTACATATTTCATGTGCAAACTCACTTGTATGAATAAGCTAAAAAGCAGTGACAACACGATACTTTGCTCTATACATAAGTTCTTTAATATTTTAGCTCATTAATATGAGAATAAAAATAGTGTAATATTATTCAGCAATGTAATATGTAACGTATTAATGTTAATATCATCAAAATACAGTACATGATGATTATAAGCGTTTATTAAGCTCATGGTTTGACCAGAAAATATTATAATATTAACTACAGATTGCTCAGATGGTCTATAAAAGTACATGTTATGATATATTACAATCATAATTGCTCCATGCCTTTGTTACCAATGACCTAAATGTAGAATAAATTATACATTCTATAACTGCCAAACCATGTATTTCGTTAATAGCACTTCTTAATGGAAGTTCCATTCTTAATTACTGCTACTTCCCTAGGGTTATGACAGGAGGTGATATATTTATATATAATATATACATACAGCATGGTGTATCCGCAGAATATAAAAAATTAGAAATGATGATTAAAAAAATGTGAAATACGTCATCCTTATTTTTTAGAAAGATGTTTTATTCGAGTCTTCATATCATCATATTTTTTCCAGTGTCCTCTTTTTTCATTTACCATTCATAAAGTAGAGAGTATTAAATATATATTTGTAAAATATGGATACATACAAAAAAATGGTTTAAAATGAAATGGGTATTTCGTATCAGGTATCTGGTAGATATTTTGACTACATATTAGTGTCATAACATCAACTAATCTTATTTTAAAATTTAAAAACGTATAAATATCATTTTTTGATAGATAAACGTAAATTGAAGAGTGGAAATTAGAAAAGGCCTAAGTGCCAAAAACAAAGTTTCGAGATAATAGAGAAAAACTAAATAAAAGTCAGAAAACTTTTTTAAGGAAAGGTTTATTAAGTATTATGCATTTAAACCAAAACGGAAAATCTACTTCTTAACAAAAATTTGCAAACTAAACTTCTTACTACAAAATAAACATATTTAAACAAGTAAAATTAGGAAAAGGCCTAAGTGCCATAACTGATTTTGAGTATAGAAACATTCATAAAATACATTTTACTTCTTTTTTTTTTGTTCTTCTATACCATTGTCTTCAATCTGAAGTAGCTGTTTATAAAAACGTTGGTGTTCTGGATTTTGAAGATAAGGAATCATGCTTCGAAGAGATACCTTTTTATTTTCCGACACCTTGCTCTCTGATTGCAGCTTCATTATATTAGCCTGTCTAAGTCCAGCTAAAGTTTTCCCTTTCTTTAAAACATTAACTTGCATGCCTTCCTGAACATCAGAAAATGAAGTTTTTATCTTAATAAGTATAGGATTCGTAGCTTCGATCGTTATTACTGTAGCTTTACTGATATTTAACTTGGTAGTGTTAATATATTCATCCGTCGCTTGTTTCAGGCCCCAAAAGCCGCATGGAGTCATGTCAACAATATTAAAAGGTGGAGCGTACCTTGTTGATTTTACTATCGCTTGGAGGTCTGAGGGTGCAAATAATGCTTTAGATACTTTCTTCCGTTTTTCTATTAAAGCGAAATCTCTATCGCAGGGCATGAAACTATGGCCACTTACAAGAAATTTCTGTTCAATAGTGTGGAAAACGCCATTGGCCACCAAAAAGTTCAATGTAAACAACAAAATCCTGTTCTTGTTTTGGCCCCCGCAATTATCACGCCATATTACCAAATGCTTCTTAAGAGTCAATCCACGGTTAACAATGCATAGGAGACATGATGCAATTTCGTTAGCTCCACGAGAAGCTACTCCCTCATGCCACATACACATGTAGGCCTCATTTGTATCTCCAATATGAACTCCTAAGTTGTAGCAGGATAGCTGCGAAAGGTAGAACATGTCGCTGTGTGTCAATGATGGAACAAACATGACCTGCTGTGGATCCATGGATAAACAACACTTTGTGCTTTCGGGATCTTGAGACTCAATCGTATCTTGCTTTAATATCTCTCTTGCCCTTTCGGTTTTTCGGTGATGGATTTCCAGCTGAACTTTGTCAGATTGACTTGACTCAATGTTGGCTTTAATTTGACACTCTAGTTTGTCACATGTGCTACACGTATCGACTCGTGGTCTGTGGAAACTTAGGTTGGGAAAATCCTTGATGAAAACAGATCTATAAAACTTGTAGGTGACTGGAGAATCTGGGTGTAATTGAGTAAAAGCTTTAAATAGTCTGTGAACATTTAAGTCAGGACTAAGGTATTCTTTTTCAGATTTGGCCCTTGAATAATGACCAACTTCCCCTGGAATCATGTTTATATGATTTTTTACCAGAAGACGATCAGCTTCAGAAAATTTTGGAGCAGCATGTCTGGTACGTTTGTCATTATAACAGGTATCACCCATTTTTTTCTTTTCAATAAGGATCCGTACTTTTTTATCGTTAACACCGAATGTATTCTGAAATGTTTCTTACATACCCGAACACATTTTCCTTGGCCATCAGGAAGGGAGTAATATATTGTTGCTTGACGTCTGCTATTTTGCTCATCCTCATACGAACCATGTCGCTTTCTTTGAACATCACAAACACTCATAAGACCCATTAGAAAAGTGCTTTGTGTTTTCATATCTTGTGCATGGTACTTTTCAAAAAGAGAACGTCTTCTTTCGTGGGTAATACCTTTGCAGCTAAACTTGCATTTGCATGTAATCTACAAAAAAATAAACGAGGTTATAACCGGAAAAGAAAACACTAGCTATTTTCACGGAGACGATCCCAAACCGGTTCTGAACGCTAAAGCCTACCCTACAAATACATTCACAGATCAATGTCAACACACACGCACACACACCACTTTCTTAGTGTGAGTCCTGCCTGAGCGTTCAGAACCTCTTCGGAATCGTCTCCGCGAAAATAGCTAGTAGGTTTGTATTTCATACCTGCTGTCCTGGATAGCTTTTTTCAGGTACTATCTTCTTCTTATAAGTTTTGTATGACTTTCCACTTGTTTTTAAACGACTCTGTTCACTTCTGAATGAACCACTGCCTTTACTTCTTTTTATTTTGTTTTCTTCCATTATAACGTATTTTAAATCAAAAAATTATCACACACAACATACACGTGCAAAACGTTTAGACATAACTAAGAAACCAAGGTTATAAATATTGGACTTAGGACCTCTCTAAGGAAAATGCTCGCGCACACACAACTATCGACATATACGAGGGGCTCTTATAATAGATAAATTTTAATTTTGGCACTTAGAACCTTTCATAGGACATAAAGCATGTCACATAGAACGTTTCTATGTAAAAAACTGAATTTCGGAGAAAATGACACTTAGGCCCTTTCTAATTTCCACTCTTCAATTAATATCTAATAATACATTTTTATATATTAAAATATTGGGTTTAAACAATCATATCAAATAGTCTACCAATTACATTTAATGGAAGAGTTGAATGAAGGCGACGAGTCGTCGTTTAGTGTTATGTTCTTTAGTGTTATGTTCGTGTTATTTCTTTGAAGAATATTTTACTGCTTTAATATGTTTAGAATTGTCAATTCGGCATTTCGGCTTAGTTCCTGCTTTGGGAGTTTATTATGCAAACAATGAGAATCATAATAATATTTCAAAGATGTTGGTTTGAATAAGATAAAGATCCTTCTCACTTTGGTGCTAATTCCCTGTCATTATATGACGATGCTTTGAGAATAATGTAGATGGCCACCATGTTCACTTGATTTGACTCCTATAGATTGCTTATAGTGTTGAAGGGTAGGGTGTAAAAATTATGGATCAAAACACCCCCTGTTTTATAAATGTTAAGCTCGAAAAATTTTAAGGGCTTAAAAAATTACTATTACTATACCATGTTAGAATATAAATTTATGTTAGTCAATATGTTTTTTTTAAATAGAAGTTTTCTATAAAATAATATTTAATTAATATTTAATTATTTAAATATTATATTGTATGTATAAATAATATTGTATATATAAATTGTATTATATGTATAAATAATATATTAGATAGTGTTAATTAAATAATATTTAATTAACACAATCGTGAATATTTTGCCAAGTTTTTTCACCACTCCTTAATAGTGCTGCTACAGGTATATAATGTTATATTAACTATCGCGGATGGTCTGAACTAAATTTTACGTCAAAAGTCTGTAATTATAGAACTGCCTATGAGAAATGTTAGATTGAATTTCCTTTAAATGCAGTTCCATTGCACGTTACTTCTCGCTCAACATTGCACTTCTCGACCCAAGTAGTTTGTTCTTTAAAATATTTTAATAAACGGTTCATTACAACATTAACAATGCAACAAACATCAACGCATAACAACATCAAATGCAATTCTGAATTACTAATTAAATCTAGAACCATCATCTCGTTATTATTTCAAAAAGAATTTCTTATCGTCAATAAATATAATTTCTTGGCAACGTTTGTTTTCTTAGCGCCACTGGCAGACGAAGCATTTGGCATGTAATTCTCGAGGCAATCTCCAATATTTCTGAGAAGACCTTCTTCTGCTAAGTTATTCTTACTTGTATAGCACCAAGTACAAGTATACATCCCAGATTGTCTTATAATGTTTTTAGTTTTTTCTTCGAAAAATACAACTCAGATAAAAAGTATAAGTATACTAAATGTGTGTTTTTGAAAGGTGAATAAGGTAATTTCTTTTAGAAAAATTCTGCGCCTTTTGAAAATTCGTGTCTTTGTCCAGTATCAGAATCGTTTTTCCCTATGGCTCGAGCGCAAATTGAGTTCTTCCCGGCCCTTCAATTATATTCGTATCTTATCATTCAACAGCCATGTTCATTTAGAGCTCCTGAATATACGTTATATCCTATGGTAATGTAAGAAGGACACGATAAAGTAGTTTTAAAAATCTATGTTTCATATCCAAAAAATTAATGAGAAGAAAACGACACGTGTACTTTTACAAGTGGCATTTCCCAGTTTGGAGTATCATTTTCAGGAACCTTCAATCTAAAGTTTCCCATAGGCAGTTCCATAGTGACAAACTTTTGAGGTAAAATTTAGTTCAGACCACCCGTGCTATACTATATAATATTCGGTTAAAAATAGACATTTTTTTTTTTGGTAAGTATATGTACTATGCTAAATTGTAATATACAATATACAAAAAATCCATTAAGTGACAATTATATTAAAAGAAAATATTATATAAAATAAGTGACAAATAAGGAAACGGTCACATATGTCTGGACCCGCTGATCAAAGTTTGATATGCTATGGCATACAGAGGTAAGAGAGCAACAGCGGACTCAAAAATGATCAGGCAACGTTGCCACATCTTTTGTTTTTTATAAATTATGTCAGACTTATTATTTTAAATGAAATACCCTGTATATTATATTTTATTAGTAAGTAGCTGAAAAATTATGTACTGTAGGTTAAAAATAAATTTTCAGTTGTTGTAGTTTTTGTCGAATTACTTACTTTTTCGGTTTTATAGTGGTATAATTGCTACAACTTAATTATTATAAATTAACAAGAAACTCTAAATGGAACGATGTTAATAAATTATTTTTTAAACTAAATATTCAAACTGCCATCGCGCCACAGCTTGACGATATGCCAACCTACCTTCAAATCCTTGTACGGAATTAAAAAACCATTCTTGCTTTATATCATGAACCGTGCCATTTATTTTATTCTCGTCGTCTGAATTGGTTTCCTTATCCTTATATACTACTGTTTTTAAATGCCCCTAAGCGAAAAAATTCAACAGATTTATATCCGGTGACCTTGGCGGCCATTCTATTGGTTTCTTTATTTTAATACAGCGGTTCGAAAATACTTGAATCAAATAGATCCGAATGGTTGCAGCAAAATGTGGAGGCACACCATCTTGCCGAAAATGAATTTCGTCACATTGTTGTTATTTGGGAAATAAGTTTTGAAATGTCGGAATGACGTAGTCTTGCAGTAAATAAAGATATCGTTCGCCAATTAGTGCCCGTTAAAGAAAAAGCAGGTCTATAATATTATGTACTGAAATTGTATTTAGCGGTCTGGATCTTCTTGAAAAAATTGCTGTACAAGATGGTACTTTATAAAATCTATAGTTATTTTCATGCAATATTTTGGCCACAAATGTCCGACTCACATCATTGTCTAACTCAAACTGAGTAGTCAAAGTATGAGGATTTTCTGTAGCATTATTACTATCAACAATAACTGTCAACTAGACTTTGATATTTGTAATAAACGAGTCACTTACCTAACCACAATTACTTATTATTTGTTGCCAAACATTACATAAAAACCGAAAAATTTGGTAAATGTAAGAGAAAGTGAAAATTTATTTTTAATATATCGTACAGCCTTTTTTCCGTTTCGTACGAATAAAATATAATATACAGAGGATTTTATTTAAAATAATAAATTCGGTATAACTTCTGTCAAAAAAAAAGATGTATCATTTTTGAGTCCGTACTGCTTGGTTACCTCTGTATTTACCGCTCGGTTACCAAATTTCATTAAAACCTGATTCAGTGGTTCCAGAGATATGTGAACATTTTATTTATTTATGACTAACCTTGTATGTAATGTTATGTAATTAGACGTGGTTTAAATAATGACATTTCATACAGCTTTGATGATCATATACTGCTAATTTCGCGTTACCCAAATTAGTAACTAATATCTTATAAATATCCCTACTACCACTGTTATTTTATGAAAAAATTTTATATCGCTATATACAATACATGGAAACTTTTTATAAATGCTGCTGTCATACTTGCCCTCCAAAAAAATAAATCAAATACGAACTTTTTCGAACTCCGTTAACTTTTCATATATTCATCAATCAGTAAACTTTATTCAAACATGCCTAACCCCGTTCACAATGAATACATTTTCATAAAAAAACACATAAAACAGTAATATGGGAAAATAAAATTCCATTGGAACTGTTAGATATTTTGGCGTTTTATTCATTAGTTAACAATAGAATTCCGTGCATGTTTAAATCACTACGCACTTTGACATAAATGCTTTATACAGTTTCAATAGCGTGTTGAATTGTATTTGCACTCCATAGATTTCTAAATAGACTGCAATCCCATGACGCTGCAGTTGCCAGAACATCACAAAATTTAGATATCTCAGTGAAAAGTTACTTACGTCATTTATGTTCGTGTTATCTCACGGATTAGTCCAGTTCGTGTAGTGTTATCTAAATATACAATGGTTGTTATATAATGCTGAGGAAATATAAATATATTAATAATATACTAAAATGAACGCGGAATTCATATGAATACGGAATTCCTTACACAGTGTATATGCTCTCCTAACTCTATGATGTATACTATGTTGATATAACAACAGCGTATCTAATAAAAAATAACTCTACGTTTGTGAGCAATATTGTAATAATCTAGTTGTTTTTCAGTAAAGACAATAAACGATTTAGGGAAGTAACGTTAATCATATTGAGAGAATAGGCTATCGCTTGTTTTATCTTCTGCAGCTATATGTAGTATGGCTTTGATTTATAACCTCAACTTCTTCTTTGGTTGTATTATATTATAATATACTCGTAATTTATTGTGGTGTATCATACCCAATAAAATAACATTCTTTTCCTTTGAGTAATGTAGCTTATCATAATCACATTTGTTCCAAATCAATACAAAAGACTAAAACTAAGCGTTTGCTTATAAAAAAAGTTGTCTCTACTTACGTTAGTCCTGTGTATAAATATTTTGTATTAAGGTTGTGACAACATCCAGATCTAAATTAGTAAGTATTTGTTTATCGGATTTAACTCCTACGTAAACGGTTTATAGCATAACCAGAATTGGGCCAACCCATCCAAAATATATGACATATTTAGCCATATATGAAGATTAGATGTTAGAAAATATGATATAAAATTATTATAATAATATGAAATAGAATAATTAAATATTTAAATGGAATAACTACACATATTAAAATCGTAGTGGCGCCTCCGCCAATTCTTTAAAAATTGCTGATAGTATGGATAGTACTTTGATTTTATTAAATTTATATTCTCCTTCACTGATACTTTTCTACACTCTCAGAGTTGACTTTATCTATAGTTTTTAAACCTGTATAAAATGTAGCTATTTGCATAGCATGAGTAATAGTATTAAACATATTGTGGGTGGCTGTTATTGCAGGTGGCATGCTGCTTTTAGTCTCAGGGGATGAAATCAAAAAGACTATAATAAGTTTAACATTTTTAAATTTTTGTTGTCGAGTAAATTGAATTTATTACAACAATTATGAAAATTAACTACCAGATGCAATGAATGATTGTTATGTATCATATAACTAACATAAATTATTGGTAAGTACAACATCAACTAAAATATGATATATTAAATATTTATTTTAAGTTAATTGTTCTGAATATTATATTTTGGATTATTTATAATTTACTGTTTACGTTTATTTTTCATTTTTTTAAAGTTGATGTTTCTGATATTATTGGAGAGTGCATTAAATGATTCTGTACTAAAATACTAATACGAATACGAAAATCATTACTAGGTATTCTTGTTTTAGGAACTCTTAAATTATATATATTTTTTTCCTTTATTTGTAGGAACTGTTGTGATTATTATTTATATGGATGCATTGTGCTATCATTGTATAATACACATTTATAATATAATGACATAATATCTAAGAATTAATAACTTCCCTGAATAAGGTATCACATGATTAGGTAAGCTCTTTATTAAATATGGCTTTCAATAATCGTTTCTGAAGCATCTGTAACTGTTTTAGGTGATATATTCAAATATACGTCTAGATCCCATAAGTAATAGTCCCATATGTTTAACTCCTTTTGTAGGTGATATTTGGAACTTTCTATCTACAATGAGGTGATCAAATGTTGGAGAAGATCTAATACTTAAGTAAAACGGTACGTAGTTTTTTTTTATTTGAGTTTATCGTTAAGCATCGTTGTTAAAATATTTTATACATGTTGCATATATTTTTCTGTTTTTATTTGTAATTCCTTTCAGTTTGTCCTGTGATATAAAATAAATTTTGCATAGTTTAATAGAAATAAATATTAGAATAATATTTTCGTACTATTCTAATATTTATAATAGTATTTTAATTAACAAGTAAAGGAAATAAAAACAAAATCAAAGTTTAAATTGCACTGCTGTTCCTAAAAATAGCTGATACAAATGAATGAAATGAAAGTTCGTGAATGTCCGTAAATAAGTTAGATTACCTATAAGAAATTATATGTAAATCGAAAATATCTGAATAATAATATTAAAAGCCATTTATAGCTAGTTAAAATCACTACAAAATTATTCCTAAGTACATACAATATCGGGATGAAATACTATGCACCGACAATGATATTTGTGGAAGTTATTCCAATTCATTTGTATCATTATTTTAGTCTTCGGATACACCTATAGTAGTGAAATTACGTCCAACCAATGAACACAAATACTCTTGACATTATAATCATTGATAAGGTTAAAATGATCAATCAACCTGACAATTTAGATATAAATAAGGGGCTGGAATTGACGGAATACCGCTGTCAATTCCATTTTTTACAGTTTTCATACATTTTAACTATTGTAACTATGTACTATTTCACTGCCTTTGTACATAATAGATCCTTACTAGAGGCTGCTTTTCTAGAAAAATCCATGTTATTTCAATATTCAAAAGTGTAAACAGAAATTTTGTGAATAACTATTATCCTATATTTATTTTATAAGCTTCCGGTTATTTAAGTTATTTAAGGTTACAGTATGTGATTATTTTTTAGCATAAATAACGCTATTAATGAATACCGTTATAGTCTTTTTCGTCGTCGTTTCTTAGTGACTAAATTAATATCATTTGTGAAGACCATCAATGGTGGAAATGATGGAATGTGTAATGAACTGCAAGTGGATGCTGTGTGTAAAAATTTTTCAAAAGTTTTTGAAAAGTGCATTATAATTCTCTTTTAAGCAAGTTGAAAATCGTTGGCAATTACGCACGTATTTACGACAATCTACTAAGTTCGATTACGTAATATATTTTAAATACATCACAATGTGTCTATCAGTGTAACATTTGGTGTTTCTCAAATGTCACATTTGGGACTTCTTCTATTTTAGTTGTATCTATACAATATTGACAGTTCTTTTATGCATTGTGATTCTACTTATTTTCTGATGATTTACAAGAGGGTAAATAGCTTTTTCGATTGTTTTAAATTGTAAGATGTTATGATTTGATTATACAATTATTGTAAAACAAATTTTTCTTACAAATGTTATTCTATAGCATTTTCAGGATTACCGTGAATGTTTTTTTTGTTGTCATTTTTATATTACATACACAGAAAGACTAGAAATAAATTTAAATAAACTTTGTTAATTCTATTAATTACAAACTTAATAAAAATCATCATTACGCTTCTTACGATGATACCATAAGGCATTATCGAATTCATCTTCCTCAAAATATTTAATACACAAAAATTTGCAATTTGTATCCCACAACATATTTAATAATACAAGTAATTCCAATATTCTCACTAAGTATTTTGCTCTTACTGTAAAGTAGCACGTCACTCACACTTGTAATTAGTTCTAATTAGAGCTATCTAACATTAGTCATGCTAAGAATTTTCTCATTTATTTAATGTCAAAATATATAATGAACATTTTAATGTATTACATTTTTATGCATTTCTTTATTGCTACAAAGTGCTCTAATTAGTAATTACTATTGCTCATACCGGTAGCCGATAGCCACATAAAATCGTTGTATATGAATATTACATAACATTATATAAAAATATACTTAACTATAATAGAAGAGAGTAATAATAAAATATTCATACACATTAAAATCGCATTGGCGCCTCCGCCAATTTCTCGAAGTTGTTTGCTGGGTATGTTAAATTCATATTTTCGTTTATTGATAGTTTTTGCACTGTCGACTATGACGGCTTTAAGAGCTATATAAAATGTAGTGTGTTAAATGTACTGTTGGTTTATAAGTTAATAATAGATTTTTTTCATAATTAGAGTCGTCTTTTTATATAGTTTTCAATGCTATATAAGTATAGAGTTTATTTTAGGTAGTCTATATAATATAGAGTTTAATTAAATTTTATAGCTTCTAGAGTATCATACCGACGATCGACTGCTTCATATTAATGCATATCAAATTCCGCCTGTCACAATGTACTTGTGTTTTCAGTGTATTAGATATTCAGTATAATGGGTACTCTGGTGTAAGTACCTTTTATATTATTAAAATGAGTTGTTTAATTTTAATATATTCTATTATTTTGTATATTATAATACTCTAATATACACTTAATGGATAAATAGTAAAACTGAATTAATATCAAACAAGACTTATTATTAAATTATATTTTGTGCTTCCAAAAAAATATCTAATAACAGGAATAAATGATAGGACTAAACAAAAAGGATAATAATGACCACGACCATGGACAAAACCGGTCAATTAGGAGGTAAAAAATTCTGGTTTTGAAAAACGTCAGGTTTGACAGATTTATCTTGTTCAATAATACTGGTATTATGAATTTTAATCTACTAGTCTATTAGAAGTCCTCTAATCCACGGAAAACAGACGTATTAAACCTTTCTAATATAGTGGTCGTGGATAAATATATTTAGTAAAGAAAATTTTCCAAATAATGAGTATGTTCCTCAATAAAATTGCGAGCATTTTGGGACAATATGTATTACAGTAGTTGAAATTTAACATGTTTACATCTAACAAATGAACGTTAATTTGTTAAACGATAATAAAAAATAAACTGTTCTCATGGTGTAGAAACTAGAACGTACTTACTAAGAACTCGTATATAAGAACCAATTTTACATTACCTTGCACGGTAATGATGGCATTGAAGACACCTCTTTCTATTTATTGTCTTATGTAAATGTTCGTACTTTGTAAATAATTTAATAAAGCTTCATTGCTATTCATTATGAAGAAAGTTCCGTAGTTAGCTTACAGAGATATGGAAATATATTTCCTTACCTTGTTGCAGATGTGAACAAAGCATTTTGAATTATTAGAGTGCATTTTGTGGTAGAAGTCCAAATTTAATATGTGAGTGAGGATAGTTTAGTAAGTTTAATAGGTGATATATTCTATCCCTCATATTCAAACATAGACGGTCACTTCCTATGGGACGTACTTTGTTAAAATATACATTAGAGAACAATATGGCAAATAGACTGTTTTGATGTGTCCCAAGTTAAGGTAGTAGAGCATACATTATGTTTCCTTTTTTAATACTTTTCCATATATTAACTATATGTAGACATTAAAATTGCAATTGGTATACCATCACTCTTTACAATGCTTTTTAAAATCATATAAAGTTTTGGCAATGCTTGTTATAGAGATGGAAGCTTATTAACTTCTATAATAGGGTAAAGCATTTTGAAGTATAATAATTATTGTAACGGATGATTAAATGTAATATATGTAAGGGAGGATAATTTAGATTTTTCTCATTTTAAAATATAAATCGTTACATACATACATGTGAAAGTATAATACATAATATGACACACTGCTATGTGAAGCAGTTTTAATTGCATAATTTTTCAACCAAATTATCAATACAATTTACAGATATTATTATAAATATTCTATATGAATATATACTGTATTCACTCTACGACATTTTTATTTTTTGTTAATATATTTTATATAGGAAATAAAACTTATTGCTCACAGGAAGTTAGTTTATACTACGTCGTTTGACAAAATTTCAGGGTAAAGTAGTTGTAAAATGTACGTTAATATAATACTATGAACTATATATATCGTATCTAGAAACAACTAAGTCATTCCAATTGAGGCTGAAACTACCAGTGGGTAGTTATGATATTATTTTTAATAAATATCGCTATTAATAGCGTATTAGTTATATAATTATTTCCACTGCCAATTGAAATAATATAATTTTATTACTACTTAATTAACTTTTGAAATATATTGAATAGTATATCTTCACTAAGTTAAATTACTTAAAAGTTACTAGCAATATGAAGTAGGATATAGTATTATAACAACCGTATGTTGTAGCGTATTTGATACTAAAATGTTTTTAGAATATTAAAGTAGTTACAAAGCAGAAGTTACGTTACCAGTACTTAACCCTTTAGAGTTATCAACTAGTAGTAATTTAGAATGAAAATTACGTTTATATAAACCATAAATAATTTTTTAAAGTAGCTATTGCTAATCACTGTGCACCAAAATTACTTTAAATACATTTTCTGAATATACGCCATATTTATTTACAAAACGTTGAATGCAATAACGTTAAATCAAAATACTGATAACTACCGATAAAAAAATATCGTGTATCTACTACCACCATAATTACTTATTTAATTAGTAGTGATATTTAAAATAATGTTTCTATAATTTTGGGGTGCCTTCATGTTTTTTTGTTTCTTAGAAAAAAAAATTAAAAAATATATATTGAGCCGGTACCTCATTATTTGTTAATTTATAATTATCATAGAAAATTATGGGAGTGTCCACTCCAGATGAAATTATATGGTAGAGAAATAGTCTTAGTGTACGAGTGTAGCATTCATGTACGTAGAAAATGATAGTGAATACTTTTTAGATGACAAATGTTCAATTAATTTAGTGATACCTATACCATTTCATAATCTTCTCTTAATTATTTGGTCAACGTAACACATAAGTAAAAATTATTCCCCATTTTAGTCTCCCATCCGCTATGAAGCCATGACATTTTCGTGCCTTAACTATTGGCAAACTTTTTTAAGCCTTAAATGTAGTAGTTGGTGCATGGCAACGTCTAAAATTTGTTTTAATGTCTATAGTGTTACAGCTAGTGTTGTTGATGTACAAAAATGAAGACTCTCACAATTTTTGTATGAAGTATAATAACTCTGTGAAGTATGGGAATCCTGGGAAAGCCTTTGAATTTATTATCAAAGTGAAGTTCGCTTTTCTAAGCCATTACTAAATTTACGAATATATTTTCCTGTTTTATACTATAAATTACCCTAATGGAACAGAAACTAAATATATTAATACCACTTCATTAACACAATGGTTATCCACTGACTAATAAATGATGTCAGATATCTTTCTGTTATCGATAAGCTGATGGCAATACAAGGGAATGGCATGTTCTCAGAAAATTCAGATTCAGGAAAATGGAAAACAACTAATTTAAATTAAATTATAGCTGATAAATGGAATCAATTTGGTGTCTATGCAGCTTTTTTGGAAAGAGGAGAAATCTTCAAAAGACTCATGCCTCTAATGATCAGCAGGGTATTATGGGAATTTTATCCATTAAAACCCCTCCGCCCTTTTTTGTTCTACATAGATGATATTTAAAACAACCGTGTTCATTTAGAAATACGAAGTTTTAATATTTAATCTGAATCCAAATCTTGATACCTGGTATTAGTGTTTTAGTTTATTTGGCTCCAATATCCTTCATTTCTGAACATCTATTTCGCCATAATTTGATCGCCATTTCCCTCCTTATACCATTTTCATCTTTATTTTTACCGTATGTCCTACATCTTTCATCTGGGGTTCTATCGATGATATAGCAAGTATCCATGGATACTAAATGTTATGCTTCAAAAATTCTTATTGCCAACTGTCTTTATATCTTCCTCATATTATCGCCATTTTTTTAGTGCTCTGTGTTATTTGGGTATTTTATATAGCAGTACAGAACATGCTACTTACTGAGAATACGCCTTTTACTAGATATGTATAGACTGCTCATCAAGAATAGGAAAAAGTGTGAGATTCCCTAGGTATGGGTAGAAGAAAAAGTGAGGCAGTATTCGGAGAGTGAAGAGTAAAGATGCACTTTACCCGGGGCCAGGTCGAACTCTGTGTACATTCACATTCGATATATATTCATCGATATTAGCTCCGCAATGGTCTTAATTCGTCTGAGTAATGACCAGGCTACTTACTGCACATCTCGTGGGTGGTTTGACATCGCAGTTTTAAGACTTGGTCCTATTCTTTATGAGCTACAGCTCTCCTCATATATCAGTCAACACAATGCCGAAGCTTTTTCTGTTTCTAAATAAACTTGTACTAAATGTTGTTTCATTACCGATACCTTCTCAAAGAAGACTTCTAGATATTTCATAGCATCTTTAATAGTGATGTCTATATAAAGTACCTTGTCTCATTTATCGTTTCTTTGGTTACTAGTAGGATAGCTTCTGTTTTCTTGGCACTAACTGTAGCCCTATCTTATAGCCATTTTGCGATAAACTATATAATCCTTATACTATAAAATAAATTTTATTTCCCCTGTTACAATAGTTTATCAATCGTCGGCATATCCTATTGTTTTTACATCTTGTGGTGTAAATAGCTACAGTATGTCACCATAATACACACCGAGTAATATAGGACTTAATATGGAACTTTGTGGTACTTCACATGATATACTATGTGATTGTTCTCTTCAATCGTTAGCTCTCTTCTCTGTCTCTAAAGTAACTGGTTCTTCATGATCTTTCTCAAGTATAGTCGCATAAACCCTTATTTAGTTTATCTGAAATATTTTTCTACAATTTACTTCAAGTCAAATTTTAATATCACCCACTTTTCCAGTTACTATAGACATAGTTGATTCGTCCTTGATCTTGAGCTGTAAATGTAATGTAAAAGAACTCATTTTGATGATCACTTCATGCTCACTAGATATAATGCATGCAGGGATAATTATCTGAATAATTATTATTGTTTTTAATAGAAGAATAATAAATCCATATAGCATTTATACCAATCCCTCGTTGCGGTTCTTCGATTTTTACTATTAATCGTTCGTTATATCCATACCTTATGTTTTGTTCTGGTTTAAGAAGTTTTCTAAAAAATTGACTAGTTTGTTAGAAAAAGTTAGTCTTATTAATGGACTTCATTTTATTAATTCCCTTTCGTCCTATTCAGTTTCTTATAACGTATACAAGAAGATAATCCCGTCTCTTATATTTGGCCACGTCAAAACTATTTGCTTGACTTCAACATTTTCTTTTAATAATTTTTTGACAGTCTACATTATCACCGCATACGGTGAAAAGAGAAGACTCTTCATATTAAAGAATTAATCTTTAAAAAACTGACCTCTGTAAACATTTTACACTTTATTACAATATTAGATAAAAAACTGTAATTTCATGTATATATTTCATTTATTACATTAGGACCTGTTTAGTACACCATATGAAGAAGACAATTTTATATTATATATAAATAAATAACTGCTGTATATTCCTCTGTATGTGGAATAGTTAAGTATAGATTTTTATATGCACCTGCATATGCATATTTCGATAGTAATGGTACCTTCATTAGTAGGATATACTATTTCTTATTAGAGTGTGAAATTCAAGCAGAAGCAGACTATTCTCCAGATGAAGGTAGCATCGTTATCGAAACATGCATATCCAGGTGCATTGAGTTACTGGTTGTAGTTAAGGAAAATATAATAAATGTGAATTTTAAATATTACAGTAATACGAAACGTGAAATTAAGCAAAGATTTTACAGGTTATAACTATTGTTTTAATTTTAATTTTAAAATTCTCATATAAATATATAGCTCCCTTGAAATATTGATTGATCGTCTGAGAGGAAAATTGAAAAATCGCTAAACGCAGAATGTACTATTATTATAGGTAGTGCAGACATTCGCAGACATTGCTTTTTATGGAATGTTTTTAAAATTGATATAACTGACTAGTAATATTATAACGCTTAAGATATATTTTTCATGTTGTCCAATATAATTCAATGGCGATGTAATTCAAAATTTTAAGTTTACGTACTGGTAAATATATTTTGCAATAATTATATGAACGGTAAAATAAGAAAATTGCAACACTTTTCATTGAATACGTCACATAGTGAATAACTTGTAATTTGTTATGAGTTTTCTTTTACAAAAACTAGGTTCCTATACTTTTTAGAACCGCGGCACTGCAGTTAATTAAAATCTGATCACGAGCTTTTAGAGAGAAAATTTAAAATACATGAAGTTCGGAAATGGTGAAAGTTGTAAAAATTGTTAAACGTTATCAATATAACATTATCACATTAATGACTGTTGCGCAGAGTTATAAAGTGGTTGTACGTGCTTTACTTTATATTGAAATATCCTTTCCAATATATTTTTTAGAACAGAATGAAACTAATAATTCTTATTATTTGAAATTGTATATATTTGTATCTTTAAAATTATTGTGTATTTTATTTTATTGTTCTTTATATACTCTTTTAATAACTAGAAAACATTTTCATTGATGACTAGAAGATTTTAAAAAGTTTTAAAAACTCAAATGGGTGAACAAAATAATATAAAGCGAACAATTATAATATTTTCAAAATATGGCGAATGCGCCAGTATGATGGGTTATTTAAAATTAACCAGATTATTTATTTATCTCAATACCAACGTATGAAAATATTATTTCTGTTATTATTAAGTCTTATAAATGAATTCTTTATTTTTAATTTATATTTAACTCTTTGTTAAACTATTTTGTTTCTTATCTATGGTTTGTTACTGAAGTTTGCCAACTTCTTCGCGATAACTATAAAAGTACTCTATTATTTATTAGGAAATATAAAATTATAGATATTGTTTTAGGTAAATATGGTACTATAATAGTAATTTAATATTCTACAAGTGTGTTTTAACAGTAACAAATTAAATTCATATTTCTGTTGTTGTTAAGCGTTGTAGGTTAATTCTTTATTTTTAACTAGCTGTACCTGGCCACGCGGTGTTGTGGCTTTTTACCTATCACAAGTGTGACCTAATATATAATAGTAAGTATATAAAGACAGTGTGTCAAAATTTCAATGCAATCAGTAAAAAACTTTTGGAAATTTAAGATTTTGAAGAGACGGACATTTACATTTCTATTTATATAGAAGATTGGGTACTTCTTCTTCTTCTTCCTTCTTCTAAGGAGGTCTATCACTTATTCCTCTTCGATGAATATCATCGGTACTATGAGCTAGATCTATTTTTACAGAGGGTAGGCAGCTAACCTGGCCCTCTAACCCTCCTCTTACTTCCGGGTTTGGTACCGGCAACAGTACTACTATCTACCCAGCAGCACTGTAAGCTGAAACGGTAACGGCCGCGGTGTCTCAAAGCGGTAACCCATCCAAGTGCTAACTGCGGCCGAGGTTGCTTTACATCGGTGATCGGACGAGGATCGATGTTCAACATGGGTGGCCGTTGCCAAAATTCGATACATTGGATACATTTTTAAAACTACTGTTTTACCATTTTTCCACTTGTTGTTATTATTTGCTCCATGTTTTATTGCTGACGTTCTCGCAATGACTAAAGAACTTTTATTATTTCTTACGAAATGAACTATAATAGTTCCAATAGGCAAAAAGAATTTTAACAGCGATTTAATTATGTAAAAAAACATAGTAGAAAGAACTGTAATTATTTTAAAATCAACAGATTTACTTATGCAATATTTCAATAGCATTTAAAAAAAATTCTTATCCCTTTATCAGAAATATGCAAAAAATATAAAGTTAATTTATAATGTAAAACATACAATTGATTTAATCGAAATTTTGATCAGTCTATTCAAGCTGATTGTGGATGTGATTAATTATTGGTTATTGTTACTATACATACTCTACCTACTGCTTTTACTATGTTAAGGATTACTGATTACCTTAACGTTCGGTAAACCTGATAGGTTACTTTCGTAATTTAAAATAAAAACAAAAAATTTAATTTGATTTGTTCTCGGGAACCAGGACATTTTCAGTTAAAAACTGTTCAACAGTGTTTATAAAAAAGAGTCAAGAAGTAAGCTCAGGTAACGTTGGAAGTTATAAAAGTGAGTATATTACTCTATTGTTTGTAAAATTTATATATTAATTCTTTATTTTCAATGGTGTAGGAATAAATGTCAACCTTAGAATTACCTTTTATGATTTATTATTCGATATCATCCTATATTTCGTAGTCAACGGTATGTCGAAACTGTTGACTTTTTGAAGAAGTGTTGAAAATCGACTTTACAATACTTTAGTTTAAAAAAATTATAACTTTTATATAATTTGTCAACTTTAATAGCAACATTTCTTGTTACTATTAAAATTAATGGACACAGCAATTTATCACCTATTAATAATATCGAACTATCTATATTTTTTGAGCTAAAATGAAGTAACACAGTAATTAGGAGAGAATTAAATATATTATTATTGTAATTAAATTAAAAAAATATTTATTGAGCTACAATAGAGAACAGAATGATTTAAATAAATTTAATCGTTATACATCATAATTAAATTTGTAAAACATATACAAATATTTAATAGAAGTACGGTGACTGTAATAATATCAGTAAGAACCTGAATTGCTACAAAATCGAGAAGTTTATACAATATTTCTCACCAGTATTGTACAAAAGTCATATACCTCTTATTATTCAGTTATAAAATATGCGAAAATTTAGGTAATTTATAACGTAAAACATAATATATATTATGGAAACTATGATATTATAATTAATTAAGATAGAAGCTGAATCAGAATTCAAAAACTTAGACATAATGTAATTACACTCCACTAGACACAAATTGCAGCGATTTTTAGGAAGTATACAATTGAAGATAACGAAAGATCCGAAATTTATAAAAGTTGCGAAGTTATCAGTTGACAAATTTGTAATAAAATATATATATGATTATAATCTTGGCTTTGGATGGTAAAAAGAGAAACTGCAATGAAATTAAAGGAACATATGGCCCATTTAATGTATTGAAGTTTAAAACATATTCCGTTGTCCGACCTGCATTGGAAATAGATTGTAAAAGTAAATATTACCAATAACATGCTACTAGATGCCTTTGAAATTATCAAGATAGCTAAATGTAATAATGACATGAAAAAGTACAAGGGTTACCTAAAAGTTCGTTGTTTTGGTTGATAAGGCGAATAGCGACACGCATGTACCAGTGAATTGAGTGTTTACCTCATTACGGTTCACTATTTATTAATGGAAATAGTTATAAGAGATTATGTATTAGAAATTATGGTGCATTAAACCGAAATATATTATTCCTTCAATGCTCATCGACTATGAAGATTAATAAGAGAATTACAATCAGTGAACTAAACGTGAACTTATTTTTAATCGTAGTTTTTTTTGCCAGTAAGTAACCGTCTCTTTTGCTTTTCTTCATGTTAGCGGCAGAACTTCCATATTTCATGTCGATTTCAACCCTATTTTCATCATTTCCATCATAAACGGATTCTTTATTACTGAATCTGGCCATACTACTGATGATGCTAATTTAGTTGGCGAAAATAGCTAAGTGACGTGTAATCTTTCGGATTAGTGGGCAAATGGTTTCTTGTTTTATTTTTAATAAATCATCACAAAAAATCATTAAATATTAATTTGATATTATGTTTTCTGTGCAGTTATTATATTTAGATAACACAAATAAAGAAAGAACGCCTTTTTTGTGTGAATACACCAGTAAGATATGGAAAAGACAAAATTCTCGTTACACGTTGTTAGCGTAAGACATAATAAACTGGGCTAAATTTTAAGGTTGATGTAGATGGAGGACGTGGGAAATTTTATCAACCTCGCTGTTTCGTTAAATGTGAACGTTGATTGTCGCGCTAACTTGCATATCCAGGTCCCTAACGTAAAATTTACCATCACGTCCTGCATCATTAGTGGAACTCCATTTGTTGGATACACCACGTTTTATATGTGCGTCGGCGTGGAAGGGCTAAAATTAAGAATCTTAATAATATAGGCTAAACATTTCAGGCCATTATGCATGTAATGTGTGTTCCAGATTATTATTTTAACTGATTTTTTTAATTATTTATCTAGCTAATAGCTGGCCTTGTAATAATGCAATAGCAATTATTAACGAAGGAAATTAAAAACCTTGTGGTAACATAATTAAAATTCTCATTTTGTTTTGTCTGCCTGTCTGAATATAATGTGACAATGAATATCATACAATGGGAATAAATGTAAAATTATCCAGTCTTTTCCCCCAAAAAGTAAATAACCTTTGCTATATCAGTTACTACGGGGTGGTTACCAAATCATGCTGATGCTTGGATGGGTTTGCAAATTTGAATACTACAAGGCGTGGGAGAAAAATAGAGTGAGATACTATCGACACGTTCCCGTAATAATGAATTAATTATAATATCTTTAGTTTCAAAATCTTCTTATTAATCAGAATTAACTGTATAACTTATTTATTTATGTCTACATTGTAGAGGAATATATCGAACGTGTTCTATTACAGGATACATAATAATGTGAGTACATAATAACAAGATGCATAATAATGTGATATAATGAGTGTACAGCAAATGGTACATTATAGTAAGAGTAAAATTACTTTTGTTGAATTTTTCATAAAGAAATGCGATATACTCGTAAAATACGAATAGCGATATTAATCCGTCACCTTTTAAAACTAAAGAAATGTGAAATTAGACACTATGGGCATGTTTCTCTAAAATTAAGGCACTATTTACTCAATATTAAACTTAATTATACCCTTAGTCTCAAAATGATTCTGAAAATTATTTTGATTAATAAGGGAATAACTAACTTTAAAAATTAATTCACCGTTGTTTACATTTTGAGGAAAACATATTAGAAGAGTCGTAAGGGGTACATTACAGTAAGGGCAAAAATACTTTTTTTGAATTTGTAGTGAAGGAAAACGGCCGAAAATGTTTAATTAACGTCATATAAATGTTTGGAAATTCTCTCGTCTTAGAATTAATAATATATGTGTGACCGCGATTCCACAGTTATCAATATGAAATACAAAATAGGAGATTGTTACTTTTGTCACGTATTTAACGTGTGTAGTAATTAAAAACGTATACAATTAATTCAACTTGATAATTGTAAAAATGTGAAGGCAAGATCTGAATATATGAATATGAAAGAAGAATAATATTAAATTTGTTTGTTGAAACCTCAATGATTAGTCACCATAAAAAATTTTTTTAATGAAACCGTTTACACCAAATTTTTCAAAAAATGGCGAATGTGTCAATGTTATCATCACTTGAGGAGAAAAACATTTAGTTTTGTGATCTTCCTTACACTTTTGCTACTAATATTTATTTGTTACTGATATTTTCATACTATGCGTTGTCATCACCATGAATAAAAACGTTTTAAATATGTTGCTTTGTTTTACGATATAGATTCCATGCATATAATTTTATATACATAAAAAGCGTTTTTACTATATAACTTTTGAATTAATATTTATCTAATTCAATATCTTTTCCATTACAACAATGCCACGTGAGTAGTTCACTAAATTTAGTTGTAACTGTAGTTTTTGTATTTGGCAAAGACTTTGGTAGTATTTTCGACTTAATAGTACAATTAATCAGGCAAGAAATTGTAATATTGAAAGTCATCATCATTAGGTCATCAGTCCTAAGACTGGTTGGACGCTAACCTCCAGCTTCTCCTATCTTGTGCTAACCTACGCATTTTGCTAATTGTGCTACAAACTACATCCCTTACTATTTGCGAGCAGTAGTCTAATCTAGGCCTACCTCTGCCTTTCTTCACTCCTATTTCTGCCTCCAAAATATCGCGGACTATTCCCCCATGTCTCAGCAAGTGGCCTACCATTCTATCTCTTCTCTTCTTTATATTTTTCCACATACTTCTTTTCTCGCCGACTTTCTCCAATACTTCTTCGTTTCTAACCCTATCAGTCCATGGTATTTTCATCATTCTTCGGTAACACCACATCTCAAAAGCTTCTAATTTCTTCCTACTTGCTTCCCCTACCGTCCAGGTTTCGCAATCCTATAGTGCCGTGCTCCATACATATGTTTTTAAAAATCTCTTCCCTGTTTCTAAGTTTATTACCCCCGAGCATAAAAGTGCTTTCTTTTTGTTAAAAGCTACTCGACCCTGCGCTATTCTTTGTTTTATCTCTTTATCGCTTCTTCCATCCCAATTTATTTTACTTCCTAAATAAGTGAAGTCTTTATCTTGCTCCAATCTTTCATTATTAATTTGTACTTTCGTTTTTGCTCTGCTCTCGCGCCCTCTGCACACTAACACTTTAAATATTGAAAGTACATATTTTAAAAATAATCAAACATTTTAAATTATTTTTATAATTAGATATATGTGCTTATATTACAATTTATTCTATTTATGTAACATATAACACAGTGTATAATGTTAAATACCTGGAGGTGAAACATTTATGAGTCGTATTATTTTTCATCGATTTATTATTATGTTTCAATAACTACAACCCTTCTTGCTTTTCAAGCAAATGTTAATATGCATATATTTATTTTTTGCCTCTTATAGGAAGATGTCTTAAAGAAATTTAATAATTATTACTATTTTACTTCGAATTCTAATATAAAACTTAATTAAAACCTTTAATTAAGATTATAGAGAGATGAAAGTTATACTAAAACACAATATAATAATCTTTTAACTCTAATGGTTGACATGTGTGTATGTTTCGATAATGGTCTGTCAAAAATAACTAAAACTTAATATAAAAGTATATATCTAATTTTTTTTAGTATCAAATATTTTCCGATTACATTGAAGAGTATAAGCTATATATTCTGTAGGTATAGAATGCTAGTTAACCTATAATGCATAATTAGTAATACATACATACCTTCAACAAATACGGCAAGAAAATATTCCCTTTCCTAACATTTTATTTTTATGTTAAAGTACAAACAAAAACGAAAACAGAATTTGTATATTAGTTTTGAAAAAATCTATATAAATGTGTACAATTTTCATTACTTCAAAATGTTATGAAAATAAAAACTACTTGACTAAACATTAAGAATTCTCAACAATGTGTTCCTAATAACTGAAGTGTTATGTATTGTAATCTTCTCGATGTCGTAATCTGTAATCCCATTTTGAGATAATATATAAATACCAACAGATATGCAAAATGTTAGCCTAAGAATTCCTCACATTGAACCTATTTATCTGACTTTTGCTACATCCACAGTTTCATGAAAGAGTGGTTGACAGTTTTATTTCACAAATATAACAGCTTAAATATTTTCTGTCGTATTAAAGCAATACCAATTTCAACAGTTATTTTACTATATAACAGATATTGCATATTTATTAATGTATTTATTCTGTTCCTATTACTTTTATTTTATTATTTTAGTTTTATTACTCCTATAATATACATTTAACGGTACTTATATAATATATTTAATAAAATACCAATATGATATTTATAAAATTCATATTACTTCTTTTTATTCATACAAAAATAAATATTTCCTTATAATCGATAAAACAGTGAGACTACTTTACTGAGAAAGTAGTTCTTCTTTCAGAATATATCTTAGTATGTTTGCATTCAAATGAATTTAAAAACACAACACAAATAATAAATAAAATTGTCATTTCTACTAGGATCCTACAAGTCTAATATAAAATAATACAACAATATATTAATATATTATAAAATAATAGAACAATTCTTACACTCTCCTTGAAAGTAAAAATTTTATTTCTTTATGTAAGCGTCTTAAGATGCAAAACATATTCAGACGTTAAGGAACGATATTAGTTTATTTTAATTATGCCCCGCCAATAGCATAGCATCCAAAGTATTAGAGTGTCTGTGATTTTTTGATTTAATTTGACGTTTGGATTCGACTCTCAACTCGGGCTTTTGTCACCGAGTTTGAGGAATTGGTTGCATAGTTGTATGTTTGTATTATTTCCATCTGTACTGTCTTTACAAAAATCATATTTGATTATTATCTCCAAGTATTTATTTTAGTAATGTGAGTAATTTGTGTTTTTAAAAAATATATTGACGCATTTTACAAATAAACCATATATGACATTGATATGTAATGTAAAAGTACTAGCTCAGAATTACTTTAATAGGGAGATAAACTCTATCTCATTTGATATTCTCAGATTAAAGTTGTGGAGAGGTATGGTTATCAATAATACATGAATGTTATTAAACTTTGAGCAATTTATTTCCAAGAACGTATTTTTCTTAATTTTCAATATTACAATTTTCATATTCAATAATGTAGTTTGATCAATGGTATCATTAAACTGTATGTAATTAAATTATGTATAGTGTTCTCCTGTAACGATGAAGCACTATTTACTTACCAGTATTTTAAATTGTAAAGTCCTTTGTTAAACGAGCATCCTTTCAAATTTGCATTCGGGAACATGAGAACACTACCACATGACATAACTGTAAAAAGTAAAAATACACACATGCAACACAGATTCTCCCTGCCGCTCGTTTTTGATTTGTTTAACCAAAAGCAGGACCCTTTACTTTGGTAAACATGCTCAGAACTTTTTGTTAGCGTATCGTTACGCTTGTGTATTTATACTAATTTACAAAAACTGTTTGGAAACGGGTATTTAAAATAGAGGTATTTTAAAATAAAATGGTTGAACGTAAAACAAATTAAAATCAATATTTCTCTATACTATTACTCAAACATAATATTTTCTGCCTATTTAGAAAAGTTCATTATAGTAAGGTTAAGGTTTTTTAAATTTAATGAAAGAAAAATGACAGGAAAAGTTTAATAAACAAACGAGACAAGTAATTTGAAATTTTCACTTCTTAAATTACGAATATATGTGTGACTGTGACCTCAGAGTTATAACATGAAATACAAAATAGGAGTTTATTACTGTTGCTATCTCTTTAACAGTTAAACGCATTTAAGAATTAAACGCGTATACAATTAATAAGAGTTGAAAGTTATGAAAGATGTGCAGATGAGATATCAAAAAAGAATAGTATTAGGAAAATATAATTTTTTATTGGCATTTTATTATAGAAATCTGAATAATTAGCTAGCATTGCAATTTTTTGGTAATAAATCTGTCTATAACCAATTTTACAAAAATGGCGAATGCGCCATTTCTATTTCCTAGAGGATAAACAGGTAACTGTGGAATAGAATATTAAGTTGTGTACATATTGGATGATTAAATTAAATAATTCGTCAGTTTTGCTCAATATATTGCCCTTTAAGTTTGTTGCATTTCCGTAGGTAGGTTATATCATATGACAGTTACTGCAATTGCATTTTATATATTAATAATTTAACCACAGTCGTGTTCATATACCATGCAGTACCTATTGTAAACAAAAGCCTCCTTCAGCAGTAATACTTATATTATTTATTTTCCAAAAATTTCCTATACTTTTTGTTGTTACCCGACATCTAATTCTAAAAATCACGTATTTATTGTTTGCCTTCCTCCACATAGTACGCATCGAATGCAGCCACTAGATGTAGGCTTCATGAATCTGTTCAATACATATTATGCCAAAGAAATTGAAACGTGGCTTAGGAATCATCCGGATCGTGTAGTAACCCCTTTTATAATTGCCCGGATCTTTGCTGCTGCTTACAACCGAACAGCCACAATGGAGGTATCAGTCAATGCATTCAAGAAAACTTGTTTGTTTCCACTCAACAAAGATATTTTTCGGGAGCATGATTTCTACATTTTCGAAAATGAAGCAGTCACTTCAAACATCACACCTACCTTCGAGTATTCGGAATCGCGGTTGTCTAATTATTTATGTGCTGATATTGGGCATTCTCAGTCAGGAAATTCGAACGATTCCAATGAAGTATCAGTCCGTCAAGGGATTTCAAAGGATCAGGTCAACAGCAGCAAAGATTCTTGTTCACAGAACACAGAAAGAGAAGCCCCAAGAGGTTCCACATCGACTAAACAGTTTTATTCAAAGGCTTCTCTGGCTCGTCAAGAGATTTCAAAGGAGCAGGTCAACAGCAGCAAAGATTCTTGCTAATTCTAAAAATCGTTTATGCATGTGTATCACTTTATTTAACTGCTGATCAGTTGTCTTATGGATAGTTACATGTATTTATTTTGAGATAAACTCAACGATATCTACTAGAAGTAGGTACTTGTTGTGAGGCAGGAAAATAAGATACACATTTAATATTATGTGCTAGTATCAGATTTAAAGGAGTCAGAATAGCGGCCAATGTTCCCCATAAAACTATATTTCTGGCTGTATATAAAACCATAAAGCTATGCTCTGAAAGGGCTTCCAATTGAATAAATAAATATAATCATTTTCCTTCAGGGGGAGACATGAAAAGCATTTTTTCACAATTTTCATTTATTTTAAAGTGATTATTTTTCCTATGTTACATACTATTCTAAGAAGGAAGAAACTATTTATTTAAAAGTACCAGGTCACGCTCTCTGCAATATTATAGCAACAGACATATTTGAACACTATTTATCTTCAAGTGATATACGTTCTCATATGAATTAATATCCAGTGTCGTACAAATTTTCATCAATTCAACATTTCTTAGAAGTTGTTATGTGCCAGTTGCTATGTAAAATGAAATCATTTGTCGTCATTTACTTAATACAACTAATTCTCGTTAGTGGCAGATAGTTGCAAATATGTTTTACGAAATATTTATCCTCGATATTTCTTGATATAAGAAATTCATAAGTAGCAGCTAAAGTTTTATTAAATTAATTTACAAAGCAGGTATAAAATTGGATATACCAATCAGAAGAAACGTTAATACAGAACTATCTCGAAAAGTAAATATGTCTTTCTAATCAATTTCAAATAGATAAGAAGGTTTTGAAGAAGTTGGATTTTAAAACATAACATATTTATTCCGTTTTCTATTTCTGGAGTTAATTGTTATAAATGTCATCCGCAAAATTTATAAATTCAGTACCATATTCATTAATATCTATAGTCAGTATATCGATATTTTATTTTACTCTTGGAAAGGGAGTGGCGCCGTCGATGCAGCAATAAAGGCAGGAGATCCGTTTTCCATGAACACCGAACGATTGCACGTTTATCGATCACAGTTTTGCTAACCAAAGTATTATTAAAATTCATGATGATGAAAACTGAATGAATGATATTAAAACAGTTGATGATGAAAACCAGTTTTAATCAGATCCCGAGGATGCTAACTTGATTGGCGAAACGCGTCTCGGGAAACGTATAATTTTCGAGACTCGTGGAAAAATTATCTCGTGTTTTCGTTTTTATTTTACATTTACATTATACTTTTTCTAATACCTTTATTTGTGATTTAATAAATTGTGATAGTAAACATTTTTAATAATGCAGGTTTCTGGAGATAAACTGTAATTATACTGTTAGTGTTTATGTTTCGATTAAACTAAAATAAAAAAAAATAATCTTTATTTTAACAGCTTTAAGCACAATATTTAATAACTTTACAGTACTAAATATGAAAATAGTATTTGTAACTTCTACATTAAAATAAAATGTGTATGAGGCTGGATATAATTTGATATAGAAATTTAAATGGCTTGCACATAATGAGTATATCAGTATGCCTATACATAGCATATGGCAGTATATCATAAATTCGTTTTTGCTCGTATGTAGCCATAGGAAATGAAAAAGAAAATTATGTTCTTGTCGAATGGGAGAATATTCCTCAGAAAACCATTCACCACTTGCTCAACAGCATGCCCATACGAATGGAAGCAGTAGAGATAAAAGCTAAGAGAGGATCAACTCACTACTGTTTTCAAATTCTTACGATTTAATTTCGCCTCCAAATTGTATCTAAAGTTTTTCATTAAGACCCCTAATGAAAATTAATTTAATTAACAGTTTCATTGCATTTGACATTATTGTTCTCTTGTATTATATATTGATATTCTTCCCCGATTTCTACCATTCTAAATTGTTAAATAATAGTTGAAGCCATTTACACTTCCATCGGGCGTAGTGTGAATCCAAACATATTCGAGCGCAATGCATCTGAGAGATTCCATAATCAATTCTTACACAATTTAGATTTTAATGAAGGAAACTTAATTAAATACTTATTTTAATTAATGCAATACAATAATATTTCACACTAGTTTTTAATCGCAATTATTAAATTTACCTAAAAGAACTCATTTAATGTTGTAGAACAATAAAGGAAGATATTTATAGGAGAACCAGCCAGCAGCAGACGAGTTTTTTTTGTTTTATGGACAAAACACAAACATGAATTAGTATTGAACAATATTTTGAATACAGAAAACAAACCACCTATTTCTTCATGTAAAATTCATAAAGTTATATATAAAAAAATTGGACGTGAAAGTTATAAGTAACTGTTTATCTTAAGCGTAAAGAATTATAAATTCTCTTCATCATTTCAGCACGTTCCGAACAGAAATACGCGTCACCATGTTGGTAACGCTATTTAGTATAAACCAATAATTTAATACTCAAATGTGTTAATTATACCATAAAAAGCCAGAACAAGTAAGTGTCGAGATCATAAAAAATATTAATATAAATAGTAAAAGAAATCTAATAAGATATAAAAATGAAAATAGTGACGTAATCAGGCGCAATGCATCTCACAGATCCGGGTGGTAAATACAAGGCCAAGGAATGGGAGTCCAATTTAATATTCATAATATACACACGAAGCGGCAAAGAAAAAAAGTGACTGCTGGATCTCACAGATCCGCTGCACTCGACGGAGAGTTAAATGCTTTAAATATAAAGTGTGTCAGTACGCTTCTACATATAATACTGCCGTATATTGTACAGTATCGTTTTCCTTTTATGTAGCCACCGAAGAAAAAGAACAAAAAAAACTTATTGTTTTTATCAAGTATAAGTTCAAGAAAAATTATGATTTCGAATGGAGACATTGTCCTTGAAGAATTTATCTCCCTACTTTTTTTCAAGGATGGAATTTCTATTTGGTAGGGTAAACACTATAGCTGTTGGATAGTTAAGGGATTATTTTTGTTGAAAAATTTAGAAAAAAAAATGAATACTCAAATTTCAGGCTTTAATCCTATATATTTACATTTAAGAAAATAGTATATATAAAAAAATCTGTAGTTTCTAACATAAAACCCAACAAAACACAGTTGATGGACATATTTTACAGTCATTGGACAAAAAAAATATAGTTATTGGACGCAATTTCTATAAACCAATTTACTGCTAAATGTAATGAAAAATACAGATTTTTGACAACGCAATGCCCAAACCCAAGAGGACTAGCTTAATGGGCATATCCAATGAAAAAAAAAACAATTAACAGTTATTTTCCTTCTGAGCTGACAGGTACATAGAATGAAGATCATCGCGTCATTAGTGTCATCGTTTACGCTCTTATTTAAATCGTCACTACAACTATCGTCAGTATCCTCTTTATAGCAAAAGTGGTACAAATAGTCATCTTTCTCATCCTCTGGCATATGCTCACGATGTGTAGTAGGAACACGGGATCCATGGAAATGTTTCTGGCAATTAGAGTATGTTAATACTGTTTTTGCCATTTTCTTGAGACGAATAAAATCGGTGTTTCGCTGCTTTTCTACTTGTTCCTGTTTTCTTTCCTCCCGTTTCTTTTTATTTTCTTCCTTTTATTTCTCTTGTTGGAATTTTAGAACTCTCTTAGCTTAAAAATTTTTTGGATACTTCTCTGACGTTTCCATATTGAGCATATGGAGTCGTTTCTATATTGCGTTTATTTTTCCATTTCGGAGATTTGGGTCACGCTAAATATAGTGAAAGTATGGATGACGAGCAGCTAGGATAAACATTCTCTATTATATTCGGTGGTGTTGGATGAATTTGCGTGGTAAAAATCAGATTTCTAGGAGAACTTGGAAGAATTTTATTTACTGTGCGATGAAGGATCTATATTTTAATTTTTAAAAATGGTCGACAAATTAAAATAGGAGTATTTTGTCGACATTTCTTTATTAATTTCACTAGTCAAAATAGATGACTGCTGAAAATCATCTGTAGGTTTGGCTATCTTCCCAATTTCATTGAAGTATTTCCACAGTTGACGAAGTTTTAAAAGATACTCATTGCTTTTTCCATTAACCTGTACATCATTCAATTTATCTATGCAATCCACATCCAGTATACTGATGAATATATTATAATCCATTGTAGGTTTCATCATGTCTTCCCCATTTGTACATAACTCTTTGTTTTCTTTTTCGCTTTCTGAACCCAGACAATTAGTATAATCCACGGCATCAGCATTGAATGGATGAAGATCGCAAATCCGAAAACTCTATTTAGAGTCTGTTACACAAAACGCTCAAGTCGTAGGTAATGTGGGATTGGTGGCCATCTACAAAGAGAATGACAGGGAATTCAGTATTTTGTTTCACTAAGTTTGGATGAAATACATTAGCTATGTATTCATAAAACACTTCTGCGGTCATCCAACCACGCTCACTTCTTGCAATACCGCAATTTGGTGGAACAGATGTCACAATTTTTTCAGAGATCATTTGATAGGGGTAAACTATCATTGATGGACAAGTATGAGCAGAGGCAGAAAAGGTAAACATAACGGTTACACTTTCTTTGAGGATCCTTTTTCTACGGAATACACGTTTTTGGTTCCTTTTTCGGCCAATACTTTTCCTGTAGATTAGCATATTTGAAAACCAGTTTCATCTCAATGAAAATACGGGATTAACTACTTAAAATCGTTCCCAAATCGTTCTCTGTGAAATACTCATTCACTTCTTGAAATCATTTGCGTATATTGGACTCAGTCATACATGCACTTGCAGCAGAGGCAACCTCGCTTTGCACTTTTGTAATAGTTGGATTTATTTTCAAAAAGGCCAGCCCTTGCTTGGACGTTTATTGTTAAAAGGATTCGGTCTTGGATTACGGTCTAGGAAGTTTTTTACACTTGATAGCAAATCTTCTAAATTTCTGGGAAAGCCCCCTTTTCCCATACTAGGTATCTAACTTACTAAAGGTTGTTCTTCATCTTTAAACAGATACGGTGTAGAGCCAAAAGTATCCTTGCTGTTAGGATATTTAAGCTTAAAATGAATTATAGACTTCGGAATGCCATATTTTATAGAATCTGCCCTCACTGTACTGATAATTTCTTGTCTTGTAGCTCCTGAAGCGCCAATTCAACTTTTTATGAATCATAATGTTTTCGCTTTGGCATCCTATACCTCAGATTTCTGAAAACAATTTTATTTGTATTCTTCAGGATCTCATACAGCAACCATTACTAAAAACAGATTAATATTTTGTTATTGGACATGAACAAATTCCCCTCTTCAATTCATATACACACTTAACCAATAAATAACACATATAATCAAGGTCTGAACTTACCCTTGAACGGAGAAGTATGCTATTATGAATGAAAATATGTTGACTATAAAGTCCATGCAATTTTTTTGTCTCTTAAAGAATAATTTACTAACTAAGAATTTTCCGCCACATAAACATGTGACGAACACTTAAACACACCAAACTACTTTTAGGCGCGATTTTTCTGTAACTACATCAAGAAAACGTGCCGGTGTATGTATCCATTAACCAGTAGCGACAAATAGTGCGTAGGAGACCTAAATATAGGTAGAATTAATGCAAGTGTCCATCAACAGTAGACTGTCCAACAACTATTGTGTTTACCCTAATCCAGAAGAAATTAATACTTTCCCTGAACCGTTTTCTCTTACACTGTTAGAATGAGTGTACGAAAATTTAGTATAACACTGTCATGTTAACGACGACCTAACATCGAACTAAAGAACAGGCTGACTCCAGGCTATCTATTCTCACATTGGGTCTGAATATTATAGAAGCCTCGAGGAACACCTCGCGATAAAATTCTGATTTCTCTGCAAAAGCAGAACTTTCCTTTAGTAAACACCAGAGAAAATACGGCGTTTTTTATGTTGGCGTATCGTTATGCCATGAAAAATGGTGTCGAATTCCGGTCTGGGGTTGTTTATTGGGCAGCTAAGAGCATCGCTATCTGCACTCAGCAATGCTATGATTTACTGCCCGATATAGACGCCGCGCTGCGGTACACCGGATAGCAGGGCTAGATTTATGGATTTCTACTAAAATAAACCCGATTTTAATTATCACGGGCATTAAAATTAAATAAAAACACAGCAAACACAGTCACGCCGTATTCCGTGTTTACGAGAGAATCTGTTAAATTCCATCGCAACGCTTTTCCACTATTTGCTGGTAGTGGAACGTGACAGTGAATGTTGATACATATTTGCAAGGCACGTCAGAAATATAGGTTCACACATTTAATTATCCTTTATCATTACAGATTTATCACGTCGCGCTATAAAGTTCATCACGCAGAATAAAGTACACAACAAGCTATAAATATATTGCAAAATTTGTTAAAATTTATTGTATGAAGAATCGCGAGTCATGTCGAATTAGTTTATGGTTTTTGTTGATAAAAGTGTTGAATTAGTATGAATCTCAACGATCTCAATCTTGACAGTCACTTGCAGTTGAAGGATGACATCATCACCATTTATTTAAATAGTAACTTAAACTATTTTTTATTGTAATTAAATAAAAGATCAGGTGTACGCTATCAGATGCAAATTTTATTATAAACCCAAGAATACAGTGGGTATTCAGTTCCGTACTAGCACAGAACTGACAGAAATCGAGTACTTGTTCTTATGTCTGGAAAATGGAGGGGCATTAATAGTTTATATTCCTATATAGGTATTTATAATTATGTAAATCGTACTGTCATCCAAGGTGGCGAGCTGGACGGAGTATTTCTGTCAACGGAAATAATTTTATACCTTTCCGTGAGCATGTGTGTGTTTGACCTTTGTAGAATATTTCCAAATATTTAAACTCATTAACTATATCATAGTCAATCAAATTTATTAAACATAACTGTTCGAAATACTTACAACGCCAATTACGAGTATGAAAGGTTGTCGGATAACTCTTTGTAGTTAATTACATGACATCTTGAGAAGACTCCAAAAATCATAAATTTATATCTATTTCGTATAAACCGCATTTTACACGAAGATTCAAAAGAGTTTACAATAATTTGGACATGAATGACATTAGTGCACTCTGGCAACAAATTGCAATAACTCTAAAGATATGTAAAAATAATAATAAAAAAGAAATTTATGGAATCAGTTGTAATACGATAAACAGAAATTGAAACTAGCTTGAAGGAATATATAGGTCTCTTCAGTAAAATATGACAGATCAGAAAAATTTGCAGTTGCCCAACATATTTTTGAAAATAATCATAGAATAGGCCCTTGTACCTTAAAGCTAGTTAAATTACAACTAATATCAGGCTATTGGATGCGTTCGAAGGTATCGAGTCTAAGACAACTAAATGTGATAACCATATGAACAAATATAAAGTCTCTATCTAACACAACGTTGTTTTGGTTGACATGGGACTAACGATATTAATAGATCAATAAACTCAAATTTTACGGTCTACTGATCATGAAACGAAAAGTAATTAGGTTTTAAAAGCAGTGATGGGATAAACTGAAACATATTCATTGTTCACTGACTATGAAAAAAAATATATTGACAAGGAATAAGGCTATCAGGAAATGCAGTCAAACAATGTATAATCTTTTGGTGTTTATGGAATGATATAGAAAACATAAATTACTCTAAATAAACTTTACCCCCTAGTTAACAGACGTAATACATTATCTCAACAAAATATGCTACTGATTTTCAAAACGATATTTAGACCTGTGCTGTATTGAACTGTGTCGTCTGTTCTATATGGCATAATATTTCCAATACCTATGGAATACAAAATATTACTTAAAACAAACTACTTCGATTACTGGCAAATAAGCTGGTAAATTAGTACACAATAATTACACGAGAACACATACATCAGACGAATAAAATATTTTATCGTGGAATTGGCACAGAAATTTTATAGACGCCACGTATACACGGCACCACTTATACAATAATTAATATACTTACAGAATACATCCCATATACACAAGTATCTACACGAAACATTTAATGACTAACAACACGAGACACAGTAAGCATCTCATCCTGCAGATCCCAACCCCTACATTCCCCCCATTCATTCATCCATGTACTCCTTCCACAGCCACAAAACTAAATATCATATAACTTATTATAAAATAATTATAAATATAAAGAAATAGTGGCCAACCAAAGGTTGTTAAATAACAAACAGATCATGAAAACACGCCTCCAGGACCCTTAGTTCTCTAAAACAGGATATTTTCAACTTTCTTGTAAATTTTTCCTATGAAACACGAATGTACACGAATTCTTAAATTACGGAAAGGATTTTCCTGGTGCTGTTGATAGTAAGTATCTTAACATTTGCTTCCATCTTCTAGGCTAATCATGAAGAAAATTGGTGTATTTTAAACTATGATGCCTTGTTGATGTGACATTTGGTGTATGAAGAAACATCACGTATTTTACACCATGAAGACTTGCTGAAGTGATATATTGAATCTATCTTCTTTTATACCGTTCTTCCTTCGGTCTATCGCTGTTACTAGGAAACGAGCGAATTCTGTGAACTATCTATCCCGAACATGTGAACTTTGCCTAATACCCACTCTTATAGTGGCGTAAGAATCTTCTACTTGCCTAATATGTAACGAACAAGAAACCCACGGTTTACATTTTATCCTAGGAATGGTAAGTCTTCTACACAAATGTCGTCCATTCTGTATAGTTTGCCCGAGTCCACTGATACATGAGTCGCGAGATAGTATAGAAGAATCAGTTGGCCATCCAAGTGACGGCAGCAACGAATTGTGCTTGACATTTAATATTATTATACGCCAGGCATATGTAAGCATAAGCAACAAAATGCCCTGAATCTGTTTTTAGGCTTGCAAAATATCGTTATTACTTCGAATTATTGAACTGTGAAATCTAATAGAACCCTAAAAATGATAATCTACTGAAATATAAACTGATTTAAATTAACGTTTTTGTAAAACACGTAGCAATTAAATATTTGTTACTTCTTCCACCTTAATCGAGATATGGAAGAATGCAAAATCAAAATGTAAGAACTTACCATTATAAATAATGTTTGTTTTATAACCAAATCGTTCGCCAGTATAATAAGTTCTCCCTTTATTGGGAGATAAGTAGTGAAAAGACTTAGTCTTCCAATTTAACATATAAGTACAGTGAAAACTAACGTACGTGAAGGTTGCCAGACTTTCAGTACACCAGAAGGAAATCTTGTTTTTCGTCACAAAAGCTCCTTTGCCGCAACAATCCGATTACCGTTCCCCTGGCACCTCCATTTTCACAAATATAAAACTTGTTACCAGCAGAACGGATGACTACGTCAATAGATGCTCTTGCGGAAGGGTTGAGTGAATATAAATTAATCTGAGATAGTTAAAAATGTACTGCTTTATAAATTAAAAACGAGATATACAGAAACTTGCTATGTTTCTGGATTTTGAATATTATTTATCCATTTGAAGTAACATTTACTTTATTATATTTGCTATAATATATGCAGCAGATAGCTTGGCTAAAGACTTGAATAGAATGGTTACGTATCATAAATGAAAGTCTCTTTACCTACGTTCTTCATGTCATAAATGAAGTCTTTGAAATCATATAAACTTTTCTAAATTATTATGATTTGAGCATGGGCAAAATGCTATTTGTTGTAACAATTAAAGATTGATTCTCTATAGGTATGGAAATAGAAAATTGTATAAAACTGAATAAAAACAAGGTAAAAAAATCTAAATGTAATCCGAACTGCTATTCGAATGCCAGATTGTCATTTGAAGAACATATTGACCACGCTGTTAAAGTAATATTTATAAAGTTTAAAACCCTGTACAATATTCAAATATCAATTAAGCAAAGATGCAAAGTTAAAACTCGTAAATATACTCATGTATTCACTCACATATAGGATGTTAACGTTCAATTTATTACATTACAATATTTTTACTCAAAAACATAACAGCAAAGAATTCAATATGTTTGTTCTCTGTTTATTACATATCGCATAGAAAACATATAATATCTTATTTGATACAATCAGACGAATTAAATGTAGAAGAAAAAGTTTATTAATGCATATGTTGGTACAAAGTAAAACCATTTGTTATCTGCATAATTTGAATATTAAACGATCTAGAGTCCCTATTCTTACATACCATAATGGTATGCAAAATTAAATACATATAGCATGCCTTACGATTGTACACAGAAACTTGGAAGATATTTTTCTCATGTTACACAAACTGCATTATTTAGAATTCCGCCGTATTTAAATGTATACATCAATTAATTTAGATTAATTAAAATATATTATTACATACTTAAATATCTTGTAGTTTTGGTAAATAAGAGATTATGTTTATATGTTTATATCCTACATTACACATTCCATATTCTACGATTTACTATATATTTTCTACATTGTATATTTTACATTCTACTTGTATTTATAGTTTGTATGTATTTTAATTAAAAAATAATTAAATGTTTTACTATATTATATATTATTATTCATTATTAATGATGTTACTAACTCATTTATAACGTTTAGGAAATAATAACATATTTACAAGAAACTATTTAAATCCCACTCCAAATAACAAATGTAAATAAACTTATATTGATTTCGTCATATTAGTTACTTCAAATGCTGGGACCAACAATAAAATTGTCTGGTCTGAATATATTCATAGGAAATATTTAATCACAAATAATACTCAGTAAGTAGTTTCAATAATTACCTAATAGTATTGCTATTTATTATAAGGGAAATGGCGCTGATAAAAATTAAATAGTATTTTCAATGTCATTTGAATGCAACTACGGTATAACTAAAGAACTCAATTTTGTCAACTATTTTCAGTATTTGTGTTATATTTAACATTCTCGGTGACGTGAATATTACTATTTCGTGTATAGGCATTAATTTAAAAATTTCTATACTCCTAAATATAATACAAAATTACTAATCTACACCTGTACGGTTGTGTGAGGGTCATGGGTTCAACTGAAATGCAACTGAGGCTGAACTGACTTTGCACTGTTATGTCACTTATGCATGAATAGGTTTTAATGCTGATGACACAGATGCAGTAACACTTCTCCGACTAGTTTGCTAAATTAATAATGAGATAACAAGATATTATACGTTTATAATATTTAACTATTTTCTAATTTGTTATTGATTAATTAATGTATTCATAAGTGCAACTGCCTGGGTCAGTATGCTTTTAGAAGACAGAAAAATATCAGCATATACCAGTAAAACAAACTATGGACTATAAAATACGAAGAAAAAGAAAAGAAAATATAAAGATAATTCATACAAAGGTAAGAAGTTAAGGTAATAAAATGTAAGTAAAAATACAAAATATACATAAACACCCATTTGGTGCTATTAGATTATACAGTGGGTTTGAAAAGTTATGTATAAATTCCATATTTTTAAAAGTTATGACGCCATAAATTTTTCTTAATAGAAAGCCCCATTTTTGATTACGCCATTTGACAAAACTTTTTTTTGTACCTGCTGTAAAGTGAAATAAGGTATTGATTATATAAGCAAGTTAATTTTTTAAAGCAACAGAAAAATCGTTATAGTAGTCATTGAGATAAAACAAAATCTTCACATCGTTCACATTTAATGTTTGTTAGTATTAGCATCCAAACCATTAATTTTCTTAATTATATTAAGAATTATTATATTTGATTAATTTTGTTGTATTAAATATCATTAATAATTACAATTTCATTTGTTGTGATAAACTGTTATTCATACACATTCTTATGTAACCACTTATTTATTTTATTTCACTGTACATAGAAAAGAGTATACGCATTTTAAATAGCGTAATAAAAAATTAAGCTTTACATTAAAAAAAAGTATCGAGACACACCAAAAATACGGTCGAAGGCATTAAGAGATAGCTGTCAAAGTGACATTCCAAATACATCCTCTGACATATTTGTGTAATTTTCAAAAAAATACATTAGTAGCTACAGGATATTACTGAAGTAAAACTATTACCCACTTTTATAGCTTTTATAACACATTTAATCATAAACATTTAAAATTTTAACTCTATCGGTTAAGTTGAAAAGCAACTGTTAATTATTTTTCAAGGAGATGATACCCAATTTACTATAAAATTGTACATCTACTTTAACAAAGAAGATAATACAATACATTAAAATGCAGTCTCGTTAACTGCATGGAAAATCTGTGACGAGAACTAATTCTAAATTATAATTTTAAGTTGTTCTTTGTATGCTCAAACCGGTATAAAGGAATTTCAGGAATAATACATTATAACAATGATGTTGGACTGGAATTATTCTATGCGATGTATATTATTTTCGAGTTATGGATTGTTGTGTCAAATAATTATTTTTATAGAAAAAAACATACCATTTTTTTTCGGTTAATAAAGAGGAATTCGTTTAAAAAATTATTGTTAAACATGACATATCAGATAAAAGTAGTTTTTTATGTAAGAGTGTCTACACAAGGCTTTCTACAGGCTCTCGTATTTGGTTATTTAAAATTCTACATCGGTATAGGCAAATGGATAAGGTCAATTGTGTATTTTTGGTAGGCAACAACTGTTTTTAGAATTCTCAGGGGGATCGGTGGTAAGTTTACAACTGAATTTTTGTAACAGAAGTATCCTCATGTTGTTACTATCATGAAAATATGGATGTAAGTAGATGTTTTACTTTAAACTCGTAACCGTTATTATCCAAAAAATTTGCCAGAAAACATAAAATGTGTAAATAATAAAATTCATTAGCTATGTTTAACTTGACGGTATACACAGAAAGTGTACATAATTTATGCAGTTTCCAACTCAAAACTGTTTTATTATTGACGTTACGTTGAAAAGTTATTACTAAAAGTGGTATAGAAATTTATTGTCGCTACAACTGCCTTTAAAGAAATTACGATGCTCACGGTTACTCAGATAGAATATAAACATTATTTCCACTACTATTCTCACTACTATTTCCCTTTTCAGATTGGCGGCCAAAAGACGGACCTTCCGCCCGTGAAAGTCAGTTTTAAACTCACCACTCTGCGAATCCTAAAAAATCATTGACTACTCAAAATAAACGGTTGAATAATAAATTTAATATATTTTAAATACTTATTTTCGCCAAGTAATTAGTAATAATTAATGAAATGTTAAGTATAGTATCAATTTACTTCCACCTGAGATACAGAGTCTTTCAATAGGGACGCTCGAAATTTGCTAGGTTATAGAGGCCATGTTGTTAAATCAACATCTGTCAAATTTATTGGAATTGTTCAGTAGTATATGGAAAATTACCATGGAAGGTTATAGCGTTCAACGATGTTTACAAATCATCAAATTTTATTTTCAAAGTCAATGCTCCATTCGAGAAACGCTCTTATCCTCGCCACAACCGTACTGCCGAGTCAACTATTCGACGTTTGATGCAATCATCAACCGGTTTGATAGATAATCAGTCAACACCACCGAAACGCAAGGTCTACTAAAAACATTGTTGCTGTGCGTAAGAGTGTACGGGAAAACTTGAGGCAGCCAATATCTCATAATAATATGTCGTTCATAATAACTTGGCCTTTCTGCGACTTCAACTTGTTGAATTTTGCGTCGGGACTTAAGTCTGCAATCGTATAAAATCCAACTGACCCAAGAACTTAAACTGACCATAAACAATGCCGTGTGTTTACTGATTGGGCTCTGAAGCAGTTAAAAAAATCATATTGAGTGACAAGGCTTATTTTTAGATGAATGGTATAATACGAATCCACACGAGATACACCAGCACTTCTTTCAAAACGAAATTGGCATTGCCATAACCGTCAACGGCGAGTGCTATCGATCAATGATGAGCAACTTCTTGTGGCCTAAACTGGACGATTTGGATACCAACGACATATGGTTTCCACAGGACGGCGCTACCTGCTACACAGCGCATTTCACGATGGAGATTTTGAACGAGCGATTTGAGGGCAAGGTTATCTCGCGCAGCGGCGACCTGAGCTGGCCACCGAGATCGTGCGATTTACGTCTTTCGACTTCTTCCTTTGGGAGTAAAGCGCAAATAATTGATGCCCTCAAAATCAACATTACAAACGCCATCCAGCAAATTCAGCCAAATTTATGAAAAAAATCATCGAAAATTGCACCTCCTGAATACGTACAACCAAACAAAGTTGCAGAAAAGATTTGAACGACATTACATTCCGTAATTAATGCCATAAAATATTCTTTCAAATAAAAAGAATTGAGTGGATATTTCACACACAACTTGTTTTATTTACATTTAAATATCGAACGTCATTATTGAAAGACCCTTTATAATAACTATGTAATCTACATCACAGAATAATGCGACACATAGAGAGGTACGAGTATATCATATTTGTGACCTACTTACACCTGATGTAATATTTCTTTCATAATTCGCGATTTCACTCCTATTCTGTACGTTTTCAATTTGAATAACTTGGAATAGTATATTATGGTGAGATGCCCTTTCATGTGTTTCCCGTATATATGCGGGTTATACATGTAATACAAATTTTACGTTTTCATTAACTAAAGTGGAACCTGAAAACCCAGAGGGTGTATGCATTTCCCTTCTTCCAATTTAAACTATATTATAATCACAAGAAATATACCAAATGTGTTAGTTAAATTAAATAAAATACACTAGAATCAGCATCCGTCTTAAAACCATCTTAGCGAATTTATAATATAGAAGTAGAGAATAATCCGTTGACATTTAAAAAATTAATTTAAAGCTTAGAATAATTAATTTATCCAATTACGGATATAATTTATTTCTTAATAAACGTTTAACATATATTTTCCTTCAGGAACCATTTAGATCTAAAAGATATTGCAAAAAAGCAAATTCAATTAACGTTCTTCCACAATACTAAGAAATGGCGGTTATTTCATATAGTCGAAGTGGAATAATTGCTTCTAGATTTATGAGAGGTGTATTATCGTAGAAGTGCATGCAGTGGCGTTGCGTTCAACTTTAAACTTTACTTTGATGTCTAGATTTGATTTAATTTTTGGGTATATTATAGAAAAATATAAAAGGACATATTTGTCTTTTGTAATATAGTGAATTAAACTGGTAGAGAACACAGTGTCTTAAACGAGCATAAACTAAACTACCTTAGTTTAACTTTTTTTATTTTTGAGAAAAAGAAGAATTTAGAAATCCATACTTTTCTATAAAGCAATCACATATATTAGGCTAAATATATAAACTTAGAGAGAGAACAGATGTAAATGGGGTAGTAGCTCCGTTTAATATTACTTTCTAAAAAAAAATTAGATAGATTCTACTAACATAGATTTTATCGATTTAGATGAATATTCCACGGATTTGATTTGGCATTTGTCCTGGACCGGCGCCGGCGTACTGTGTACGGCACTGATGAGAACTAATAAGTTTGAAACAGCTGTCTGTCGTTCGGTTCTCATACGGGACAGATGTTGAATCCTACCCGTGGCGGGTTCTCTTTTCTGAAAAAATTAGACTGTTGTTTCTATACCCGCTTTGGTAAACATTCTGCTGTTTATTTCATTCAAATAGGTCAAATGATTTTGTGTGAATCTTTTCAAATATCGAAACCAACGCTCGACATGTCGATATTTGGACATGTCGATTTTGACCTCCTTAAATTGTTTAAAAGTAGATAAAAAAAGAAAATAAAAGGCATGTCCACTACCAATCATTTTGGTCTAAACGATTCCAGATCTCTTTCCTTTTCCAGAACTTTTCCCATCCCTTGAACCCCAACCCCTTCCTCTTAGAAGAACTTTGATAGAGCTTTGATAAAGCTATCCTTTTGATAGAGCTAGCAAACCTCTAGTTTTTTAAAGGATTGAATATATCACTGCCAGCATATGATTCGTCACATTCATTATCCATTCATACATTTATATTGCTGCCCATGGGAAGAGCCTCTTCTATAATAAATGACAATTCTTCTTCATTATGCATTAACACAGGGTCTCCAATTTGTATTTCCTGTATGTGGTATCCTGTAGGTAACTCTGTGATACAGTTTCATTATTAACAATGTCTTCACTGCAATCATTACACTCGGAATGTATTAAGATTCCTCAGAATAATATACTTCGGTGTTTAACTATTCTTCGATTTCAAATACTGCCTCGTGTTGTACAGAGTCTTCTTCCTGTTTAGATAAATTCTTATTAAGTTCCTGTTTGTCAGTTGAAGTACTTGTAATATCTGGTAACGTATTGTATTTTACATTTTTTTTGTAACGTATTATAATTTAATTATTTTTTAATTATTATGGCTTGTTTATCCTTAATCAATATTACTAACTAATTTTAACTTCTAAAATCCAATACAATTTTCCTATCATTCGTTAACCACGAGTTTTCAAATATAGAAATTGACTTTCATCATCTTTTTTCCTTAAAGCCTCAAGTTGTTATTGTAGGCTTAGGTTCGAGTCCAAATGGAAGAAATTTTCATCTCTATGTGTATGTATCTTTCTTCCTCATGTCCTAGGGCTTTAAAGGAAGGAAGTTGATTTTTGTGTAATTAAACTTCTAGGTTATGTGTAGATCTATATCTATAAATATAAAATACCTATACAATATAATAGGGGTAATATTTTATTAGTAAGTTAACAGTTAAAATGTTCCATGTTCATTACGATGAACATATATCAATTATTTCTCTCACGTAATTTCTTTTTATTTTCATAATTATTTCTGATCTTGATCAAGAGGTTGAATAGAGAGTATAATACTATGTAGTCCATTGAGATTAAAAAAATTAAAACTGTTGGATGTTTTGTTTCAACTCTTCCTGCTGAATATTGTTATAGATATTACTATACGAGCCTTATCTAGTTAGTATAGTAGGTTACAGAACATTAAAAAAGTTACCTTAGATGAAAGTACCTGAACTCTTGTTTTACATTGAGATCCTCATATTGGAGTAATTTACACTTTACTAGTTTTTATGTTATATAAATATTACAGCCATTATTTATTTTATTTTGACCGAGTTATCAAGAAAAAACTATCTTACAATTATACATTTCGCTAATTGTAGTAATTTGGATGTAATGTAATTTAGATAAATGAAATATTGTACCTTTTGATGGTAACATATCATCAGATCCATATTAGAAAGTATTAAAAATAACTCGCATTGGACATTGTTTCTGTGGTATTTATAATACAATACATTTATTATATTTTCTTAATCACGGATGTTCTAATACATATTTCGATTGTAATACTATAGTAATTAGCAGGATATTTGGTACTGGTTCGAATGCGAACCTGAAACTGATATTTTATCTTCTACTGGCCTTTTTCTTTTAATTTAAATTGTGCATGTTATATGCTCTGTTTGGAATTTATAATTTTTTACTTACTTTTTCTTACTTAACTATTCACAATTTGGCGTCTTTAATATCCTTTATATTGCTTATGATATGATGATTTATGGTCATAAATCCGTTTTTGAATTTTATGACATATTTATGATGCTGGCTTATGTTGTCCGTCTGTATACTCGTATACATGTACATATATTTAAATACATGCACACGTACATATCTACATATACATTTATATATACAACATGCTCAAACATAAGCTTTTACATTCTCTCATCTTTTTCTTTTCCATTATTTTCATAATTTCTCTCAGTAACCGAAATATGTGTTGCTAATTAAATTAATGAAAAACGATCTGATCGCAGTATGGGACCTGAATCTGAATCAAATTTAATTAATATTTTGTTTTCCTTTTCTAATATATAGAAAGTAATAAATATAACTGCCATTGCAATATAACAGTTGATAGTTTGGACCTAAACAAACAAGCAAAAATTATATAACATGAGTATTCAACTTTCTCATTTACATAAAATACATATACGAAACGGGCGAGATGCCGGAGTCTTATAAGAGGAACATTATCGTTACTATACCAAAAAAGAGAGGAGCCGACAAATGCGAGAACTTTAGAACGATTAGCCTAACTACCCATGCGTCAAAAATATTAATCAGAATAGTGCAGAAGAGGATGGAAAATAGAGCGGAGGAAATACTAGGAGAAGACCAATTCGGGTTTAGGCGAAATAGGGGAACTCGCGAAGCTATTCTGACGCTAAGAGTAATGTTAGAGAAAACAATAGAAAAAGGAAAGAACGCTTATATAGGATTCGTAGATTTAGAAAAAGCTTTTGATAACGTAAGATGGGAAAAAATATTCGAGATACTAAAGAGCGCGGGAATGAAGTATAGAGATAGGAGAGTAGTACACAATCTATACAAAGAGAAAACTGCTGTTATAGAAGTAGAAGGAGAAAAAAGGGAAGTAGGTATTAGGAAAGGAGTAAGACAAGGATGTACGCTATCACCACTAATTTTTAATCTGTACATCAAAGAGGCGATTAATGTGGTAAAAAATAGAGTGGATTTCGGGATTAAAGTACAGGGACAGAAACTAAAAATGCTGAGATTCGCGGATGATATAGCAGTATTAGCATCTAGTAAGGAGGAATTAGAATCAGCATTGAACGAAATGGAGGCAGTGTTGACAGAGGAATACGGAATGAGGGTGAATAAAAACAAAACTAAAGTGTTAGTGTGCAGAGGGCGCGAGAGCAGAGCAAAAACGAAAGTACAAATTAATAATGAAAGATTGGAGGAAGTTAAAGACTTCACTTATTTATGAAGTAAAATAAATTGGCATGGAAGAAGCGATAAAGACATAAAACAAAGAATAGCGCAGGGTCGAGTAGCTTTTAATAAAAAGGAAGCACTTTTATGCTCGGGGGTAATAAACTTAGAAACAAGGAAGAGATTTATGAAACATATGTATGGAGCACGGCACTATACGGTTGCGAAACCTGGACGGTAGGGGAAGCAAGTAGGAAGAAATTAGAAGCTTTTGAGATGTGGTATTACCGAAGAATGATGAAAATACCATGGACTGATAGGGTTAGAAACGAAGAAGTATTGGAGAAAGTCGGCGAAAAAAGAAGTATGTGGAAAAACTTAAAGAAGAGAAGAGATAGAATGGTAGGCCACTTGCTGAGACATGGGGGAATAGTCAGCGATACTTTGGAGGCAGAAATAGGAGTGAAGAAAGGCAGAGGTAGGCCTATATTAGACCACTGCTCGCAAATAGTAAGAGATGTAGGTTGTAGCACAATTACCGAAATGCGTAGGTTAGCACAAGATAGGAGAAGCTGAAGGTTAGCGTCCAACCAGTCTTAGGACTGATGACCTAATGATGATGATTAACCAACAACTTTATGTCAAACGTAATAGCTATTTATTGCATTTGACATACAGCATATTCGTATAAGCATACGCAAATATGTGTTTTAGTTGATAAATGAGAATAATAAAACCCATATAATATAGTTGTATGTATTGTTGCATATCGATAATAAGCATTTATTTATTATAAACATAATTCATTAACAATAAATAAATTGTCCTCACGGTGTAAATTTTGAAATTTTTTTTGACAATAGTAACACCCCATCTCTTTATTCGATTCAATTCAGTAAATCTATAACTTAATACGGCCACATACATTTCTGACTCAGGAAATTTGTCGCGACTGTATAATTTTTTTTTGTAAAATGCATCACAGTAGTTGCAATGTAGCATAGTTACTTCGAATAAATTAAAAGAAAAGCGGTATTTCATCGAAAATAAAATCTCTCAGTTTACTTTTCCTATTAAACGTGTTCTTGAACTGAATCCAGTTAATCCAATTTTTGTTATTACTGAAATAATATTCTCAACACAATTTGTTATATTTGTTATAAAATAGTGCTAATTATGCAATTTTATAAAATCTCCTTTTTAATTAATAATAGACAGGTATTAGATGAACAATAGACAGGTATTAAATCACTGTCGTGGATACCACCACCCATCCTTCCTTTGGTTACTTGTTATGTTACAGTAACTTCATTCCTCATTTATCGCATCAAAATTCTATAAAACCAATCTCACGGTAGAATTGGCATACTTTTAAGTATCGAAATTTGCCATCTACGTCACTGGATACGCCCGAACACCCGCTGATGCAATGTGCAGCATCTCCAGCCAAACTGATCTCGTTACAAAGTTGCCATTAATTTACATTATTGAATTCTCGCTGTGTGCACACATATCTACATATGGAAATCAACCACTTCAAGCGGATTGATGCTTCGTGTTTCCTATGATTTCGAAATGAGATATTATTAAACAAACCGTGAACAAGCAATCGAACTGCATCTAATTCGCATTTACACCATCCCATGTTTGATTTCCAACCATCTCGTTAATTTGGTATAATATCTAATTATTTAGTCTTGACGTTTTGTATGCTGCGTCGAGTAACAATGCGTTTTCGATGGGGTTGCAGAATGTAATGTGTATTACGAGACGTTAAGGTTCACCAATATAATATTATATCTAATAGAAAATGAATAACAATAAAATAACACAGCGCGGCAACTTGACAGCTATTTTCGATAACATCATTGAAAATTGCTAGTTTCAGTCCCATTTAAATTTTATGTATCGGTTTTATATTATAGATGGTAGAGAAATTGGAAAAAAAATAAACAGAAAATTAGTACAAATTAACTACTTTGAATCACGCAATAGTACTTGAATAAAAAAATAAACAGTTTTAAAACCTTAAAACGGACTTTTCCGCATGTAGATCATCTCTATCTCGAAATTCAGTGGCCGAGAAAAAATAAACCAACACATACATGGCAGAATATGTGTTTTATGCGACAATTTAACTTTTTTCAAATAGTCCACCATCGTACTTTCTCATGACGGGTGGCCCATGTAGTTTTGACCAATCGATATCTCAAAACATATTTGAACAATAATTTTGAGAATTGGCGATGTTAAACAGTCGAAAGCGTTGCCCATTTTTGTCATAGAAGGACTTTATTTCACCTGAACATTTCCGGGCACGTGACATCAACTTTGAAATTATAAATAAGGCACTCTGTATGTTATTACAATTTTGTGATGGTCTATCTAATACCAATCCAACGATACCATATTTATTAGCACGCTTATGTAAAACAGTCATAATCTGAGCTGTTAAATGGATGGCTTAATTTTTTTAAAGTTTAATTAAAGAAGATAAATAATCTTACAGAGTAAATACAATACAATAAAAATACAATAATTATAAAAATCATTACAGTTGATGCTCAAATTGATGTCTACCTTCATTAACGCAATACTATTTTTTTTAAAACAATTGTGTAGCATGCTGCTCTAATCATTTCTGGTGTAACAGTTTGGTACGCTGCTCTGATTTTGTTTTGCAAATCGTCTACATTTCTAGGCTGTGTATCATAAACCAAATCCTTTATGTATCGCCATAGAAAGAAATCTAAACGTGTTTTATCTGGGGAGCGAATCGGTCAAGATATTGTACTATTGCGCCCAATCCATCTATCAGGAAAAGTGGCAGCAAGATATGTCTTAACGTGCTGGGCAAAGTGAGGAGGTGCGACATCCTGTTTCCACCACATCGCCTTTTCTTAGTTTAAGGGAATACCCTCAAGTAAATAGGGAAGCATATTCTGGAGAAAATCTAAATATATTTTGCCGTTCAACGTTTCCTGATAGAAATATCGCCCAATTAAACGGCCATTCAATAAACCGCACCAAACATTTACACCCCATGTTGTCTGGAAATTGGTTTCTGGCATCCATTTTGGATTTTCAACCCACTAGTAATGATAATTGTGTCTATTAACGGTACCGTTGTTGTGAAGACGACTTCCATCACTCCACAATACTTTATTTAAAAAGAGCGGGTCATCCGCGATTTTCACTGACATTTCAGTAATAAATTTAAGTCTCCTTTCAGGATTCTCAGGGGTTAAACTTTGCACTAAATGTATTTTGAAATGACGATATTTATGATCTCTTATTGCCCTCGGGATTGTAGTTCCACTTACTCCTAATTCTGTCTGAAGGCACCGCGTCGAGATATGGGGATTTACTTGAAGATACGCCAGAAAATTAATTATGGTATCCTCTGTTTGACCAGGCTTTCTTCGATGAGTTTTCCGTTTTTCACTAGGAAAAGAACCACGTCTTAATGTTTGTTCCACGTACAAAAAAGTATTTTTTCTTGGAGCTGTTCGGTCGGGAAAACGATAATTATACAAATCCATAACACGTCTGCTATTTTTTCCACATTCTCCATAGATCAGCAGCATATCAACGTATTCGTCGTAAGTCAAATGTAAAGGCATAATAATCTTATTACTATTTTTGCAAACAGAAAATCTACTAATACTGCTTGACAGCTTTTGACAAGTAGTAATATATTTCTGTTGCTAGGATAACTTTTTTGTTTTTAAGCTACCTAAGTTTTTTTTTAATAAAAACAAAGAAACGTTCATAAAAAGTTGCTCATCATTACTGTAGTAAAGCAAAAACTTGATAAATATGGTAACATTGGATGGGTATTAGACAGGCCATCACAAAATTGTATTAACATATAGGGCGTCTCATTTAAAATTTTTAAATTGATGTCACGTAACCGGAAATCAAAATTATTGTTCAAATAGGTTTCGAGATATCGACTGGCCAAAACTACGTGGGCCACCCTGTACATATATATTAATTGCGATCTCTGCGAGGATATCAGTTGTTATCCACTTTTTTGCCATCATATATATGTATATCGCACTAAAAAACTCTTACACATAAGGTAAAAAATTATTTTACCTTAAATTGTGTAGGCAAAGTACGTTATATATTTAAAACAAGATTCGAGTTTTTATTGTAAACCCCACGGCAACTGATAACAGTTTATTAACATCTTCCGCCGTCCTTTTTTTATATAAGGCCTGAAAAAGATATCACCTTATGTTACTTTATATGTGCAAAAAAACTGAACGTTAATATTTGCCGGGCGTCTTATTGAATAGTCGTTAAAATATAAGAACTCTGTGAAGATGAGAGTGAAGTGCGGTAGTGATTTCTCTTTGTTCAATTCGATTGAGGTTAAGTTTTGATTAAATCAAACATATCTGCAGTGTAAATATATAGTGGGTGTGCATGAACAATATTCTGGACAAATTTTGTGATTTGTGTGTGATGGAATCTGGTCTAGACGACTGGCATTAGGGAAGGAGTTAAATAGGTAAGCTAAATATTTATAATTATGTTAGTTTTAATAAAATACAAAACATTTGTAAAGAAATAGTAGTCCAACAGGATTATGCTTTTTCAAATTAAGAATAATACATATATCAATATATATATATATATATATATATATATATATATATATATATATATATATATATATATATATATATATATATATTGCGTATACAATTTCATGGAGAATAAATATAATGACTTTCTTTGTTAATAAAATTGATTATTGAGTTTGTTGTAACCAAAAACAGTACTTTGATTTAGTTAAACATAAAACCAATATATTAAGAAAATAACCAACAATCCAAACAATAAATTATATTCGTGGTATTATATTGTATATGAAGTCATTACATATAGATGTATAATTGTTAATTAAATAAAAATATATGTTCCTTTGCAGGTAGGTCCCGAACGAGCTGGACACCGTTTTTCGTATAAGGTAAGATTTTTTCATGTAATAGGTAGTGGAACAGAATAAACAATAAATAATAATGTAGTAGAACTACAGCGGTATGAGTATTAAAAAAATACAGCTTATACTTAATGGTCACCGACGTAATACGTGGGTTGTGACCTGAATAAGAATAATTTTCGCAGTTTCTTGTGTTACGTTAAATGTCATTCAACGACTCGGTGATGACTGATGAGTTTGTTTAAATACTTATGGATAAATATTAGTAACCCAAGAAAAGTATAATTCATGTAAATGTGAATCATTAATATGACAAATCTATCTAGTTCTAATATAGTCTGATATATTGAAATTGATTTTGTTATATACTATAAATCACTTAAATGCTATAAAGGTTATACATTTGAACTAAAGTCATAATAAACTTTCATAGCCACATATATATTATAATATAAATAGATCAAACATAGCATTTTGGTTAGGAAAGCTATTTATTGTTCATCGTCCAAAATAGGCAATAAAAATGAAGGTGGTAGCAATAAAATTCCGGAGGTCTACCGGGTTGGACAGTGGTACTTTGCAATCTCAAAAATAATAATCTTAAAAATTTTATTAACAACAATTGTAGTAATGATGTCCTACCTTAAAGGTAGAATTATTGTTAAATCTTTATTAAATAGTGAGAAGTACCATAAGTACCATAGAAAATATATTTATTCACTATGAAACCGATTGGCAACCCCTATAATATACAGTAGTTTGACATCAATAGCAGCATAAATAATATTCCAAGACATTTAATTTTAATAACAGATAATATTATAGACATACATAATAATAGAGATGGGAAAATAGTGAGTCGCACATATATCGTACGTATCACGGTTTCTTTATTTAACTTTCTAAAAAATCATTTTTATTTTAATTTTACAATTTTGATTTTACATGTCGAATAATTAGTAACCTTTTTGAAAAGAGGATAATTACTGAATGATTACTTAATTACATTTTCTATTCATAACCTTGCTAGCGCTGAGATGGCAGAAAATGTTCTAAAAAGTGTTTTGCAACTCGCTATGAATGTGATTTTAATTTAGTTATAGTTTAAGATAAGACAGGAAAGGATTTAATTACTTAATAATTGTAATGACTTTAAATATACTCTTTCTTTGACATATTATTTTACATACAAATTACCTGACATAATATATATAGTGTGATATTATTTTAAGTTTAACAATTAAAAATTACAAATGATTAATAATTATGAGGAGTGAAACTAGGAAATGACTTACAATTAGTTGAACGCCGATCTCTACTATATTGCTATTGCTACGATTGATAGGTAGATATTGTATATATCGGATGTTGTTATTCAGAGTTACCCTTTTTTATCGATACACTATTTTAAGAGGTAATAGTTTGTCGCTATTAGAACAGAACATTTATTTGTCTGATTTAATGTCTTCACACACCGGAATTACTTCTAATCCTATTCTTTGCCGATAGGTGGCGGTATGTTGGGAAAATAATTGTGATGATGGAGGGACGTAAATCTACGCATACCGGGCAAAAAATAAAATAAAAGTTCTTGCGATATGTAATTTTATTTGAGAAAACTAAAAAATAATAACAATAAACCGTGTTTTGTATATTTTCGTGTCGTGAAACTTAAATCCAATTATGTGACCTCCTTCAAATTAATGAAACTACATATGTAAAATTGTTTAGTTCTTCAAGGCCCTGCTTTTTATTAATGAAAACTAATAAACTAAAATTAGCGATATTAACCGACTGAGATAGAGACGAGAAATACGAATTATGTTGGACAATAATACTTTATTGTCCAACAAAAGAATCCATTTATAGGAAATTAAATAACTAAATATAAACATATTTATAAAAATAAATAAAACATGTATGTATAACTAAAAACAAAATAAAAAACTCTAAATAACTTTAAACATAAATAAATAATAGAGTAATGGAGTACTAAGGATAAACTGGTGTATAATTAATTTTATTTTTCTGGTTTACAATTTTCCTTAAATAAACTGGACATTTATTTTTAATTTTTGTTTAGTCTCAATACAATTTAAACATTTAAAATTATCAATTTATCTCGATTTGCACAATTATCAGCGTGATGGTCAAAACTGCAATATTTGAAACACTTGAAAACGCCTAGATATTCAAAGACTCTACAGTTATTGTTAGGCCAGTAAATAAAAAGATAATTTTGTTTCATAATTTTCTTAAATGTTTCAAGATCACACTGAATGATAGCTATATAATTTTTCACCCTTTCTACAACTTTTACTTGTAATTCACATTCACCATATAAAATTCAAGTATTTTGCTTTATATTTAGTTAAGTAGGATTTTCTTAAATCGGTTGCCTTGATTTCACAGTTTTATGCAGTTTCTTTTCCGCAGATTTCTTTATAAATTCTTTTGCTTTATTGGTTTTACATTTTATTATAGCTCCTGCTTGTTTAATATTCTTTAGCTCTTTTATTCCGATTTCCAAGTTCGTTGGTTTCAAACTTTTATGTATAGCTTCTTAAGTCTTTTTACTTTATTGATTAGTCTTCGGTTTTATGATCACTACATTTTCAGCAACGGCATCGGAAAAAGTTTTACGTGTTTGTAGATTGAAATGATTTTTTAGATCGCCTATTTTTCTTACAACATAGGATTGTAAATTTTCAAAATGTCTGGCAATCTTAGTAGCAATGTCAACATAAACTACGCAATGTTCATAATTGATCACCATTTAATACCATCACTAATTAATTATATCAAACCGTCTACCTGCTATACTAAGACGTTTAGGATGAAAATAATTTCAGCACACTCCTAAACACTTTAATTTATCTTCGTTGTCTGCTATTTTCTTATCACATTTAAAACAAGATAAACTTGCCATATCGGGAATATGTTATTCGAGTTTGATATTTGTTCTTGAAGCTAGACCTGTACTGGAGTGTATGGCCACAAGAAGTTATCACTTTTTGCCACTTTATATCTATAAGGAGTTTAATAACTAGTCCAATCCCTCGATTGCCTTAATTGTCTATAAAACTAGTTCTCATTTTTCTCTACATTTTGGTATATAATTCATCTATTAAATGCATGTTCTTTAAATCTTTGTAGTTCTTCACAGTTTAACAAAATCAAGTAGCACTCACTATCTTATTCTCTATACATTGATATTAAGTAATAAGACACTAAACAAATAAAATTCTCGGAACTCCATTACATTTGCAACAGTCTAGTACAGGACTCTAAAAGTCACCTAGATTATTTATATTTAGTAAATCATAGACCGAATTGCTTTCGAAATTATTATATGCATTAAGCATACCACATTTAGCTACCCTTTCCTCTAAATCAGAAAGTTGAACTCCTTCAGGCTGATCAGACGTTGAACACTTTTTTTTGCTTTCTTGAACGAACAAATGTACGATAATACTTTTTCGAATGACGAGACATGATTTTAACTTTTCAAAAAAACACACAAAACACTGAATGGTTTATAACTTGGTAGGTTTCAATGCTTAGGAACCCAGTGTTGTCAACGAAAATAATAAATCGATCATGAAATAAATGGAATCGACCGATAAAACCACCACTTTCCTGGGGGTCGCTGATTGCTCGTTCAAAAAACTATTTTGAAAAGTTAGGTTTTATCACTTTAGAAACACGAAACTCCTAAATTACTTGGATTTTGTAGCTGAGAATTTTAAGGCCTATTCTTAAATAGTGTGTATATGCTCCGATGAAGTCGATTAACAAAATATTGATTAAAACTTAAAAATATAGAATTAAATGTTATGTGTTGATTTTACAGCTTAATAAAGTGTTAATAAAATATAGAAATTCTTATCAGGGTGTTACTAAATTATTAATATAAGTAACTAGCTAAAATTTGAAGAAAAATATTAAAATCTTTGGAGGTTATGTGCTCCTAAACTCAGAAATATTTCCCATATGGATAAAGTGTGGTTCAGTGTCCCCTTAAGCGAAATTCAAACTATAGTAAAAAGTACCAACAATTTTTATAGCTACTTGTTGCATATTACTTAACATATATGTAATTCAATACGAATTTCCCAATGTAAGCTGTTTTTCATTTATTTATTTTTTTAATAAACTAGAGTAGGCTGTAATACTAAACCCTGTATTATCAAATGCAGATACATATCTATACATATCCGACACACGAATACATCCAGTAAAATGACATGTTCATTTAATCCTTTTATATAATCTTTTATGATATATTGTCAACTGATTTAATACAATATTTGGTTTTATTGGCTTAGCTATATGTATTAGAGGGACATAATCAGGTATTAGGGAAATATTGACTGATGAGGAGCGTCACCCAAATATTTCAAATCTAAAGCCCAAAACATACATTACGTTTGCTAACATATCATAAAACAGATTTTCGTATTGAAAAGAGGGTGTGCATTCGGCGTGTATAGCCGGCTTCATGTTATGTGACAATGACAAGTTGGCTCTGTAGATCCCCTTCGGGCCACTTCAGCAAATACGCTAAACCAACGCAACTGCCTCCAATTGTTATTTATACTTATTTATGCTCTGCTGTATACGTACAATTGGGGATCTATTGATTATTCTACAAATAACTGGTATTCGCGATCACGCTTGCTGAATTTTAAATGTGCGCTGTTTAGACGAAATTCCAATATATAACAAATTTATGTCATATAGCTGAATCAAGGAATTTAATTTTAATTTTGTGTTGGATCGTGTAGTGAAACTGTTATTTAGGTTAAAATATTATACAGTGCCTTCATTAATACACAAATCATGTGACCTCTTGCTTCTATCTAGAGTAACATATTCAGAAAATCATAATTCCATAACAGCCTAGTTAAATACCATGATCATACGATAACATTTTATTTGCTTGACACTGCTATCATTGTTAATTAACATCTCTTGCATTGTCGCTTTCGCCAGTCTCTTCCATTGGCGATATATGTTACTGTTATTGCTTAATTGCGTAATTTAGTAGTTGTTTTCAAAGCTATAATAATTTGTTACTTTTAAATATGAAATATGTAAATGATGAAGTAAATGTCACGTTTTTAGATTAAATACTAAAATAAATTTTGATAGGTGGTTTTCATTCTAGACTAAGAAAACGTTATGTTATTTTCTGATAAGTAAAATGTAATATGCAGATAAAACATAGAAATATTCCCTACCGTCATATATAGACTAATTTAAAACAAAATCCCTTGACAAAAGCATTAAATAAAAAGTCTTGTAAATGACTAATGTATTTATAAAAGAAAATCTACTGTGTTAAGACTGTCAACAGTATTGACACAGAATGTATTTAATGATTTTAAATAAAGGATATAAGGTAGTCCTAATCAATATTTACAAAACAATATTTCTGAATTTGTAATTGTTTTTAAAGTATTGAAATTGCCTGAATTTGAATCTTGTTCACCAAGTCTCATTTAAAAACTTTATCACCTTAACACATAGAATTGTGTTTTACTTATTTAATTGTTTTCGTTCTTTGAATGACCTGACATAATTTTAATATTAATAAAATTCAAAAACGTACGAAAATTTGTATCAATTTATTGTGTTAGTTCTTTAAAAATGTTTTCTTGTTTTCTTTTCTATTTCAAATTATTATGTGAATATAAAATTAATTACCTTTAACTGTCACTGTCGGATGACAATTTTGCTTTTTCTTCAAATTATGTTATTCGGTAGGAAAATTTTAATCATCAATATGTTGATGATAACTGGAACTGAAGTTCATATTACTTAGAGCTAAACTAACTTTTCAAATATTTGAGACGTTTCCGTTTAAGATATTGTCAACTGAATTTGGGTCAACTGATTTCCTCTGTATTTTTTACTAATTTAAATATTTAACTTGTTGAAGCCGGGTAAAACATATTTTAATTTCAATTATTACTATAGCTCTGAAATTACATTTTATTATCCTGCAGCCTGAACTCCAGTGATTTTAGGGAACTTTCCACTTAATTAATACCAATAGCGAAGTATTGGTTATCTAAATTTGTGATCACGTGATTTATGACCGATAATGATGACACTATATAAGCAATATTATTTTCAAATACTTGAAATCTTATGTTAGGTGAAAAAGTTAAAGTTACAGAATATTTTACGTAAAGTCACGAGTCAGATAAAGTAAAGCGATAAAAGTAAAAATTTTCACACCGATGTGAGTTGTGGAAAAAGGCATTGTCTAAGAATATCTGATGATTGTGTATTACTATAAAATGTAGTACTTATATATGCATTGCATACATATGTGAACAATATTCTTTGGAAAGATATAAATTGAGACGCTGCGACATATTTATGTGACCAATAGCGTCAAAGCCGATTATTATTTATACAAAAGATATATCATCACTGATGATTATAAATGACTTCTCGAAGAAATTTGCAAATTTGTTTCTGAAAATATAAAAAGATAACAATAATATGTTCTTTATTTTTTACATTCTTTATTCATAGAATGTCTAAAGAAAGAAGCTTCAGTCGAACCTTCATACATTCATCCGTATCATATTGAAGGTTGATTATTATAAGAGCAATGATTTGTCATGACAGGAAAGGCGTGTTGTATATTATAAAAACCTGTACTGGCCCATGTACTACAATATTTACTGTATCATGTGATGGGTTTTCCACCGGGATACTACCAATTGACTAGTGTTTTTGAAATAAAGACTATAAATTATTAAATAAATAAATTTAAACGTTGACAAAATTACGAAATTTTAAATTTATTTTTACGTATTCTAGAACAGCTGCAATTTGATAATCTTAATAATCAGTAGAAAAATTTCAGCTTTGGTGAAATAGTTCTTTATCAATATTTTTTTCAAGTGTAACTAAGTGTGCTTCCCAGACCTGCCTTCATCGCTACTGTTATGTTCAACGGCTAATGGTAATTTTTAAGATCGAAAAGGTCATAAGTTCCATATCAACCATATCCAAAGTTTCATATCCAAATCAGCGAAATGATTAACTAAAATTTATCGTTGCCTCCCAGACTATGACAAAAGTCTCATTAAATCGTAGCTTTATGTGCCTATGAAATTGATATAATGTGCAGTACATATGATATATTGAAAATGAAGTTTTGAATGAGTATTTTTATAATTTCGTTAAAGCTACCTCTGTAAGTCTAATTTTTTGTTTTGACGCAAAGAAGTCGACATTCGTCTCTTAAAGCCTCAGGCCTTGAATAGAAAAGTTACACATATAGATGAAGAAATACATATACTTGAGAAGAGGTTCCAAACTTCCTCCTGCGGAGATATTCCTGCGGTTGGGACTTGAACCAAAAGATACAATTTTTTTATAACTCTGCTGCACTGAAATCTGCCCAATGGGTAATAAGAGTTTGTTGTAACTAGAGGATAATTACATGTAGAGTATAGCTCCAGTGAGTGATTTCCTTTGAAATTTAATCTACATTTGAAAGCTAAGAGTTTATTTCTCTACATTCTATCTACAAATATATCTCTAAAGCGCATTATGGTACCCCCAGTACTTGACCCCGTTCACTATTCCGAACAACAGTATAAATAAAATTATGACTGCTATCTCTACAGAAGAGTACAATAGATCATCCATATTGTGGACGCGGAGTAAGGTATTAAACTTTTGTTAGTTCCGCGTCGGGTAACTTCTTTGCCTACCTATTCAAGTCATCTATTAGTTATGCGTACACAAATACCATTATAAAGTATACTATATTGTATATGTATACTATTGTACAATACTTAGAAATATTTGTATTTTTAAACCAGTTATTAAACTATTACACAATGATCAATGAGTGACAAGTAAATTATTTTCTTATATGACTAACGATATTTAAATAAAATCCTGAATCACATAAATGTTTAACTGTAAAATGCCAGTACTAGAGCACAATTCCATATACTTCCATTTTCAGTCTCTTTGAAGGAATATTTACCTTCTATAATATTTAAATAGAATAGGAGTGTGCCTGATAGCCTGATACCTCATTTGGTTTTTATTCTCTATTCCGTAATATAAAATTTATAAAATTCATGTATTTTTTGTACAAAATATTTCTTTCTTAATATTGTTAAATTGAATTGTTAACAAAATTTTAAAACAAAACAGTTTAAATCAAATGTTCAAACTAGGAGCTGAAGTAGAGATATAGTTGAAATCCTTCGAACACGTTTTGCACAAATATATCGTATCATTTTCATGGAGGTTTGACATTTCCTTGTGTTAATCATCAACGTTATTTGGTCTGTTACAACAGAATTTTGATTTTAAACAATCCCATTACTAATAATGATGCGGGATCGAATGAGGATTATGTGCTGGTTGCTTAGTTTCACGGTGCCTACCTATCCTCTTCTTGGGCAGAATTTACTGAGATAAGATCATATTTTGTAAAATGTACTGTAGATCTATTGTATTAATACTCCTATTCATTTTATTGGGGTTATTATTACTAAGGAAAAGTCAACAACTAAAAAAATATCCATTTATCCAAGTAATTCCAGTAAAATATTATGCCATTAAATATAAAATGTCTTTTTTTTTTGTAAAGGGAAAATCTTAAAAAAACACGTCACCATCTCTTCGGCGTATCTGGTGAAGTAGTGTGGGATTCGCACCCACTAAAAAACCCTTTTCTTCAACTTAACCATTCCGGTACCGCTTTCCAGCATATCATCAGAGTGGTAGTATGTCTGCACCGCTTCAGTCTCTATGTTCTCGCTGTTGCCTTAGCCATTCTTCCTTTTCTTTGATGATTTCGTGAAATGCTTTTTGTAAAAAAACACCAGTTTTTTGCCTCCGTGAACATTATGGATATCAGATTGTTTACTTCCAGTGGTACTCCAATTTTAATTTCCAATTGCCTTCTGTAAGCTTCCCACCTCACACACTGAAAAAGCGTCTGCTCCGGTGTATCTATTTCTGCTGAGCAGTGATTGCAGTTCGTTTTCGTAGCTTTCCCTATGCGATACGCAAAAGATTTGAATGACCCATGTCCTGAAAGGATTTGTGTCATCCAGTAGTCTAGATTTCGATGCTGACATTTCACCCATTGTCTAACATCGGGGATCAGTTTCTTAGTCCACTGTGCAACATCGTGTGTTCCTTCCCACTGCTCCTGCCACTTATCGAGAGTAATTTGTCTAGCCGCTTTCTTAGACTCTGAAAGATGTTCATCATTGCGATAGTAAAGGTACTTTCTTTCTTCAACCAACAATTTAATTGGTGGGATACCAGTTATCACCTGGATTGCCTTAGTTGACACAGTTCTATAAGCTGAAGCTATTCGCAGTAGCACTTTCCTTTGCGTTTTAGTCATCATATTTTTATACTTTGTTATTTGTAAAGTCTCATGCCATATTGGTGCTCCGAGTAATAAGACAGATTGCACTGTTCCCCAAAGTGCCTCCCGCTTTCGAGATTTAGGTCCACCAATGTTTGGCATAATTCTATTAAGTTTGCCTACTCTTGCTTCAGCCTTCTCCACAGCTCTTACGATATGCTTTTTGAATTTCCCACTGTCATCGAAAGTAACACCTAAGTATTTCGCGACCCTTACCGGCTCGACGGCAGTATTTTCTAAAACGAATCGACACTCTGCCCTCTTTTTTCTTGGACCCCTTCGGATGATTGCCTCTGTCTGTTGTGGTGCCATTTCTAGATAATGAACTTCCATCGAAACACTTATCCTTCTCAACGACTCATTTGTTCTAAATATCAATTCATCCAGGTTGTCCGCTCTTACCAGTAATGCCAAATGATCTGCAAAACCTATGCTTATTGTATCTTCGCAGAGGTCAAGTTTTAAGACACCATCGTATAAGACGTTCCACAGGGCCAGTCCAAGTACCCATCCCTGGGGAACCCCAGTTGTGACACAGATCTCTTCATTTTTTGCTATTTGCAATTTCCTGTCTTTGAAGTAAGAAGATATTATGTTAATAATATAACTTGAAATGTTTCTGCTATATAAAATGTCTGCCCGAAAATTTTATTTATAATTATAGTCCAAATGCTCCACCCATTCATATAACCGTTCAGTGTAGATTACCCTTGTGAACATATTGAATATGTTACTAAATTACTAATCATATATACATCAATTTGATAATAAATAATAAATAACTAGATTTACAAGTTTACATGTATGTAATAAAAGAAAACACTTTAAATACCACAAAAGCGATTTATATTTTACACTGAATATTTATCTAAATTTGACGCACTAAAGTTAATATATGACTAAAAGTTATAGACATTAGATAACTAAATGAAAATATAAATTAGATATACTTATTAATATAAATCACTTTTTTAGCATTTATTTTTTTTTTCATTTCATTGGCTACAGAACTACAAATACATTTTAAAATTTTAAACTTAATTTGCTTTTATTTAATTGGGTTTTAAATAACCAGTGTAATACCTGAGGTATGAGGAGTTCTAATTTTCGATTCCATAATACGATGTTTTTTGAATTGTATATATATTTTTAATTAAATAAATTATATTAGTAATTATCACTCCAAGCCGAAAAATATAAATTTAAATTATTGACGACGACTCTAACTATTCGACGACATTAACGCTAACGATTCATATATTGTAAAATTACCCCACAAATACTATAAACCTTTTAGAATAGGGTTCAAAGTCTTCAGAAAAATCTTTCAACCCCATAGAATCTAATCAGAAAGATCATTGTTAATATTTATCAAATTGATATAAATATCTAAGTATAATATTCCATATTTGAATACGTATCGGTGATATGAATTGAAATGAGAATTTTGCGATATGCTATTTGATCTCTATATTTAAATTCTTCCGTCGTCGGTTAAAGCGGTGAATTGAAAATTCCTAAGATTACTGAAAATAAAATAAACACGTCTGATCGTATTTTTCCCAAACAAATTGCTTGAGGTCTAAGAAATACCATAGTTGCGAACCCCAAAATTCCTCCTGTGTATTTCGTTTTTAGATTCCCAGAAACCATCCTGTGTATTGAGTTTTCTTTCTGCTCTAATCTAAAAATTTATGTATTATTACAGAAATATATTTATGTACTGATTTTGGATATGACAATATTTGGAAAATAAATATAAACTCCTCTTGAACAAATAATAACTTGGTAAATTTTGATTAATGCAAACTATTATAGAGGATTTAATATTCTCATTTGTTAGGCAAGAAATATATTTATATGAAATCAATATTAAATTTTAATAAGATATATTAGATTATAGTGCCTTATGATGCTTAATATAGCACTTTGGGATACCTTTATAGATTGATATTAAATAAAACAAAGTTACCATGTATGAAATTAATGCGTTACAGCTGTTCCAGCTGTTCAACTAGAATTCAAAATGAATAGGAAAAGCTTCTAATGGAATAAATTTTACTATATGTCATTTCCTAAATTATATTCAAGTAATGTTATGTAAAGTATTATTTTTTCAATAGATGAAAATTTTTATAACTGGTAATGCTTACTATAAAAGCAAGTCAATATATAGAAGTTGTCCCAATATATACTTGAGTAAACATAAAGATACTATGAGGTTAGAGAATCTATATGAATTCGGACGCTCTGAGACATCAGTTCAGACAATTTATTTCATTAAATTTCATAGCTCTCGCACTGTAGTGTCCACACCGATATCTTGCTGCTTTATGTCAGCGTATTATAAAATGCTGTAGTGCCCATTATCATGTACTTAAATTATCTTAAACGTACTGTACAGTAATGTCCATTGCACTGAGTACCTATACTCAGTGCAATAGAAATATCACCTTAACATATTAGAGAGAGACAAACGAGAAAGATCTGTTAACAAGTATATATGATAGGACTAAATATAACAACAATGATTCTCTAATTTCGATAAGTTGTAATTCTATCGACAACAAATATATTATTGAGAAAGAAAATTTACCCAACTAAAGAACATGTTATGTGACATTGGCTATAATTAAGCATATTTCTTTTGTATAAATTAAGATCAAGCAAATGCATTTTCTTATCAGAAATAGACTGATTTTACTATGAATGTTACTTATTTGAGACACGTTATTCATCAATTAACTACAAAATTACATACATAATTAAATACATTGCATAAAATTGAATTGAAAAGTAACATTTTTGCAAAATAATACGACTTTTAGCTAAATAAATAAAAATTTTAATTGTCAAGGATTTGGCGATGATGTCCTTATTAAATAATATTTATTATGAATAACCAACCTATTATTTATTATTTTTATAATTTTTAAAGTAAGTAAAACTTCGATCTCATATTTTCTTAATATTATGAACTAAAATATTAAACAAACGCACTGTGTAAAAATGTATTAGTTAACCATTCAAAAAGTATTGAATATTTCATTATATTAAATTTTATTTTTTATGTAAATATACCTGAACACCTTTATTGAGGTTTTGAAGCCTTCAATATACTGGAGCAAATTATCTATATTTTTTGAAGACGCTATAATATTACGTTAAAGTGTTAGCCTAGTCAATTTTAAATATATGGCAGAGGTGCCAATGTTATTCAAACATGTTTAGATATTCTTGAAGTATTTTTTTACTGCCATTGTATCTCGTTTCTTACCCATCAACCATCTCGGTCATATATAACTATTATGTATAATGGTTATGAATAGAAAGAAAGAATATAAAACAAATCTTTAAATAAACTCGGATACAACAAATATACATACACATTAAAATGTTTGCGACTGTTTATACTGTTTGTTTCTTATATGTTTAAGAATAATAAAAGATATATTTCCATACTTACTGACAATGAAGATTAATGTTATAATATTTACGTACCTGAAACAAAAATTAACATTATTACAAAAACTTTAACCCTCTATTGTTACTACAAAATTGCATTGTGGACAAATTATTAAGACTATTCTTTTCATATTTCGAGTTGCTGAGAATTACATCATTGCTATTGAAAGATGCACATACAAGTGCATTAAAATTATTTATAATCATAAATAAATATACCACATGTGGTGTACATTTAATCTTCTTAAATTATCTGAAATAAAATTGTAACTAAAACAAAAGATGCTCTAACAGAACTAATAATTGTTTGGCAATGTTAAAGTCAAATCTCATTTGCAAGCTGCTTCAAACATATTTTAAAATGTTATATTTTGCCATATGTATGATTAATTTTATTGTTGGCATATCAAACTTTTTAGGCAGGGCCTGTTTCTCAATAAGTCAGTTTTTTTTTCTGAAAGAAATCACGCAATAAACCTCTTTCCCCACATATCCGAATTTAATTTGTGTTCTGCATATTAGAAATTTAATTAATTCTAGGTTAATAAATTTAATTTAGAAATAACAAAATGGTAAATGTAAGAAGTAGTACCAAATATTTTTAAGGGATTTAAAATGAATGCTTTAAATGTGCTGCTGCATCTTGCTGACAGTATAACATTTTATTGTAAAGCTCTTTCCATCCGTTAAAGTATTTCTACGGAAATGAACCAATATCTTCAGTAATTCTCTGCTTCAAAACCTAGCTGTTAGTAGATTGAATAACGTATACTGTAGATTTGAAGTAGCACCGTAAAAATATATTTAACGACGTTGAATCTGGAGACAAAGAAGGCCACTCATCAACGGCATTGTACATCCTCATCTCTTTTGCCTATTTGAATATTGTTCATTGAGATAAACTGTTACTGTGCCATAATAGTGTGGAGAGGCACCATCCTATTGGAAGGTTCTTTTCAAATCTTGAAATTCACCAGTAACGTATGTACCTCTATCATCACGAATTCTTAACGTGTTTTTTATAAGTACAAGGTTTACGATCACGTCATCAGATTGGTGATGCTGATCAGAGCGCCAATTGTTACTGTACGAAAGTAGTTTCGATAAAATAGAAATCAGTTTTAATGACTGTAATGTATTTATGTGTGACACCACTTTCAATCTGGATCTCTCTCCCTCTCTCTCTCTCTCGCTTATTACTCAGGTAAACAAAGAAATATAAAACTCTCATCTCATGACTCATTTGGTGGAACGAGAAGCTCTCTCCTAGTTGTGGACTATAAATTTTGATTAGAAACGTTTGAGTTGTAATCATCTCCAGAAGATGACAACTTTATTGACGAAACGCGTGTCGAATGTAGTGTATAGTGTTTTGGCGTTTTGTGGAAAACAAAGGTAATGTTAACAACACCCCAAAGGTTCTAATCTACTTTCGTAGAAACGTTAGTTTCTCGCATAATGAATTGGTGTATTAAAAATACTTGAAAAGAACGAATTTCTGTCCCACCCTAAAATTAGTAACTTATCTGGTGGAATGAGAAATCTCTCCTAGTTGCACTATAAATTTCAATTAGAAACGTTAGAATTCTTGCAAAACAACTCGGTGTATTAAAAATACTTATAAAGAACGAATTTATGTCCCTCCCCAAAAGTAGTGGCTCAACAGACTTATGAAATATGTCGAAATAGGCTTCTCCCGTTAAATGTCGTTTTAAAATCACAAATCTAAGTATGTGATTATCTACCCACCCGTTTACTCTTTATCGAAATTGTATATGACCCTCATGAAACATGTGAGGGTTAATCGTTACATTCTGAGTATTCATATTATCATTTAAGAGCACAGCTTCATCGGTAAAACAAATTGTTTTTGATCCAGGTTCGCGGGATATCTTTTCTGATATCAACTTCATAAATTTGAAATTAGCGATCGATTGAAATCAGAAATCACCTGCATGTGAAATCCAGCCCCGTCAATAATTGGAATCTTTCTTCTTAATTTTTTTCTTGTAAAGTATGTACCTATATTATTATTCAATTAACAATACCCCAAACATTTCTAGTATACCAATTTATTTACATTTTCTGAAGACAAATGATGGTAATAATAATATTACGTAAATGTTTTATTGTCCAGTAAATATTTTTTGTTAAGTATATGGCGGAGGTTCCAATGTTATTTTAATATGTTTAGATATTCCTGCATCGTAAGTATTTCAGTACTGCCACTATATCATGGTCCCTAGCCACTAACCTTCGCGGTGGCCATGTATAATTGGTATGTGTAATGGTTACGGGATAGAGAGGAAGAAATAATATAAAACAAATACTTAAATAAACTCGGATACAACAAAATATTTATACACATTAAAATGATTGCGACTGTTTCGAACGAAAAGTATATTTCTATACTTACTCACATTGCACAATTCTTGATAGATATTCCAAAAATAGCTGCAGTTTGAAAAATGGGTTGTATGAAATTCACAATTATTTCAGCGACAATATTTATTTTTTGGTTTCCCGCAATGCGTGGGGGTGCTGTTACTATTTCATCCTGAATACTACTTGTTCTTCGATACATTTGCTGTATCTATTATGAGTGTGCCTAGGGACAGAGCGATCGGGATATCTGTCATTGACAATTCTTACAGTTACATATACATAGATTTGTTTCAATCAATAACTGGAATCTTCTTAACTTCTTTTCCTGTACACTACGTGTACATCTAACCTAAGAATTTCTAGTATACTAATTTATTTGCATTTTCTGAAGGCAAGTGATGACGCTACAATATTGTGTAAAACTGCTATAGCCCAGTAACTTTTGTTAAATATATGGCGGAGGCGCCAATGTTATTTCAATATACTTAGATCTTCCATCGTAACTATTTCTTTACTGCCATTTTGTCATGGTTGTTAATCGCTAACCATCACGGCAGCCATATAAAGTTGGTGTATGTAATGGTTACGGGATAGAAAGGAAGAAATAATATAACATATTTAAATAAACTCGGATATAACATAATATTCATACACATTATAATGTTTGCGATTGTTTTGCACGAAAGGTATATTTCTATACTTACTCACATTGTATAGTTTTTGAATAGATATTCCAAAAATAAATGCAGTTTAAAAAGGTGATTCAGATGGGGGATTCACGATTGTTTAAGTGACACTATTGTTGGTTTTCTGCAATGCCTGGGCGTCCAGTTATTTTTTCATCCTGAATACTACTTGTTCTTTCTTGGGATTTCTTCCATTCCTTTCTTCCATTGAAAATTACTTCAGCTGCATGTATATTCCAGTCACTCCAATAATTATAATTTTTGTTCTTAATTTTTTTTAAGTACGTGTATATTACTATTCAATTAAAAATATGCTATAAATTTCTAAATGTAAACATAAAATAAAATTCGCATATGTAAAAACATCTTACTAAAAGCCACTTTACGCAAAAAGTGGCTTCTTGTTTAATTTATGTCAAAAAGCCTAATATTTAACTTCCACATACAGGAATTGAATAAAAAGATTGATAGTATGCTAATATTAATGTAATAGATTTCTCCAAAAATCAAAAGACAGATGTAATACAAAACAACGTTTGAATAGGTACTTGAAGTAGTTTCCAAATGAGTATTACTCGTACATTATTGCCATTTAAAAGCAATTTTTAAATGGCACCGCAACGCCACCCTTGTTCATTATTTCACGATTTATTAACTAAAATATTAATGTTTTAATATATATCCTCAGTACCAAAGGTAAAGGGGGGAAGAGACTTTGGATGCACAGTGTGTATTTGTTCCTTTTGTATAGAACTAACATTTGAAATAATATATTCTCCATAAAATTCGAGTTGCTCGTAAAACAAGGAGATATTTTTTCTGCGTAACGGCCTTTACCGTACGAAGCACAACAGTTTTATAAATTTTTTATTGTGAAGAAAAATGTGGTTATATAGCGCGACAACTCTACGATATTTATTCTTTGCGTGAAATATTTTTATGTATAATTGCATCGAACATAACACGCATTGTTCAAAATAAGGACGTTATATTCACTATATTAGAAACATACAGGGATATGTCTTCTGAACTACAGACGTATAGTTTGCACATAATGACGCAATATTTATGTGTATACAGTGTTTTTGTAAAGTAATGAATAAATTCATAAGAACTTTCGGGAAAACTCTCTCGGATTCGTAAAATTTTATTTTTAGTTGCGCATTCTTTAAAACATAATTAATACTATACATATTATTCACATAGGAGGCATGACATTATCAATGTATTTTTTTAATGGAACCCCCTTTTTTTATTAAATAAACTGAAAAATTATACTCGTTTACATACTCCATATTAATAATTATATTAGGGTAAGTATAAGCTAGATAAAATCTTAGTGATAATAATTATTTAAAAAATCAACTAATTGTAAGTTAAATGCTGAAAGCGTGCATCATTGTCTGCCCGATAACAATGTTCCTTTTCGATTAATAAATCCTTTTTGAATATAGTCAATAACTTTAGGAGGCATACGTTGTACTTCATGGTGAATTCTTGCCTTTAAATCTTTTAAATTTTCCGGCCTAATATTATACGGTTTGATTTTTGAATTATCTCTACAAAACCAATCTAGGAGTGTCAAATCTGGCGATCTGGCTGGTCATTCAATCAGCCCCCATTCTCCCTATCCAAATATTCGGGAACATCTCATCTAAATAAGTATGGACAGGTGCTGCATAATTGGGAGGTGCGTCATTTTGTTCTCCCGTCGATTATGCCGCACCACACATTCACTTTCTGGGGATTTTGAGTATGATATTCCATCATGCATTAAGGATTTAAAGCTTTTATCTGACAACTAAAAAATTATCGGTCCCTAAAGCTACTGTCAGAGGACCAACGATGCACAATATGAACATTTAATTTGACTAATTTTTTTAATAATTATAGCCATTAGATTTAGTAGTTTGAGCCTGTAAAATATTTTTTATCTAATCCATACTGAAGCTAATGTAATTATTACCGTAGCGTATGTAAAAAAATGCGGTCTTTCACATTCCGTGACAGAAAAGGGGGTTGCCACTAAAAAAAATATTTAATACGTCATATCTCCTACACAAGTCACCCTGTATGTATTAATTATATTTTGAAAAACGCATAACTAATATAAAACATAATCCGATAAGTTATCCTTAAATTTTTAACGAATTTACTCTTTATTTTACCAAGCTGTGGGAGAAGTAAGTATTCAATAGCGATGACTACTTCTTATAAATAATAAATATAGACACTGGTCAATTTTTTATTAGACATATTCCGAATACATTGCGTGGTGATAAAGTTTCCTACAATATTCACAATTATGTTATTAAATGATTGTTTGAAAAACTCTAAAACAAAGTTATATCTTAAGACATTAACTAACGTAAAAATTTAATTATCTACACGCTGTATCACGTTATCTATTTTAGAATATTCAATGATTTTTTAGTAAATACGTCATACATATAATTGCTTGGAAATAAGCATTCCTAATTAATTATTTAACTGTATTATAATTTAGAAAATGGAATTTACATGATAACTATCTCTTATATGTAATACAAAAAAATAAATGAGAAAATATAGCCAAAATAGTTGCAAATCAATATGATACAGCACCAAAGGGAGAGACAGAAATTAGTGTTAGTGACTTAGTGACTTGATGTGGTTTAGCTGCTCCTGTAAATTCGACAATTTTGTAAAAAATAAGTAAAAAGAATATTACGTCAGTTAACGTTAATGTATCGTGATAGTGGTGTAAAATTTCAGTATTAAGATAGCAGATATTTCTGAAATTAAATACATTGTAGTCACTATTATCAATGACATTTTAGCAGAAAATATCAAGTTAATTCAAACCAATGGTTTAAATTGTACATCAATTCAAACAAACATCAAATTAAATGTTGTATATCAATTTAATGGTCACCGTTGTACATCAAATGGATAAATGGATAAATGGTGTACATTAATCAAAAATAAAATAAAATAAAAGATGGCTTTAAGAAATTTAAAAAAGCAAGTATTATCTTCAAAGACAACAAAAACCTGCAAGAGAAAATAAATATAAAAATGATATAAAAAATTAAATAATATCAGAATATTTGGATTAAATGAAGATAAATGCAAGTTTCTCACTGACAATATTATATCCATGATAAATAAAAACTGAATATAGAGGTTATTGACCTGGAATATGCATATTGTGCACAGGAGAATAACAATGATAATTAACCAATATTGGTATATATATATATATATATATATATATATATATATATATATATATATATATATATATATATATATATATATATATATATATATAGAATATTATCATGTTAAACGCACCATCATGTAAAATAAAAAGAAATTAAAGAGTTCTGAGATATTTGTCGATAATTATATAATTTTTGCAAACTGTATTATTTAGAAAGGCCAAAGAAAGATATTGCAAAAATAATGTACGGATATATGATGGTAATATTTTCTGTAATAAACGAAAATGGGAAACAAGAGATTATGCATGTAGCCTTAAAAGAGGAAGAAAATTAAATCATCGAAATCTTAATTTTCGTTTCACGTAAATAATATTTAATTATCGAATTAGTGCAAAGTAATTAATTAGTTAATAGTTTACTTGGTTATTTAATTTTGCCATATTTTACTGTTCACATTTAACGAGTTTTAACCAAATACAAATAGTATTTAACAATGTTTATTGCTACTTGAATTTATTAATTTACTAATATTTAAAACAGGTTACATAAAAATCATCACCTTAAGTGCATGATCCTTATTTAATTTACACATATATTGTAACAATGTCTTCGAATATTTTTCATTATAGAACGCACAATTCAGTTTAGGTTAGGATGTTAATTTAATAAAGTAGCCGTTGGCCAGATATATAAACTTAACATTAGCTCACAATTGCACACGATCCCTTTTTACTCCAATGCAATTATTATTCAACGCTAATGTAATAAATAATAACATCGACAGTAAGTAATAACTAATAGCAAATAAGTAGTAAGACATGACGTGAACAACATAAAGAGGATTCAAAAGACTTTATTAGTCCATATATTTCTCGCATTATTCTTGATATATGTTTATCATTAAGTCACCGATTCTCAATAGCTCCAGTAAAAGTAAACCGATTTGTTATAACCACGGCACTAAGATGGCGATGTTATCCTATATTACAACTTTGACACCCGGTACCTCTGATGTTCCTCAAATGAAACTTAATAACATCTCATCACAGTTGATTCATTTTTATTCACGCAGTGAGCCATTTCCCCGAACGACATCCAAACCAATTAATTCGACTTATTGCTCGCTAAGCCGAATATTCTAAGCACTGCTTCAAAAAGAGCGAACAAATTTAAATTAAGGACACTAAGCCATCAACACTCTGACTCGTGACAGACTAAAACATGAGTGAAGTAGAAAACATGGTAAAAAAACAACAGTTTCTTTGGTTGCTATTAAAATGTTTTCAGTGCTTATTTGTAAGGTAGTGAAGTAATGAAATATACAGAGTTTCATCGATAAATATCAATCACTTCTGGGTGTTTCATTTTCTATTCACTTGATATCTATATTTTAAAAATTTGAGACAGCAATAAAATATATAAATATATAATTTTTAATAGGTCATATGTAGCTAATGTAGTTTTTCTGGTATAATTATGTATCCAATATTATTTATAATTAATACAGTGTCCAATTAGAAACGGGAAAGCTGTATATGATTTATCTCAACAAGAGCAATAAGAATGAGAAGAAATGCTAGAAGTAATAGTTCACATTCTATATCGTATTAGTTGTGATATCGAAAAAGAATTTAAGAAAACATGGATATCATTCCAATAATAAATAACGTGTATCTTTTGTGAATTGTACAGAGTGTCATAATATCAAGGTATCTTCGAGATACACATTAATTTGTACATGGTGTAAAAGAGCGAACATACAGTTACTTACATGGTGTCAAAAGAAAATAAAAAAAAATAATGAACGAAATTGAATGTAACAGAAAGTATAACTGAAGTCAGTCTACTTTATATAATGTGACCAATTCATAATAACAACAATAATAAAGCTCTTTTTTTAAAAGTTAATAAAAACAGTTGAGCAGATTCTGTGCGCATTATATATATTGTGACTGTTTAGTATTCAATTATTGAAACTGAATCTTCTCGGCGATTTGTCGGTTTTCATGACAAACATTGCATTTTTAAATTGTAAAGTTACTTTTGGTGATTGATTCTAAGTAGCCCATAGTGTCGTTTTGTGTTTGACATCTTCAACCAGACGGCGTCGCGTTGATGGACCAGAATCACATCATACTACCAACACGAGTATGTACTCATTCGTATATACACTGGCGAGCAAAGAATTGAGGTCACATTGATAATTGAAATATTTTGTGAAATTTTTTGTTATATACGTATACTTCACAATTGTAAATTATTATACTCTGTATTGAAGACGAAAGTGAATAGTAAATTATGGATTTTAAAACATATTGAATTTTTAAGATTTTATTTTAACAAAGCAACAAATTTACATTTAAAACTATGTTTGACTTATTGGTATTCTGGAAAATATGGAACTAAACAATTGGAACAAACTATCGCTAATAACATGTATTCGCTCTTCTTGCGTTATTGACTACTTGAAGTCGACGTGGTATACTTGCAATTAAGTTACGGATCACATTTTGGTCTATGTTATTCCGCTCCTGCAAAACCAATTTTCTCAGTTCCTGGGCAGTTCTTGGAATTGGTGTATGCCTTCGAATACGTCGTCCCAACTCATCCCAGACATGTTCGATAGGATTCATGTCTGGACTGCGAGCTGGTCAATCAAACCGCCTTATTCCGACCTCATCTCTGTACTCTGTAATAACTCGGACTATATGAGGCCTAGAATTATCGTGCATTAAAATGTCGTTCTCGTCCATAGTAACCAGGAAAGGCATAGCATGATCTTCTAGAATTTCTGAAATGTACCTGTAAGCTGTTAAAGAGCCCATTCCTTACAAAAACAAATTCTGTATGTGCTTGTGAAGAGATTCCTGTCCAAACCATAACTGACCCATCGCCAAATGGAAGTTGCTAATCAATACAAACTGAATCCTTATCTTTCTCCAGGTCTTCTCCATACTCGTCGATGCCGACGTTCGTCTGACTCAGTTAAGCAAAAACGCGACTCATCACCCCTGTACCCTACTTCAATCCTCCGCATTCCATGCCAGGTGATCTCGGGCAAAAGTCAGTCTTGCATTTCGATGCCGGGGTTGAAGTGGTGGACCTGTAGCCATCCGTCTACAAGACAATCTAGCAGCACGAAGCCTTCTTTTAACGGTCCATTCACTGACATTTACATTTATCACTTCTTGAAGTTGATTTCGCAGTGAAACCGCAGTTTCTGTTCTATTCCGAAAAATTGTGAACACCAAGAAACTGTCATTTCTTTGGGTTGTAACTCTTTTCCACCCAGATCCTGGTCTTCTGGTTATCGAGCCAGTCTCTTGATAGCACTGGAATACCCTTTGTACACCACAAAAGCTCACACCCACAATTCTTGTTGTTTCACGTTGTCTCCGGCCGTCTTCTAACAACGCTATAATTCTCGCCACAATAATAGGTCCAAAAGGCATGAAGGCTTATTAAATGAATAATACACCTTTCAATCGAGGTTTTACAGTAAGAAAAATCAACTCATAAATAAACTACACTAAACTCTAGGCACCAAGATTTGGAATAGCAGTTACTACTCTTGCACACTACTTTAATGACGTCCTTACCAAGGTGCCCCTTTGCGTCAAATTAATCTAAATGACAGATAACAAGTCTTTAAAAACAAATGTTCAGCGCCTACTACATAATGGCATACTTAACATTATTGTTCCCGAAAATTATTTACAATTATCAATGTGACCTCAAATTTTTGCTCGCTAGTGTACTACCAGTAAGAGTAAGTCAATTAATATCTATGACGTCGCTAAATGAAATATAAAATACAGTCCACTTATCTCTAAAATATTATTGAGTATCTCGAACAGTGACTAATTAATAATAATAAACGCCGTTATTAACAGTTAATAAAAAACAGTTAACAAGTTGAAAGCACAAGTTGAAAAAGAAAAAAGCGATATTCAGTTCAGTAACCTGGACTAATTGGGTGAAATCACTTAATGAGGCCGGAGACTGCCTATTTCCACCTAACCCTGTCTAAAGAATATATGAACTCGCATGACGACACTAAATTATATCATTATCTATTAATTAGCATCACAGTTTTATGACAATGATAATAGACAATACTTTTTGTTTGTTAGTTTTGTCTTTATCTTAATATATCAGAAATCTTTATATATATAATAAGAATTTTTTATCATGGGAAGTGACTGGAGCCTTCAATATAGCAGTCAAAACAGGAGATCAGCTTTCTACCGAAAGATTACACATTATCCAACGCGAGTTTCGCCAGCCAAGTTTCCATTATCAAGAGATGATTAAAACTGAATTTACATCATCAGTTTTAGTGGGTTTAGTCAAAGTTCAATTATTTACTGATTATGTTAACTTGGTTGGTGAAACACGAGTCAAGTAACGTATAAAATTTTGGCGTTCGTAGAAAGCTCATCCGCCCCTCTCTTTTTTTTTTTAATTTTCTTATGTCTAAAATTAATACTATGCATATCAGCATGAAATTCAATTTTATTATATAAATAATATTATATAAATAAGGTGTACCTGTGGTTATTGAATGTTTATGAAAAAATAATAAAGGGTATCACTGATTTTTCATATTTACTCAGTTACTCATTTGGAAAGTATGACTTGTGAGTCAGATAGCTATTTTTCAGAATTTTTATGCGATTGGTAAATAAATCTGCACACAAAAATCTACTGTGACATGCATGAAGTGTATATAAAAGCGAATCTATCATTCAACAAGTAAATATCTATGTACGTAGCTCATTAATATTAAAAGGGCAGATACGCAACGTTCCATCTGACGTAACTATTACGCACGATTACAAATAAGCGCTCACGTGCAGTGTGACGTATAGTGCAGGCGAGAGATCCAGGACGCGACATGGTGAATATTTCTCCACCACAGGATGGCAGAGATCCCTTGAAACCCAATGGGTTTTACAAAGAATAAGTCATAGAGAACCATTCCAGTACAAAAATGGGGAAAGCAGCAAAGGAGAAAACGACGAGATAGAAAGAAAGTGAAGCCAGGAGGGACGGAATGCGCTGCGAGGCCTCAGACCAACAGTACTCCCTGGACCTCCATAAAATAATGAAGTAAAAATGAATTTCTACAGAGACGGCCTAAGGATCCAGATCCTGATTGAGGTCGTCTCGATTTGAAGACGATTGTTTTTGATCGTGATCTTGTTTCGTATCATTAGGGCGTACTGTTGTACCACATCTTTGTTGTTGCCTTGAGGGTTGTGAAATAAAAAGCGGTGTTTACTTCAATACATAGATTTATTAAAACTAAGCAACAACGGTTTACAGAAAACGTTCTGTATATTGATTATAAAACTGATTAATGCCTAAGTTACGTGTGAGACAGTGGATGTTGGATGTAGCAATGCATCGCTTTCGGCTCTCGGTTTTCTGTTTTATAGCCTGTCCCTAATATCTGTTGTGACGCGATGGGGTGGCTTTTGTGTGGCACTTTTTGATCATCGAATATGCTGGAACAGGCTACTTTTAAAAAATACAAAATTACGGGAAGTTAAAGTTCAACATAGTTCCGCACAGTAAGAAAGGATCCCGAAATAAATACAGCCGACCGGTCCCATAATAAGTACATTTTTAAGGGAACGAAACTATTTACTATGACCCTAATAAATCCACTGCCATAAACTAAATAGAAGTCTTAACAACGATGAAAATAGGAAATTGAGGGTTGAAAACTAAACCCTCAAGAACAATCAAAAGAGATGACTGACATCTGTAAAAAGCGGCAAAACAGAATTGAGCATTTGGAGACCCAGATAATATCTCAACCCTTAAAATATATGGAGAAATTGTAGAGGACAACGAATATGCTGACGGAAAAGAGGACAGAGAAAATAATGGATACGACCGACATGCCCTCAGCCAACGACCATAACCCAACAAAAACAGGTACCAAAAATAGAGAACTTTGGACTGATGCAAAAGCAGCAATGAAAATGACTATCCAGGGCAAACCCCGGGAAGTGCAAAAATCGGTACCCGAAATAGCACATTTTTTATATTAGAATACACTCCGAGAGTCTGATGTGTTCTCCCCTATTCACCCTAAATACTTATGATATTTCTTGTGCAATAAGTAAAGAGAGAGCACTACGTCCATTGCTTACAAAACCATATTCATTTTTAAATTTGACAGAATTATGTGAATGGAATTTGAGTTCTTCACTTAAACATAATCAATTGAACATAACATATTTTAAACAAATGGAGTTTAAATCTGAAAATAAATAAAATTATTCATTATGTAAAAATATGCTTAAATTATAGCTGTTCTTATTTAGTGCTGTACAAATTTATGCTATTAATGTGTAAACCTTCCAGATATTGAAAAGGCATAAAGGAGGCATTGTTGCCCAATAATTTGCGCACCAGTTGTAGTTATTCATAAATTCGCCTACGATCACTTTGAAAACCAGTACGAAGAAAAAACGTGAATGATATTGCCAAAGAATTATATTATATTCCTTTTTCCGTATTTAAATTCAAAGGCTACTTCTATCGTATATAGTTCTATCGTATCGCATTAATTTGATGTGGCAAATTTAACGCTTCCTACAAGGAATAATCTATGATGAATTTATTAGCATTATTAACGATATCTATGGCTAAATATCATTATTATTTCTATTTATTGCATATCAAAAATATTTTTTATGTACTGGCGTAAATTAAAAAGTTCTATTAAATGGCATATTTGGAAAGAAATCTAAGTGGGAAAGTGTTTCCTTTTGATATTTTACTTTTTGTACAAATCCCGAACAGTAATCCCTAAGTATTACAAAAAATTACTTGGAATAGTTTCAATGTACAGGGTAAGTAAATTATTAATTTCATGAAATATGAAATTAAAGATATAATTACTGATATAATCACATATAATATAAAATTACTATAATTTTGTATAGTTAAGAATAATTAATTAGTTTAAAATTACAATAACTGTAATTAAATTTGAACAATGTCAATGCGAGTTTAGAAAATGTGCTAATATTTACTACATACAGGCGTAAATTAAAAAGTTCTATTAAATGGCATATTTGAAAAGAAATCTAAGTGGGAAAGTGTTCCCTTTTGTTATTCTATTTTTTGTACAAATCCCGAACAAGAATCTCTAAGTATTAAAACAATTACTTAAAATAATTTCAATATACAGAGTAAGTAAATTATTAATGTGATGAAATATGAAATTAAAGATATATTTACTGATATAATCACATACAATATAAAATTACTATAATTTTATATACTTAAGAATAAGTAATTAGTTTGTAATTACAATAACTGTAATTAAATTTGAACAATGTCAATATGAGTTTAGAAAATATCCTTATATTTACTATATTTTATTTCTTTGTTCCACAATGTATGTTACAAGAAGTAATCAGTTAAGTAATAATAAAATAAATCCTAATATGTAACAACAGAATAATTGAAGTATGAGAAAACATGATGTATATAACCAAATTTTTAAATTTTTTAAAATGAAAAAAATCACGGTATCACGAAAAATATGAGAGATATGTATGCGGAAGAAAATGATAGATAACTTGACACAGAATAGAGTATAATAAAATATGAGATAATCAGTTAAGTAATAATAAAATAATTTCTAACAAATAATAATAAAATAACTAAGGTTAAGTAAAGTAAAATGTACAACGAAAACTATTAGAAATTCATACAGGACATGTATTAGATGTGGAATAAAAAAATAGATACTTTCATACATAATAAAGAGTAATCAAACATGTACTATGTAACATTAAGAAGGTTATCGATGTTAATTTGTTTTAGAAATTGTAGTTTTAGATGGTCACCCTGTATAACAAAATAGTTTTTGTACTATGACTGACCATCTTATACTCGGGCACTAAACTACAAAAATTCTTATGGAGCATTGAACATAACTTATTGAAAATCATAATTTAGCTGTAAACTATCAGACAGGATCTATGTCTTGTATGACACTATTCAGTTCAAGCGTTTCAGAAAATGTATTTATTTATTGCCTTATGTATTGAACTATTTTCTCTCTCTGCCTGTTACGTTTACTTTAACATTTCCAGATTATTTTTTACACCTAGAATATTGTTACATGGTTAAACATGCTCAACACACAGATACATAACAATAAAACACATCTTTGCAGAAATGGTTACAACTAAATTGTTCTTTTTTTTAATATTTTAGCGAATAACATCCAGTGTTATTGTTTAAATAATTTGTTATATTACGCGTCCCAATCTTAACCTCTTTGTATTGACTTCTCACGTTTTCTGTTTTCTAAAAAATTCGAAATTCTTTATCCTTATTTTATGTTCATCTTATACTCATCATAAAATTATACTAAAATAAAATTTAAAATTGATTAACTCATCATCGAGTAAATCATGATCGAAAAAAATAATGCGAGACAAAATTCTTGTTTAGATGAGACTATCGAAAGACAATATATAAATTCATTTATTCTAGAGGTGTATTTAATATAGCTTATAAGTTCACGCAGATTTTGTATTTTTCCTACAAAATAAGAAAGTTTATATCTATGTCACATAATTATATCGAAAATTGAAAAATAATGGGAATACATTTAGCTTTTTATTTAAAAAGTTCATTGCCGCTTGGTTCGGTAAGGTATTATGCAAGTAAGGAATTACTTCTAGCTGGTTGTTGTTTGAATATATAGTTTTATTAACTTATAATCGTAACTCCAATACCCACAACTTCCATATATTATGCACTATCTTAATATTTTATTAATACAATATTGACGTGATATAGTCTGGTATAAATACTGTATTTAAATGCTTATACATATGTATTCATAAAGCAAACAAAATATTCAAAATCTTATAAATGGAAATTGTAAAATCGAATCAAAATTAATGCCCGAATTTTCTGCATAATGGCATATTTTATGAACTAATTGTAAGTAGAAATGCCCCTCTTCAATACGTCTCACCCGAGACTTTGATCATGGGTCTCTGTTAGCACATTTTTTATACTCACATCCCGTACGTATTATGTAAAAATATGTAGCGAACTAAAATATTCTAACAGCAATCTATACAGAATAAAGGTATTACAAATAGCATTAAACATATTCAAATATTGATCATATATCGTTTCCATACTTACATATTTTTTAATATTCAACAAATAATAGTATAACTGACATCATCATATTTCTATCTATATAATATTAATACATCACCTAATAACTAAAAGCTGCTAGCAGACGTAGACATATTTAGTACATGAATCATAAACCCTGAAAGAATAAATCAAGCGAGAAATCTACTAAGATAGATAAGATATGTTGCTTCTATCTTATTTTATTATTCATTTTCAAGGCAACCTTCCATTAGGGACAATTTGTTAGAAACACTCACATATGTGCATCATTATTCATTCACTCGGGCCATCTTTTTATATTTTCTCAAGAAACCTCGGCTTATTTATATTTTTCATTTCATACAGGTAGTGCAGTTTGAAGATAGTTTGTCGACGTTTATGAGACTAATGTAATTTGATATTATAATGTTATAAATATATGTACGTTGTCTTTAGAACATTTAATAGAATGATTAATTCTGATATGCGCCTTTAATTTTATGTTACGGAAAAGTTTTAGCTTAGTGATGTTGTTCCACGCAACACCCGGTCATTAACACAGACACACACAAATGTCCCCAGATAACTGATGTGGGAATGATACCCACGCCCGGATTACTCCGATCAGTTCAGGGAGCTTGGTCACCTGCGAGCGAATTATAGAAATTACGGCTTACTGAACTTGAACAAGATTTTGGTGTAAATACGAGTATAAATTAGAGGTAGTTTAGTTTTAATTATTTCTCGATTGTGCCAGGATTGTGTCAACAAAACTTGCATCCAGAAACGTGTAATAATTTGGTGTTCGTGGAAAACTGGTGTTTTGTTTTTGTTTAATATATTATAAATGTTAGCAATTAATGATTTGACATTAACCGAAATTATGAAAAATTCAAGAAAATAATAGTAGGTAGTCTGAATAAAAATTATGTATAAGGACATGCAAGCAGTTCAGAACTTAGGTTTAATCACCTTCTGATAGTGCTATCGTGATTAGTGAAATGCGTATCGTAATGGTATGGAATTCCAGTATATTGTTTAAAACTGATTTACGGATTTTATTTTTATTCTATACTTAAGACTTCAACCCACTGCGCTTGCAAGAATGTATCTGCTATTAGCATACACTGTTTATATAAAGTAATAACTATTTATATTTATGTGTATAATATACAGTTATTGATCTGCTTCAGTCTGTATAATAAAAATTAGTAGTATACCTCAATATACTATATACAGCGTCTCCCGGAATATGTGGGCGATCTTCCTAATTCACATAGGAGACATTAAAATAATATGACAAGTTTCTATAATTTTTTTCCTACAGCTTTTCTATATATATTTTTTTAAAGTACTTGGTGTAATGTAATACTTTTTTAATATGATGGATACCAGTTAGGACAGGGGCGCACTAGTTTTAGTACAATAATTCTCATTTAATTTGCACTCTGTATGATAAAGGCACAACAATAATATGTTTAGTTCAGTTGAACTTTCGACTAATAAAAGGTTCTCTTGTTTGATATCGATAAAATGAATCAATTTTAAGAAAAGCTATTTTTATTTAAATATGGTTTTTATTAAGATTAGTGAGAATTATTCTCCATTGTCGGTAAACAAGGAACACTGTTGCGATAATGTGGAGAGTCCAATCAAAACAATCTTCCATAATCAGTTTTCTCTAGTGTCTACTCGAACTCGTTACATGTGGATTCTCGTTTGCCCAAAAATGCACATTGTGGAAGTTTATGATCCCGAATTTCGAAAAGCCAGCTTCGTCGGTAAAGAGAACTGGACCCATAAAAGTTGCATTGTTTCTGTGCCGTTATGAAAGCTAGTTTGAAAAGTCCATCCTTCGAAGCAAATTTTCGGGAAGAAGCACATGGACTTTCTGAATATGATAAGGATGTAATTGTTGCTCTTTAAGGATTTTAAAGACAGTCGATTTTGTGCAATGAATCTGGGCTGCTAATTTCTGGACACTTGTAGAAATATCTACGGCTATGGAATCTAAGATATTTTATTCAACGCCCTCGCCGCGAATGATTTGTTTTCTAAAAATGTGACTGGATTTTTCAAACTTTCATAAAATATTCGCGATACCGTATTAAGATGTTACAAGAATTTCAGTTAAAGTAAACTAACAAGCTTACGTACGTTACAAATAAAACTTCGTAGTTCTTACCGGTCTCCCTTAAATTCCAATCCACTCTTCCTAAGGTATTTCGATCGGGAATTCTACAATTTGGAAGTAGTTCTTGGTATTGCCTTCTAGCTTCTGATGCAAAACATAATGTTAAACTGTATATTAAATGAATGTCGGCATATTCACTGAACGTATTCTATTATTGTAAATAAAAGAAACTAGAAGAATAAAGTTACCGCAAATCTTAACGCACCAATAGCGTTAAATGATACTGACTGACATTAAAGTTTTCCTAACTTCATTGGGTACCCGTCAAAAACCCATACATACAAAGCAGATATCTCTTTCAACAATAGTACGTGCTCAAGTATTTCAAAAACCATATTTAAACGAAAATATTTTTTCTCAAAAACGGTTCATATTATTGACATCAAATTAGAGTACCTTTTTTATCTAAAGCTGAAGCGAACTAAAAATGTTATTATAGTGCCTTTATCATACAGGGGGAAAAAGAAATGAGTATTATTATATTAAAACTAGTTCATCCCTGGCTGGCTAAATAAGAAAATTGTGTTAAAATGTACCATTTTAAGGAGTCTTAACTGGTATCCATCATACTAAAAAATTATTAAATTACACCGAGTACTTTAAAATTTATTCAAGGAAAACCGATTTCCAGCGATGTCTTTTAGGGGGTCATATCTCCGTAGGGAAAGGCTGTAGGAGAAAAAAGAATAGGAATTAGTCATATTATTTTAATGTATTCTATATAAATCCCGGAAACTGCCCACATACTCGGGAACACGCTGTATATAGATATTCCATTTTCTATCTAAATTTCATTTAATACAACATTAATAATGTAGTATTTGCTATAAATAATTTATATAAATTAAAAATTCATGAGAATGTGTTCTTAAATTATGAGTATTTTTTCCGAATTTCGATGTCTTCGACTTGTATACGCCTAATGACCATGTTTTGTTGGGGACTTTTACAAATAATGAATATTAAAGGGGCGCGCTCAAGTGTAGCACAATTTACTCAAATTATGTGGAAAAGAAGTGCCCTTGATAGCCACTCTAATGGAATTTTAATGTGCGAATTATGGCGTTTCTAATGGTGATTAATACAATATTAAAAGTATAATGACAATGCGACTTAGCAACCATTAATAAAACACTAGATGGCTTATACTTATATCGTCTGGATGGAATTGAACCTGCCGGAGTAAATTATGAACAAACATCCCATTTGCTTTAGTAAAACTAAAGAACTTCGTCGATATTGGGACTCGCTAAGTACATGTATAAAAAGTCCCGTCTACTCTTTTAATATTTATCTCTTTGACGAGTTAGAGAGTCACTGAATTTAATGAACATCTTTCATGTCTGAATTTACATAATGTTTGCGCTTTGATACGCAAAACAAGTTTTCGTTAGGTACGATAAAATTTTCATGGAAACCCAATTCCAACTGATTTTTTCAGATTAATGAGGTTTACTATTTATCTTTCATGATTAATGGCATTACATACATTACTATAGGTTTTGAAGAAATAAATTCGTTAGTTATCGAACGTCTCTAGGTGAGTTGAATTAAGCTGATTCATAAATGGGATCTTGTAGGTCGAAATACTCGTGGTAATCGAGTTACTAATATGTAATTTGAAAGAAAATATATACTAAAATAAAACTTTTTTACGAAGAAGTAATGAAATCATGTAAAGAACAATTGAAAGAACAGAATTTTTTGGGTTTATTTTTCGTTTTTCGGCATAAAAACAAAAAAAACGGTTTTTAAAAAATGGTTGCTGTGTGTCGTTGTCATTGTCGTCGGAATGTATTCTTATTAGCACGATAACTCAACTAAATTATGTCAGATCGATCGAGTTTTGACTGATTCTGATCGGGGACGTCTCCCAGATGACACTTATTGATTTTGAGGTGGATAGAATGCACCCTACCACATATAGTTTATTTCATCTCTATTTACCAAAAAAAAATCACAAACGGCTCTTATCTCATACCGTGACTTGTTTTTATGGCTAGACTTAGGTAGACTGTTCCGTTTATCGGCAAGATAATAGAGTTTTTTATTTGTCAAATAGCGATGAAATGAAAGTACATGAGAAAGCGCAATGGTGGACTATTTGAGAAATTTTGTTTGTTAGCACGATCACTCAACTAAATAGTGTCAGATCGATAGGGTTTCGACTGATTCTGATTAGGGAACGAAATCAGAATGTTTTAAATACGAAAAATGTTTAAAGAAACCTACACATAGGCACCATCACATAGAAGCCAGATTAAAATTTGCAGAGGAGTACATACTTCTCTGCAAATTTTAATTTTGTAGAGGAATACATACATACTTCAGGTGGCTATCGTCCTAGATGGCCACCCTGAGAATAATCTGGTTTGATAAAGCGAGGAAAAGTATTGTGAAGGCTGTGGACTTCGCGCTGGGGATCCTAGCCACGCTTCTAGAGCATGACTCTGAAGTAGGGGTCAATGATCATCATCTAGGGGTTGGTTGGAGGTTTTGACTCCTGAGCTAAAGCCTTGGAAAGGAGCTCCGAGTTTTTGGATTGCCGGAACTGGGGAACTTCCTAAACTTTGAAGGGCCACAGTATCATCTACAGGCAAGGAGCGAAGTCTGAATTGGATGGAGATGGATTATTGAGGTAGATTATGATGTCCTTGGCCCATTTCCCGCATTACTTGATGGAGGATGCTCCACCCAAGAAGGCAATAGCGCTTATAGAATACTGCAAACGGGAAGTAATGAATGCCCTTAATAATTGGCTGTAACGCTACTGTACACCATATTGTGTGGAGTAACACGAACTTCAATTGTACAAGAAGAGCCATATTAGAATACATCACAAATATGGATTTGGAAATCCTAAATTAAGGAAACGAACCCACTTCCTGCATTAAAAACAGAACGGAAATTTCTGGATATTCCTCTGTGCTCCAGGTCTCTTACAAAATATGTGAGGATATGGAGGGTGTCTGAAGAGTCGTATTTGCAGGCACCTACGCTTCGTAGGTGCCTGTGCAGAATCACAGGCATCTACGCTTCGAGGTAGAGGACTAGGAGAAAATTAGAGGATAAATAGAGAAGGCACCCTAAGTCTATTCTATATCTTCCGGAAAGCTGGAAGAGACAGAGCTGGCGGTCGAACATTTGCAGAACTGAACTGGATGCTTTAGAAACTCCAGGAGTAAAATCATGGCTGGTGAAGGAATGCAGAGATGCAGTAGAAACACTAGCCAGGAGTAACAAGTTAAGGTCTGATTAGGCCTGAGGCCTATGGTCTGATTGCCGGGCCACTATGGTGTCTGAGGCAATGAAAAGGCGGAAGCTGACCAGAGAAGGAACTAATAGGGGCTTAATGGAACCTGAACTATCGATCAGAATTACGTACTGCCTACGCAAGTAGAAGAGAATGGCTGAAGATTAAAAGACTTGAAGATTGAATCGCTGACGGAACACACGAGGATGCAGGCAGGCTAAGATGCTTCTGGGCGTGACGCCTAGCAACGACTCAAATTTCCTGAAGGGTAATAGAGAGTGTTTTGGAAGTTACGGGATTGATAACAGGACACTGGTATCATAACTACCATCTTAGCAAGATTGGCTTGCCAGCAAGGAATGCAGATGGTGTGGAGAAGAAGTGAAGACCTCTGAATATGTGTTATATTAGTATCCGGCTCTGGCATGAACATCTTACGTTTGGTTTCTGTACCTAGACCTAACCGAGCTGAGAAAGAAATATCGGCTTGGAGCGGATAGTGAGTCCTTAGAAGAAAACCAAATCTGTACTCTTGTGCTGAATACTTTACAGGGAGACTGTAGTTTAAAAAAATATTGGGCACACAAAAAGAGAAATTGTAACTAGCATTAAGGATCATGTGACCTATTTAAAATATGGTAATATAAGATTACATTGTCCAACATGGTTTCGAATACAGTCAGAGAATAGACCCTGGTAACTTAAAGTTCCTAAAAAGTATAACCAACAACAGACTATTAGATGCCATGAAAAGTATTAAGATAGCTATATATGATAATAGTTTGACCAAAGATAAGCACTCTATACCTAATAGTCTGTTGTTGTGGTTGTCACGGTAAATGACGATATTAATGGATCAATGAACTGAATGTTTATTTCATTATAGTTCCCTAACTATAAATCGAAACAAATTATTCTGTCACTGTTCACTGACTATGACAAAAAATTGTAAAGTTAAGTAAGTTTATTAGTCAGTAGTGCATAAAGCCGAAAAGTATTCATATCGGTTTAATGGATCTGAACAAAATTCTGGTATAAATAGAAATTATATGTAGTTCAAAACTAGTCATAAGAATATCCAACTATGGTGCCAACTGTGTTGGCAAACATGGGTCGAAAACTAGTTTCCTACTTTTGCCCCTGCATTAAATACTCTAACCCTTTGCCAGGATTAATATATACTCAAGATTTTAACATCTTGTACAAAGATAAAACTATAAAGGTACGTTGACACATTAAATTTATGAAACTAGGGGCGTAGCGGGAGAAAAGAAAATGTGATAAAAATTTTATAAGGGGAAGAGATATAGGTGATAAAAAGACACTAACCTAAAATTATTATGCCGAGGTATATATCTTAATTTTTAAAATGAAGATCAATTCTTCAGTTTTTGTTTGTCCAATGAAAGCCTATCACTGTACTTCAAATGTTGGAAATGATCTCATTTCTTCTAACAAGGCACTTTCAATATTTATTAAGGCTAAACCTGACATTCTTTCTTGCTTTTGAGAACTTCGTAGATAAGTCTTTATTCTCCTCCACAAAAAAATTATCTTTCCGAGGAACTGTTTGTAGCAGGAATAGTTAGAATTAAACGACACAATTTTGATGACTCCGGGAAAACAGAAGATAATTGAAGGGACATAATATGTTGGTGAAGCTCAAACACAGTGCTCTTTTTCATATCGGTATCACTATAAATCACTCACAGTTTACTTTTTAAAAGTTTTGCTTCAAATAATGTTCCATATGTATCTACTAAGGAAGAAAAAAGTTCATCAGGAAAACGTTTTACAAATGAAGTAAATTGTGTGGAATCTAAATTTAAGAATTTCAGTTTAAAAATTTCACTAAACCGTTCACTAATGTTCAAAGTAATAACGTCCAAAATGTCATAAAACAATCGTGCGTAGGTTCTTTTCTCATATTCTTCAGGAATTGAATCCAAACGCATTCCTTTACTTGGTGGTTGATTTTATAACACAAATCTGTACATATGGTCCCAAATGTCACTGATATTTTTGCCTGTAGAATTTTAAATAGACTCTCGGAATGTGGGGGAGTATTGCAGGAAATATTGCTAAGCTAAAATTAAAATCAAAGTTACGCAATAAAGTTAAAAGGCCTCTTGCACAAATAACGGTTCCTCAATCCCTTTCCTCATTTTCATTTTCCACAATTACCTGAAGCAGCGCTTCCAAATGTTCCTCATGTTATGGCAACAGTCGTCAGATGCGTTCATATAATCGCATAACTGAGTCCGGCACAACACCCACTCGAGGTTCTACTGTTCACTACTTAAGATCACTGACATTTTCGGCCGGCTAACGCGTAGCTTGGATGTAACATGGACTATCGCATTTCAGCACTGTAGCAAGTAACGCGGGAGTCCAATAATTTCGGGCGTCTTAATGGCCGATTTGAAATAAAAAAGTTCATGGTAGCGTTTAAAGTAACTAATGTATATTTGGGGTCCGTTTGAAGTAATTAAAAAATTGTAATAATTGAATAAATCGATTGAACTTTTAAATAACACTAAGTTGCCAATTTTTTAAGGGATGCGACGCATCACTCGCATCCATATACGCTACGCCCCTGTGTGAAACATACGTGAAACATAGCTTGAATTCATTCTACCGGTGTAAGAGTTTTATTCAACTTTACCGTTGTAAGAGTTTATAAAATTTTCGTTGCATGTGAGTGACAATCCATGTTCCATGCGACATGATGGATTTTTTGTTAGTTTTGTTGAACTTACGGAAACATATGTGCTAATTTAGCATGTACCCAGAATTTAATAATTTAATGCGAGTATTACGCCCTAGAACTAGTTCTCTGTAATAAAATGTTGCCATGATTTTTTTAAACATTTTGTTCTTGTTTTAATTAAAATTAGTTGAAGGCACTAAAGCAAGTAATAAATAAAGCATTTGTTGCAAGTGTTGATTGAAAAATTTACGATTTTCTCGACTATAATAAAAGAGAAGTGTACACTTAAAAAAGGATAAGTACTTACTTGGATACAAAAGTATAAGTGCAGTATTGTGGGAAGGAGATGGAACCTTCGATGCAGCAGCAATAACAGCAGGCGAATTTTCTCGATCTCCGTAATATTATATGTTTTTCGACACGCATTTCACCAACCAAGTTGTGATCATCGAGAGATGATTAAAATAATTTTTAATTATATCAAAATTTAGTTTAAATTCGGTACACTTTTACGAATATTTTCCGGCTTAATGCACTTTTCACAAATAAACTCAACTTGACTACTTTTCTTCATGGTCAGTGAATAGTGAAGGAATGATTGATTTCAGTTTACTACATCACTACGTCTAATACCTAAACTCTTATTATTATTTCTATTTATTTTATGGTTATGAGGTAAACATTTGATTCATTGGTCCACTAATGTTCTCATTCACCATATCAGCTGAAACAGCGCACAATTGGATATAAGCCCTTATTTTTGTTCATACTATCATCGTATTTAGCTATCTAAATACTTTCCATGACATATAACAGTCTATTGATGGTTATACTTTTTACTAACTTTAACCAGTACCTATTGTAACATTACCAGGATTCTATGATTGTTTTCAAAAGCATGTTGAGCTATGAAATGTTTTTCCAATACTCAGTATCTTAAATGTATCATGCGCTCCTTAACCACAGTTTAGGAGTACATATTAATGAATTTCTAAAGCTTTGTTGTAATTTTGTTATTCCTGCAAATGTCTGGAAATACATATTGATATCTGGGAAATTGTGATAGCTATTTAACACAGGATTTATGGAGAGATTCTACTAAGAAACAATGTATCTTGCTGACGAAGATTCTTGTTAAATATTGTTGTTAAGGAAACAATAAAGTGTTGTCTTTAATTAATGATATTTTCATAACATAATGATTTAGAATTCTTGTCTTCTTCTTCTTCTTCCTTCTTCTTCTTCCTTCTTCTAAAGTAGGTCTATGACCTGTTCCTCTTCGATGAATATCATCGGTACTATGAGCTGGATCTGTTTTTATAGGGGGTAGGCAGCTAACCTGGCCCTCTAACCCTCCTCTTTCTTCCGCGCTTGGAACCGGCAGCAGTACTATTGGGCTACTCAATCCATCCAGCAGCACTACAGGCTGAAACGGCAACGGCACGCGGTGTTTTCAAGCGGTAACCCATCCAAGTGCTAACTGCGGCCGAGGTTGCTTGACATCGGTGATCGGACGAGGATCGATGTTCAACATGGGATGGCCGTTAGAATTTTCACTATGAATATTTTAATCAATTTCTAGAGCTTCGTTGCAACTTAGTTGTTCTTGCAAATTGAAGGTAATACGTATTGATATCTGGGAAACTATGATAGCTATTTAACACAGGATTTATGGAGAGATTCGAGTAAGAAGCAATATATCCTGCTGACAAAGATTCTTGTCATTGTTAAGGAAACAATAAATGTGTTTTCTTTAATTAATTAAATTTTAATAATTTAATAATTCAAAATTTCCGTTACGAATATGTTAATGAATTTCTTATAACTTTGTTACAACTTTTTTGTTCCTGAAAATTGCAGGAAATATGTATTGATATCTGGAAAACTGTGATAGCTAGCTAACACAGGATTTATGGAGAGATTCGAATAAGAAACGATATATCCTGCTGACGAAGATTCTTGGTAAGGGTTGTTGTTAAGGAAACAATAAATATGTTGTCTTTAATAAATGAAATTTTAATAACGTAATAATTCAAAATTTATATTATAAATATGTTAATGTATTTCTAAAGCTTTGTTGTAATTTTTTTTTCCTGAAAATTACAGGAAATGCGTATTGATATATGAGATGGGAAACAATGATAGCTATTTAAAACAGGATCTATTATATGCAGATATCTAGATCCAAATGTTTAGACCATTCTGCACAATATATGAATAAATTTTGAAATTTCTTATTTTTTACTCTAAGCAGATGTTTAAAATTTCTTAGTTTTTCATTATACAACGTATTTTGGAAATTCAGGGCACTTCGAGTGCCTCCTAAAGACACTGCGGGGTTAAGGAGCATCCCATTAAGGATTCTATTAAATCGTTTCAAAATTATTTAGTATGAAATTGTGAAATTTTGAGCGTTTGTTAAACTTTTTACGTACAACGATATATCATGGAAATTATCTGCAAATTATCTGAAGTTGTAACTAAATTTAAGAAGCACACGGGCCAAACGTGTAATATTTCAGCGTTCGTGGAAAACTGATCTCCTGTTTTCAAAATTTGAGAGAAAATATATTAAAATATTTTATTTTAAGTTAAGTGTCAAGTAATCTAAATCTAAGTAAAAGTTTTGTACGTTTTCTTTTTATATATCTGTTGATGTCCTTTAAATTTCAGTAGGTAATCATATTTGTCTAGAAATCGCATAATGACACAATTCCTTCTAAATATATCATTAAAGTTTTTTTGTATTTAATATATTTATTTAGTACGATATAAGTAGGTACAGCAATATATTTAATGTATTTCTTAATGTACCCAATTATAAATTAAACAATAAACATCAAAATAAATAGAAAACAAGAATACGTTCGTGTTAATATTTCATACAATTCCAAATTCCGTATCGTTCATTTATTACAGTATTATAACGTATACAATTATTTGTCTGCGTAGCACTATGTTATGAGGAGTATACAGATGTATTCAGCAGATGAGATAATTGCTGTCCATTTCACTGTTTATGATTTTAAATAGGAATACCAGATTTTGCTGAATTCTTCTATGTGACATGAAATTTAAAAGTGGCACACATGGTAAATGTATTTTCTTGTATTTTTACATATATTTTTTTTCAATAATTATAACGATAGAATATTTGAGGTTATATTGAATTTCAGAAATATTTATATGCAATAATAATTTTTTCCACCTAAACATTGTGGAGCTAAAAATTGAAGAAAAAGCAATTTTGATAAACAGTTTCTTCAAAAAAAAAGTATTTAATATAGTGAAATATTTGATTGGTCAAGTGGTGTAATGGACAAAGATCTGAAAAGATCCTTTTCACGTTAAACGTAAGTTTTTATTTATTTTTTCTGTACAACTAAATATACTAACACAAGTAACCTCAAATAAATAACAGAGAAATACTTAAAACTATAAATCATAGTGTATTAATAAATAAAACCTTTTACATAACAAGCTAAAGAAATAAACATAATACGAAGAAATGTCACTCTTTAGAGAGGTCAAAACATCGATCTAGCGGCCCTATTTTTTGTTCTAGGAAGAAGGACCTCCTGCAAAATTAGCACTTCGCTAATAAATCTTGAATATTTTATATAGTATATAATACCCTAATTTAAGTAACATAAAAATAGTCTTATAAGTTAATAGGAATAGACATAACTACTTGACTTTCGGTTCGAATCCGCATTGACATGATCATTAATAGGTATGGCCAGCATTGACTTAGTTTTTCATAAGCCACCAAAATACTATATACTACAGTTGACGCGCGTTTCGTTAAGAAAGTTGGCATCATCTGGAGATGATTAAAACTGGTCTGATTGAGTTTTAGTCATCTCCAGATGAAGACAACTTTGTTGGCGAAACGCGCGTCGAGTCCAGTGTATATTATTTTGATGTTTTATGGAAAACTAAGTCAGTGTTATCTTCACACCAAAGGATTTCTACTCACTGGAGAAGTAGGTATGGTCAGATCTTCTGAGGGTAAATTATATCATAATAACTCAGAGGGTGTCCAAGTTTCCTGGATTAATCCGGGATAATGATACCGATCGCTTGGGGCTGGCTTAGATTGCCCGTTCGAAGTAATCCGAGCATGGGTTCAATTCCCACATCAGTCGACTGAGTGGTTGGGTGTATCCGTATGAATGTTCATAGGTTAGGTGGAAAAAGAGCATCAAGCTAAAGCTTGTCTCGGTAAATATAAAGGCGCAGAAATACATAAGAGATTTGCAACCCCTCTCTGAACTTGGGTGTTGCGCCACATTCGTATGTGAAATCCCCCCGCTATACAACCATAAGGCCTTATGAGGGAAGTTATCTCAAGTGAAAACTAATTTGAAAATAATTAAATCTTACATGGATTTAAATCCTGTAATGGTATTGGTCATTAACGTCACCTTTACTTATCGTTTCGAAAGTCATTCAAAAACTTATTGTTGCAGATATTAGGTAAACAAAGCAAAAGTTAGAGGTTCACCTTGCACATTGAAGTATCTACGAAAACCTCATTGTAAAATTAAAAAACTTAATTCCAAGATCTTCAGCAATTAATATATTTCCACAATAACTAAACGAAAGAATCAGGGGAATAGCGTGAGAAAAGAATCTATGGATGTGATAAAAATTTTATAAAGGGAAGAGGTATAGTCAGATGTATGGTAGGCCATACGAAAATGGTAAAAATAAAAGGCACCAACCTAAAGTGATTATGCCAAGGTATATATCCTAATTTCTAAAATGAATATCAATTCTTCGGCTTTTGTTTGTCCAGCGAAAACGTCTATCACTGTTTCTTCAAATGTTGTATCTCATATCTTCTAACAAAGCTCTTTCAATATTTATTGATGCTAAAGTTGAGAGTCTTTCTTGCTTTTGAGAATTTCGCAGATAAGTCTTTATTCTCTTTAAACATGAAAATGATCTTTCCGCGAAACTGCTTGGGGCAGGGATTAAACTTAAACGACAAAATTTTGATGATTCCGGAAAAATGGAAGATAATTGAAGAGACATAATATATTGGTGAAGCTCAAATATAGTGCTCTTTTTCATATCGCGATCACTATAAATCACTGAAAGTTCACTTTTTAAACGGTTTGCGTCAAAGAATGTTCCACATGTATCTACTAAAGAAGAAAAAAGTTCGTTAGGAAAATGTTTCACGAATGAAGTAAATTGTGTGAAATCTAGATTTAAGAATTTCAGTCTAGAAATTTCATAAAACCGTTCACTAATTTTCAAAGTAATAACGTCCAAAATTTCATAAAACAATCGTGCGTAAGTGCTTTTCTTATCTTCTTCAGGAACTAAATCCAAACGCATTCTTCTACTTGATGGTTGATTTTCTAACACAAATCTGTCCATACAATCCCAAATGTCACTAAACTCGTTTCTCATTTTTTGAATCTGTGTTTTGAAATCGACGATTTTTTTCTTTCGAAATGTGGGAATATTGCAGAAAACATTGCTAAGAAAAAATTAAAATCAAAGTCCCGCAATAAAGTTAAAAAACCTCTAGCACAAATAACGGTTTCTAAATGCCATTCGTCATTTTCGTTTTCTCCAATTACCTGAAACAGCGCTTCCAAATCTTCCTTATTTTATGGCGACAGTCGCTAAGACACGTTCACATAATAGCATAACTGAGTCCGGAAATAACGACAACACCCACTCGAGGTTGCACTGTTAACTGTGTAAGATCACTGACCTTTTTGGCCCATCTAGAGCGTGTCTTGGATGTAACGTGGACCATCGCATTTTAGCACCGCAGCTGTAACGTGGGAGTCTAATAATTTCGGGCGCCTTCACGGCCGATTTGAAGTAAAAAAGTTGGTGGTAGCGTTTAAAGTAAATAATGTATGTTTGCGGTCGGTTTAAAATAATAAAAAAATTATAATAAGTGAATAAATCGATTGAACTATTGAATAACACTAATTTGCCAATTTTTTAAGGGATGCGACGCATCCATGTACGCTACGCCCCTGGAAAGAATGTTATATATGCTAACCTTCTAACGATTAAAACCATATTATTTTAAACATTGCAGGAAAAAAAATTTCATATGTAAACAATAATTCATTATATGCGTCCCAGATCCGTAATAAATGGATAACCTACATACATATAACTTCATTTATTCCGCATCACCAATTGTATTAATTTCCATAATTACTTATTTACAATTTTGTACAATTTTGTTTAACAATCAAAAAATTTGCATTTATACATATGTATATATTACGCTATCGGCGTGAAACAGCGAAACATTGTAACCTGACATACATCGTTTGACCTATTGGTATACTTGCGTACTGTTTATAACATCGGTTTAAAATCATATTTGATATTAATTATATCGGTAGAAAAATAGTAGCGGTAGGTAAATAATACTATCTTTATAATCTGCTATTCAATAACATTCTATCTTAAAACCCCCTGGATATGTATACTCCACATATGTTAGCTCGAATCTACCTGCCGTATTATTTATATTTTCAACACAATTAAGAACACTATTTTTAATAAAATCTAATAAGCTAATAATCCAAATAAACTAATTTTAAGAGTCACTTGCAGATAAAGTATAACTTCATATCTGCGCAAGATGGAAATAAGAAATATAACAAATCATTTTTAAATTTAATGCCGAATTCACCATTGCTTTTTTTGATGAATTCACTGTGATGAATAGAATGATATTCTAATTGGAATAATAAATTATTTCTACACAATCACTTTAACCTGTAACAGAAATCGTAGTCTAGAATTCGTATTGAGATTTAGATATAAAATAAAGTTAAATGAAATGAAGAGAGGAGATATACCAATTTAAAATCTTACATTACTTCTTTCTGATTTACTCACTTAATATGATTCATTCCGAATACTAAGATATAGTAACTCTCCTCATTATATCCACCTTCCCTCCTGACAAATGGTTTTATATTGACAAAAGAACATTTCAGGGTACTAGGGCTAAGACTCTTTATGGTGTAAGCCTCTGTAGAGTTTAGACCATTGTATTAAATATTTTAACTACAGAAATAAGGAGTTTATACTCCAACCCATCTGAAAATGCCTTATATAATAAAGACTAGACAAATTAAGTCAAAACTATAAACAAAAAGCTATTCTTCTGGCTATATGCCAAACGCCCAGCACTGAATTACATGGCAAAATTTGTCGTATTTTTGTCTAACAGAGTTAGCACTAAAAATACAGTGATTGTTCTAAATCACCAAGAAAGATGCAAAGTGTCACCTATCTCAGGATATCGTTAACTGCAGACCGATTTCGACCTTTATATTTTGGGTCTCATCAGTGTAGTGTAAACGAGTATACCTTCGACAGATAAAGCTCACATCTAGTAGATGTTGCTACGTTCCACCGCAGTAGAACGTACCAAACGCCATCTCTTGGTAGTTTCGAACAATCTAAATCGAAGTAAAAACTCGAGATCATCAATATAATGCAAAGTTTTACTATCAGAGCGTAACATTCAAACTACAGAAATAAGGAGTTTATACTCCAACCCATCTGAAAATGTCTTATATAATAAGGACTAAACAAATATAGCCAGGAGAATAGCTGTATTGACCTAATTTGTTTAGTCCTCATAGGTTCATTGTGCCATATTACATAACAGTAATTTTCAACCAAGAAAATATACACAAATATTTACATAGGAAAATAATGCAACATGTCACCGATATTTCAATAAACCATTGTGCTTGTGCATGTAAGAAAAAATATTATTTATATATTGTTATATTTGATCATGATTAATTATACTTATATTACTCTTCCTATGATCTAATTTATGTTAGTCCTTATGCGCCATCTGCTTGTGAGAAATTGCATTAAATAGTCAACTGGTGTACTATTTGCTTTGTGGCTAAAAACATTAGGCTCAAATTGGAAGAGAATGTAACAAATTGACATTGCGCCATCTATGAAGTGTTATGACATTTGCTTTTTCATCCTCATCTTAAATAATATGATAAATGTATAAGAAAATACTTCGATACCATCTTTCACAACAATATTAAAAGTGTGATTGTCCCCACAAATTACTATAGTTATTATATTTATTAACAGGTTTATAAATTTTCTTTTTTCGTAGAATTTGTAAAATTAATGAACGACTTTTGATTATTAAGTGTTACAATTAAATAACTAATAGTATTTTCAGTAGAATAAATACACGAAAATATATTGTGATTTATAGTTTATTCCAGAGTGTTAAAATATATATTTTATAATCAAAATATATATATTAAAAAAGTATATAAAATGAGCTGTTTATCCTCGTAATTCTTGTATACAGTCAGTACATAGTGTCAAATATAAACATCAGAAGATGAAAACTGTCTGTAGATCACTGAATACTCGTCTCTCATATTTGTACATTCTATTAATATACTACGTTTTAAAAAACATTACTAAACACTTTTTTATAACAATAGGTCAACCACAAGTGGAGCTGTGTCGCGAGTTAAATAAATTCATGTTAATATTTTATTATCTATACGTAAAAAGAATGACTATAGATTATCAATAATTTAATTGCAACAAAACAATAACATAGGATTTACATTTCTCATAGGCCACAAATGGTCAAAATAGTTAACTATGTTTCAGAGTACTCATTTCATAATTATGAATTCTAAATATCTTCTTACAAAGATTCAATAACAACTTTATTGTCGGAAACATCCACATTTGGAGAAATAAGAGATATTCGGTTTGATCCTTGACGTATTAAATAAAACATCCATAAATTCCATGTTTACTGTGCACAGAAAAAGGACGTCGCTTAAATTTTAATATCTTTTCAGCAGTACGAAAGTTATTACAAATAATACGAATTTTGATGTAGGGAACGGGAAATGTTTACCGACCAAAGAAGCTACAGAGGGTTTAGTTCACTACATTGCTTGACATACACAATATATAATGCAGGCCATTACTATGTTAATAAATGCACAATCTTAATGTCAATAATAGAATACATTTAATTTGCATATGAATGGGAATCATAAGTTGGTTTTTTACTTGAAATACGCCGAGTTGAGTTATGTGCGACGAATGCAAAGAAATAGCTTGAGCCATTACCGTGCGTGTCAGTATGTATATATGCTAATATCAATATTTACTAATGTACTTTGATGTGAAATTTCAAATTACGTTTTAAATTGGTACGAAGTGAACCATGTGCATACTTTACAGCTATGATTCACAGAACTGTAAGAAGCAATCGAAAATCCTATTTTATTATGTGAAGGCAACATGTTTTACTTCCTTCTCCTGGAAAATATAAACTCATGGGTCTTATACACTGCGTCCAAAATAAGAATGCACAGCATAGGTATCTTGGCAATGGTAGGAGGTATGAATTTTGCTCCCCATTTGTTTGTATCTACTACTGATAGCCAATATCCATTTTTCGTTTCTGTCCATCTCTTTCCATTTATTTTTATTTCAGGCATTCCCAAATAATCGAAATTATGCATCTTAATTACATTACAAGTATCCATTTTTATGCTCATTTTCTTTCCAATTTAGCTGGCTTTACTTTCTTTTTTATTCCTTCTTTTCTCGTCTCATTTTTCTTCATATCCATATATAAATAAATAAATAAATATATATATATATATATATATATATATATATATATATATATATATATATATATATATATATATTCATATCATCTTATTTATTTCGTATAATATTTTGTCTTGTGTTCTTTTTATTTTCCAGGTGGTTTTATTTGTTTCATTCTTATGACCTGCGATTATTAGTTTTCATTGGTATTTTGGGGTGGTGTAGAGGAGAACTACACCACCCCAAAATACCAATGAAAACTAATAATCGCAGGTCATAAGAATGAAACAAATAAAACTACCTGGAAAATAAAAAGAACACAAGACAAAATATTATACGAAATAAATAAGATGATATGAATATATATATATATATATATATATATATATATATATATATATATATATATATATATATATATATATATATATATATATATATATATATATATATATATTCTCCTCTTCTTGAGGTTCTCTAATCGTTGGTACTCTACTCCAAATCCAGGTTTCGTCATTAATTATTAATTTTATATTTCCTCTGTTATTATCTTTTATTGAATGTAATAACTTGTATTTATTACTCATGATAATGTTTTATGTCCCTTACCGTTACAGTTCAACCAAACACGCTTAGTCCCATATTCCTTGCTGCATTCACTTTTACTGTTACGCCCACATCTCTTTCTATAAAATTCTCCATTTATTCTATTAATAATCTGGGGTTGCTTGTGTCTATTTTAGTCCCTTGCAGTGCTATATTTTTTCATCTCTTTTCTGCCTCAAGTTTTTCTATTCTCTCATAATGATCTCTTCACTTCATTTTCAAAACTGTCGATTTTCTTAATTGCTATTTTATTACTATCTTTTAGTTGTTTTATTTCTTTCTAAAATTATTGCTGTTCAGTTTCAATGTTTCTTATATCTTCTGCAGTAATGCCGTTCTTCGTTATTAGTATGTTGTTTCTTTTTAATTCCTATACATCGCAGAGTGGGTAAAATCACCGATTTAGGTTGACACAATTCTTTTATGATTCTATTTTATTGTAAAATTTTCGCTGATTTCAAATATATCCCATATGATGAGTAAAAAATCAAGTATAATATGTTTGAATGAAAAAAAAAAACGGGAAACATGACTTAAATAATTTTTAAGGAAACCATTTAATGGTTTTATTCTACAAAATACATCTTTAGTAACTATTGTAGGGGACACAATCTTGCATACATAATTCAACATATAACCAGCCTCCTACCACCAAACTTACACAGCAAGAACTAAAACACAATATATAGAATAAGGAAACTAGAAAACTGTACGCAAACAATAAATTCTCAAAACATATATTTGAAATAACAAAAATAAAATGTGTATACCTAATACACATATACCATAAATAGATAAAAAAAATCTGTTCTTGACTAATCGGAATGAAATAAAAATTACAATGATTGATTCAATTAAGTAACAATTGTTTGAAGAAACAATTTTTAAATTGCCTACCTATTGACATTTATATGCATGTATATAACTCACTGTATATAAATAATTATTATCACTGCCAGAAATTTCGAGTGACTGTTTATCCTCATCTTCATAACAATCGTTATCATCCGAGTCAGGAATATCGAGGTTGACAAGGCAAGACTGCAATAGACTAGTGCCGTAATCAAAATACCTACCCAACTTAGACGCATGAGAAATAACTTTTGTACTAATAGAAAATAAAAAATTTAAACGAATGAAATGCAATGATGCAACAGAATAACTTTAAAATCAAGAGCATGGTTGCTATTCTTTAGGGGTTTACGGAAAGTGGCAATAATTGGGTGTGATAAAATTATTAACCTGGTAAGTAAATCTCTACTCGTAGTTTATTGAGATCGTGTTTGGGTATTATGGGTCTCTATATCTGCGAAAGTTGTGGATACATTTAGAAACAATGATGAAAACTCAAAACGCAAAAACTCGCAAAATGTGAACTATATTCTAGAAATAGATAGTTTTCCGAACACAATGCAATTCTTGAATAAAAATAACTTTGAAAAGTCTTGAGATTTACTAATTCTGTTTAATTTTTAGTGCAAAACTATCTACAATTATGATAAAAAAATATTTTTTACTATTTCACAGAAGAAATTAGTTTTTCTTCTTAGCCGTATGGTGGATAACACAGTACTTACACATATCGTTGAATCCAACATCAAAGGAAAAATATGGGTGCAACTTTAACATCGACAGGATTAATATTGTTAATAATTCATTGTTCATAAATAATCTAGCTGCAAAAAAGGGTTTATGCCAGAGTATTTAAAAATTAAATACTCTGGCATCAACCCTTTTTTGCACTAACCAACCAAACATAAAAAAAATAGTATAGCTTTTTGTCCACCTATTGTAGTAATTTTGCCCACTGCGAGTAGTCCGTGAAGCTTTTTAGTAGACATCGTTTGTTCATTCAAACCATCTTTTTATTCGAAGTTGTGTAGTCATTTTGGATCTTCTGAATAAATAGTAAATATCTTCTTTCTTTATTTTTCCTCCGTCTGTTAAGTACTTAATCCATCTTTATCCATTTAATTAACGAGTAAATTGCTGATGCCAAAGCGCAAAAGTCCAAGGGCCAGTTAACTAGTCAAATGCTTCGAATTTTATCCATTAGATCAGTTGTTCTTTTTCTTGTTAGCCTAATTCCTGATTCTAATTTTCCTTTAATTATAGTCTTCATATACTCGTAGTAACCTCACTAAAGATTATATTTTGTTTATATTGTTTTTGAATTACTTACAATTTCGCAGTGACCTTTGACCTCTGCACTGAGTTATTGTCATTAGCTTTTATCTAGGATACTTACATGTAATTAATTCTAACAACAACTGTGTAAATTCCGATAAAATCTTCTTTTAGAACAATTTATTAATTAATCCACACTCAGCCGCATCATCCGCGTTTTCTTTTTATTTTGTAACTTGCGAAATAAATTTATTGTTTTCCTATAACCTAGAATTGATTTTTTATGTAAACTTAAAATAAAAGTCGGATTCATAATACAGTGAATTGTAGCGTGATTTCCGTTGACAGAAAACTGACACTTTCTTTGGGCCCTATCTATTGAGACGGAACAGACACAGGATGGGGAGCTCCAGATTCAATGGTTTTAAAGAGTGACTGGACAGTCTATGGTGAAGATAGAGGGGTGGGCATGGTCTTGTTCTGTCCGGTCACTCACCCCGTTTCAGTTCCAATCGTCCTTACAAGATAATACAAGCACAAGATTTGAGTACGGCAGATCACGCAAACCGCAGAATCTTGTGCCAGAAAATGTTTGACCAGGTTCCAGACATCAACACTCGTAAGCAGTGATGAGGCACATTTACACATCAATGGAGCAGGAAGTAAACAAAACTTTCGATATTTAGCCACAAAGAACCCCCGAAAGCTTCACGAATGGCCTTTCCATTTCCCTATAGTGACATTTTGGTGTGCTGTTAGTGAGTATGGAGTGATTGGTCCATATTCTTTTGAGGCGGAAGGCGTGACTGTCACCGTTACGGCTGCTCGGTATGTGACTATGTTGGAAACATTCATGCATCCTAGATTAGATGCTCTAGTGGAAGAAGAAGACCTTGGTGGCCTTTGGTTCCAACAGGATGGAGCTACGGTCCACACATGAATGTCTAAGGCTATTTTGGGGGAAATGTTCCCTCAACGTCTGGCCTCTCTAAGGGGAGATATTGGGTGGCTGCGTACTCACCAAATCTCAAAACTAGCAATTGTTTTCTTTGAGGGATACTTAAAGAAAAAAGCTTTTAAACATCGCCCTCACACCCTAGAAGAGTTGAAAAACAGAATTACAGAAGAAAATCACGCCATACCCGTCACAGTTTGCCGCTGGGCTATGGATAACTTCAGAAAACGTCTCTGACAATGTATTGACATTAACGGGAATCATTTTGGTGAAATTAGTTTTAAAACATAGTGTAATCAAATGGGGAAAACTTAAAAATACAAAGTTTTCTTCTGTGTTTCATTCCGTTAATTTTACATTTCCCCTCAAAACCGGGGAATCTGGAAAGACTCACCCTGTATTTGAGGTATCTTCGAAACAAGGTATTTCTCACATACTGTTGTCATTTAAAAACAATTTTCAAAATGGCGCCGCAACGCCATCTGATAATTAAATCTTTTAATTTTCGTTCTCTTAGATCTTTCAGTTCGAAAGTTAAAGGAAAGGGAGAATGTCATGGAGCTAAAAGGTTTTCAAACTTCTTAAGATCCCGTATTTATGTTTATTTAAAAGAATAATATATTTATTTAAAAAAAATTATTTTTGTGACACTTTATTACTTACTTTAGGCACTTAACGAATTGCTTATAATAAATATTTTTAAATAACTTGTATAATACTTGCTCGTTTATTTTTATAAGCAAAGTTATGTTAAAATTAATCGAGGTTTAATATTTTTCGAACGCGTAATAAAGCTGCTGAGACCCTTTTGCGCTTTATATTTGATAAATTTGAAGGGAGCCCGCCGCTGCTGAACAAATTAAATATGTGTAAATGAATGATTCATTGTTATTACTTTGTGTTAATGTTTGGAAATTAAATTGTAAATGGTGGTAATAGCAAGCGAAGCCTAAATAAACGGACCACTGGGGACTTATTTATCCTTCAAAGCAGAGCAAATTTCACAACAGTTTTAGTTGAAAATTATCGGAAAACCAAAAATAATTTTATACACACATTATAGGTGATAGTTGATTTAATTTGTGCGTGAATTAATTTTTTCATATATTTTGAATAAAACTGCGAGTGCAATGATAAAATAAATGACTGCATGTTCGATAAAAACTCAAGTAATAATGAAAAAAATATGTTATCTTATTAATTCACTAGAGCAATTTCTAACATCTAATAGAATTAGAAAACTGAAGAGATAGTTTTCTCTAATTTCAGATATAGAACTCGATGGGTAAATAAAATGTATGCTCCGATAAGATATTATTGACATATTGTGAGTATCAGTCGCATGAACGTTGTGAATTAAAAATAAAATTGTCTTCTTGAAGTGAGTTTAAAATTTAGTGAAAATAATATTAAACTTTGAAATTCCTTAGAGTTACTGTAGATTTTGTTTACAATGAAATTGAAATAAATGATACTACATAATAGATTACTTTTATTTTTTCGAGGATTTAAATCATAGTACCTACATATATTATAATATAATTAAATGATTTCACCTAATGTTTAACAAATAATAATGGTATTATCGGGAAGAAACATGGATAAATAACAGAAAGGAAGAACAATATCAAATACAGTGAATACAGTGTTAATGAAAAACTTGGAAAGACTTGGAAACTAAGAAAAAACATTGGAAATTCAACCTTAAGAATTTGAATTCAGTAGCATTCTTCTCCACCTCTTATCATTGCTTTCATTCACTGAGCATATTACTAATCAAGTGGTAAATGGTTTCCTGATAATTATTCTCCCATTTGACTTGTTCGATTTCCCTAAGAACCATAGGGGTAGGTATGCACCACCTAAGTTATCATTTTAGTGCATTTCATAGATGCTCTGTGGGGTACATATTTGGGCCTCTTGGTGGCCAGTCCATAGTTGGAATATTCACAAATCGACGGTAGTTCAGTACCTCTCTAGCAACATGGGGCCTAGCGTTATTCTGCATGAAAATTAAATTGTCACCGACAAATAGAGCAAACTGCATCGTATATTCTTCTATGATGTTTTCCATGCGCAGAAATATTCATTCGTGGATATGGATCTCCCGTATAGGAACCGTATGACTATCGAAACAAATTCCTCTCCAGAACATAATTGATCCACCATAGTATATGATATTGGAATCCTCGAAGAGATGTTGCAGGCAGCAAACAGCTTTGCTGGACTCGTTTACGTCTATCTGGCGGCTGTTATTGCGTCTAAAAACAAAACTTCTAGTCCTCAATAGTCCAATTTACGTGTTCTCTTGCAAAACGCAGTCTAGTAACCTAAGTATGCTTTCTGGCAAGCAATGGTAATAGCTGATCTTCTACTGTCCAATCCTCTTTCATTAAGTATTTTTCTGACGGTTCGTCCAAAAACTGCTACATTTCGAGTTGCTGTAGGACTTTTCTTAGCATTAAAATGGTAGAATGCCTGTTTCTTAAGGCGACTTGCATAAGATATCGTCCATCTCTTGCATCTGTAGAATTATTACGACTTTATCCTGGAATTCTACAGTAACTTTCGAGTTCATTGAAACGTTTAACTACTTGACTAATTGTTGCTTCTCTAACACCTAACAAATTGGACACATACATCTGGCTACGTTCGTAGTTAACAAGAGTTACCAATGCAATGAAAATTTTGTGCTTTATATCATAAAGTGTAATTTAATATATAATTAAAAAATTAATCGAGGAAGCCGTTACTCTGTGGTAGTTCATAATTCACAACGAAAATGAGTAAAACAACTGCTATGTTTTATACCACTATATTTTCGCAGAAACATGACTGCAGTTTCGACAATTTTTATGTCATTTTCAAACGATGATTTAACTAAGAATAAAATACAAACATTCTGTTCCTATAATATATACTATCCAAATACAGAAACTAAGTGTTATGATAATAAACAGGTAGTTAAGGTTTACAAGAAAATGTGTCTTATAAATGGTGCAATCCAATAACTGGAATAACTAACTCTCACTAAAATACTCTAAAATAGCTCACCACACGTGTTTCTCGTAGACGAGTTAACTTCCATGGTAATTTGTTATAGTTAGGGTGCCTCAGATATTCTCATCTTGATCACTTTTCGTTTTTTGTCAATTCAAGGAAAAGTTGAAAATTAATATTTTTTCAACCAATTCTGGGGATTTTGTAAGCTCATCATTATTTTTTCTTTTAAATAATTTTAATACACTTAATAATGTAATTTATTTAAAAACCTTTTTAAAGCAAATTTTTATTATACTTTTAACTCCAAAAAAAATCTCATGCTATCCTTATAATATCTATTTCTTTTTATTATCGCAGTAATGTTAGTTTATAGTATAAATTAATATTATTGCGATAATGTTTAATTTATTAATTTTCTTTTCATTTGTCTCTTATGGTATAAACTCTATACCATAAGAAACAAATGAAAAGAAAATTGATTTGTATACTAATATTTAAATAGCAGGCTGACAGTTTGCAAGTGGTTACAAAATCAAATCGCTAATGACGACCGTTTCCTTGGATGCATTTTAAGGACTACTTCAGTTCATAATTTTAACTAATTAAAATAATAACAATAATAGAATTATGGATGCAGAAAGAAGAGAGAATGTTGTCTACCAGATCTTTAATATTTTCTTTCTTCAATATTTTCATACTCCATAAAGTTAGAAAATTAAGTGTCTTTGTTCATTTATTAAGTCCATATCAGACTTAATGAAAGAAAAATAAACTTTTATAAGTATTAGCGTGGCATGTATTCCACTCGATATTAAAACGTAAACGTAGATCGACCAACTGTAATAGTAATAGTAATAATCAGTGCAGCAGTACGTGCAGGATGTAATATTTTGTGTTCCAAATGATTTTATAACAAGTACTGCTCGACTCATTGCAGATTATTATAAAAATGATGGAAAAGATTTTGTCACTGTTATTGTTTTATTACAAACATGTAACAAATAGGACAGCAAATAGGAATACCAAATCAATTGTTTGACTTCAATCCTTTCAAAGCGGGAGTTTAACAGCGTAACCACTACACACTAGGCTGATTTACGGATCGACGCATTTTTTAAACACGATACTATATAAATTTTGAATGTCGCACCCCGCGAAATAATGGGGAACTATGCTTATTGTACATTGAACTACCGAACATTTAAAAATTCGGGTGCTGTTGCTCATGATGGAAGTCTTCCGAACTGTAATTTATTATTTGCTATGTATTATATTGATATTAACAGGATTTCTTATTAAATTAAATCAAGCTACCTTAAAATAAATCATTGAGAGCTATATTAATTAATCAAAAGTAAAATAGAACTAAACAAAACCTGTAAACAATAAATATTGCCATAAAATTCACATTCGTTTAAGGGGAGGTTCTCATCAAGCGACCCAAAAATTACATGATTTTCTTGATTTTTTTTATAGAACGAAGTAAATAAAGTACTCAAAATTTTTTATACATATTATTCAGGTGTAGAAAAAATTTCTTTTATTAAAAAAATACACGGTGATTAGTTATACGCTCAGTAATGTGACCCTCCCAAAAAAGGTATCCAATCGGTGGGAACTCTAGCACTTGTAAAAATCATCTGAAATCAAAATTAAAAAAAAAATTATAAAATATATGATATTTATTGGAGCTTATACCAATAAAAAAATCTCTCTTTAAAATGTTATAAAAAATAACAGCGAAATCAATGTTTTCTTAGGTATAAGCTCCAATAAATTTAATTTACTTTAAAATAAAAAAAAATCAAGATAATCCGTCAACTAGTTTTTGAGTTACAGTTCCCACCAGTTTAAAAAAATATGGTTTCGAGAAAGACGAGTGTTCGACTGACGCTACATGCTATACCCATCGACATTAACGGTATAGAGAGGCAAACTATTTAATAATATATCTCGTATATTATATATATACTCTGTCACATGGTGGCACTTGGGATAACTACACTTACCATAGAATGTTAATGTAGGCGCGCATTTCAAAAATATTAGGATAAAATATGCTCTACTGCGCGAACTCTATTTTTGCGTAATTTTTCGTAAAAAGATGGGTTAAGATTATTATGCAATATTTTTTTATAGAAATGTTTTCAGCCAAATCGTTTTAGGAACATACTCTACATATCATAAGGTATCAAAAAAGGTAAACAAAAAAAATTTCTTGAAATTCGTTACAATATAATTTAAATTACAGTCGCAAACAAATTATATATATATATATATATATATATATATATATATATATATATATATATATATATATATATATATATATATATATATATATATATATATATATACACGTTTTGTTAATTATTCTATTCTAGTGTTTAAATCCATGTGTAATTCTATGCAGAGTTCGAAAAGTACAGTATACATTCTATAAAATTGGTCCTAATGTTAAATAATGAGTGCAGAATTGCTTTGTTATATATAATTTTATTTATTCTTTGCGACTGTAATTTAGATTATATTGTAACGAATTTACTAGAAAGTTCTTTATTTCCAACACTTATTTACAATTCAACTATTTACAAGTCCAACTAACTAACTAAGTTTCTTTCTACTTTAACTGTATAAACTAACTTTCGCACTGTATTACACAATGTCACATTCTTCGCACCGTATCGCTCACTATCGCGGTTCAGATTCAACTAACTCCTGGCTGGCCGAGATAATTCTTATATAGGCAGTAGGACGTTTCTTCAGACGTTTCTATATAAAGAACATTGGCGAACCTTCTAGTATAGAACGCACTGGAAGTCAACTCCACACGCTCTTGATGGTATCAAATATTCTCGGCATTCGGATCGCTCGAGGCGTTCGTGACAATATATTAGAATCAAGTGAAATATACAAACATTCGAAAAACCAAACACAGTCCTTCTTAATGACTAGGTAAATAGAGGTAATTTAACCGTATGCATTTTCAACTCTTATTCTCGTATTAACTCGTATATTAATTACAGTCATTTACCTGCTAATTCAAGATAAAAAAAATTAATTTGTATATTCATTGTGTTTGAAAATGTAGTCTAGTAACTATAAAACTGTAGCCGCAAAGAATAAATAAAGTGTTACAAAACAATTCCGTGCTCGTTATTTAATATAATGAAGTATCACAAAGTAACAGACAAATACATCGAGTTTTTGGTACTAATGTTTCAATGTAATCATTCGTCATGTCGAAAAATATATCTGAAATTCCATTGTGAGAGTTATTCTTTCATTTATTATTTGCTGCCATATTTCTAAAAATCATGACGTCATGGATGGTTCTTAATGGAACGCCCCATTTTTGGTTGCGCTATTTCAATAAACTGTTTTTTACGTAGAGTAAAATAAAACATGGATTGGTAACACAATAATTTTGTTGAGTAATGATTTGGCAAAGCAGATAAAATTAATTGGTGAAATAATAATTGAAAATGATTTACAATAAATGTTTAAAATATTCCTTATTTGAAATTTCACTAATGTAAAATATCAATTCAATAATTACATTCTCAACTGTCTTGTCGAATTATTACTCAAAAAAAACTTATATAATCGATTCGTCCATAGTATTTGATGGACATTATTATATTGGTCTGAATATCCATGTCAGTACATCTGAATTAAGATGGACGTTTATAAGTAGGGCCAAATCTTCTAAGGGTACATTATCCGATAACTACATCGCAGAAGATCTCCAAGTTGAGAGCTAGCCTAGATTTCCGGCTCGGAGTAATCTGGGCGTGGGTTCGATTCTCACATAAGTCGGTTGGGTATGTCTGTGTGTGGCGATGTGAATGTCTGAGATTACGTAGAAGAGTAGCTGTGAGCTAAACCTCGTGCCCGTAAAAACAAGGTGAAAAAAATTCTGTACTCTACTGTACGTAACAATACCAATTCCATCAAATGCCGTAATAATAAACACAGTTTTAAACAAAACAGTTTTAAAACATTAAAATGGAATTTTGCGCACGTAGAATCTCTATCTCGAAACTCAATGACCGAGAAAAAATAAACCAACACATAAATGCAGAATATGTGTTTTATGCGACAGTTTTACTTCTTTCAAATAGTCCACCACCGTGCTTTCTCATGACCCATGGACAGGGTGAGGTGTATCCTATCCAAATCAAAATCAATAGATGTCGTCTGGTAGACGTACCTAATCAGAATTAGTCGAAACCCGATTGATACGACACGATCTAATTGAGTGATAGTGCTAATAAATAAAAAATTCTCAAATAGTCCACCATAGTACTTTCTCAAGACCCATGAACATGGTAGAGTGTATTCTATCCACCTCAAAATCAATAGGTGTCGTCTGGGAGATGTCCCCAATCAAAATCAGTCAAAACCCAATCGACCTGACACGATTTAGTTGAGTTATCGTGCTAACAAGAGTAAATGGCGATGACAGCGACGGCAACGATAACGACAAAGACAACGATAACGACAACGACAAAGAGAACGACACACATAGGATAAAATTTTAAAAAACACTTTTTTTTTTTTGGTTTTTAGACCGAAAAACGAAAAATAAACCAAAAAAAAAATTGTTTCTTCAATTTTTCTTTACACGATTACATTACTTTTCCGCGTATAGTGGAGTGCGTAAAAGTCAAAAATAGAACTTTCTATTAAAATACAATATTGATGACGTCATAACTTTTAAAAATTCTGCTCGAGAAAATTAAAGGGTTGCTCTCAAAGTGGAATTTCGAATACATCTTTTGACATGTCCAAATGAAAATTGTCAAAAATACAACATACTAATTTCATTGAATTTAAACATTACTTTTCAGAGTCACTGTATGCCCTAAAGTATCTTGCTCCTTATTCACAAATATTGTGAAAATACTGAATAATGACAAATGCAACTAGTTATTAATACATGAGAACTATACCATCACGGAAATACATACTAGGAATGAAATGATAAAAATAATAAAATCCGTAAATTATTACGAATTAAAGAACCTGAACCAAGAAATATTTTAATAATTATAGGAACACCTATCTATTTACATAAGAAGATCTATTTACACTTATAGTTTCATGAATAACAGACCCTCTTATGGCTTGTCGATAATTCTACTTTAATATGTATTATTAAGGGCAATTCTGCCAGCACAGTCTTTGAATTCAACTCCCTTGAGCGCCTCTAGCTCAAGAGTGCTTAAGACATGAACGCCACTATGTCAATTTAAAGTAGTTAGAGGACCATGTTGCTCGGAGAATGAGAGATGCTTCGTTAAGCTTTACAAGATGATAGATGCTAACGTCTTTTTTAAACGTATGTCTATAATCGCGTGGAATTTACATGGTACGTTACAATTTTTGAGGTATAGCTAGTTGGCTTGTATTTATAAATTATACCATTAAGTGATAATATCTGCTTTTATGAGAAAAACTCCGTCGAATACCATACTACATACTAATAATACAGAGATGCATCAAGTCAAGTAACTTGATGTTTTTATAAATTACTTGACTTGACTTGAAAACCAAGCTTTTTAAAAATTCACTACTTGACTTGACTCGATTTTTCATCGTTACTACTTGACTTGATATCAAGTAATTTGAAGCTACTTGATATTACTTGATAACCAAATAACCATTCAATTCTGTTCGAGAACGCGCGATTTCCACATCATTAGAAGGTGAAGCCTACTGTACATTTCTGATGGTGATAATTGGTATAAATATGCTTCTGGATAAACTTGAAAAACGGGTTATAGAACTCGACAATAACCCAGATAGAGATGAAACTCATGAGAAAATAATATATAGCATTCAAGTGGCAAGAGACAAAATCATTAAACATTACGAGAGAAGTAACTGGATATACTGTGTTGTTTTAATCTTAGACCCCCGACATAAGGTGGAACATTATCCAATACAAATTGGGAAAAGGACTTGCAGATGGATGCAGTCAAGCATTTTGAAGAAATATTCAAAACAAAGTATTTTAGGTCCAATTCTCCTGTCAACCCAAAAGATGAAATGACTTGACGCTATGAAATAGACAAAAATATGTCTAATTCACCAGCTGACAGTTGTGAAGATATTTTAGAATAGTGGAAAAGACACAAAAACGTTTTTTCAAACTTGGCCATAATGGCCAAAAATTTTTTATCAACACCTGCATCTTCAGCTCCTGTTGAAAGGCAGTTTTCCAGGGCTGCTCTAACTATTACAAAAACCCGTAACCGATTAGGCGATAACTCTATTGGAAGCCTCATGTGCCTTAGATCGTGGATGGCAAACGATGATATTAAAGACTTCTTTTAAATTTTGCTATTATTATTATGTTACTGAAGAAAAAGAGGGCATACATTGGAAAATCATTTTATCGTTATGAATTTAATATTTTGTTTAATATTTTAGAATAATTTGTTATGTTATTAATATGTTAATGTACATTTATTATATAGATTATAGTTTAAGATTTAGTTTTGGAAGTAAGAGGCTTTATTGCAAGGTTTCCTTTATTATTATTTCTTGATACTATTAAATGATTAATGAGAAATCAAGTAGTCTTGAAAAAATAAAGTAGTCCTCAAGAACTACTTGATTTTTCAAGTACTTGAAATATAACTACTTGACTTGAACTTGACTTGATTTCAAGTCAAGTCAAGTCAAGTAGCTTGAAAGTCAAGTCAAGCCGTGTATCCCTATAATAATATAATAGTATCATAATAAAGTTACAAATATCAGTTTAATTATATAAAAAATAATCCTAGTCATATGATATAATAAAATTAATATATAATAAGAATTTTTCTTTCAAATTGGTCATTTACATATTCAACAAACATGTTGAATATAGGAATACCACATTCGACCTGTATTCAACTGATATTTTTTGTTCAAAAATTGATTTACATACAAAATTATAATAAGTCTTCAATTACTATCCAGTAAGGTGTTATCACTATACTCCGTTTCTATAAATATTTAACATTCACCCATTAAACTCGAGAAGGGTTCTCACTAGCTCTTCACTTTTATTTAAATTTTTTAATAACGGTACAGATGCGCTGACATTACTAAGCATGTTTAGTATACCTACCTATACCTACCTAGACTAGATTTTCGAGAGGAAAGTATGCTTTATTGATAGACTTCAAGAACTAAAGTACTGTTAAAATCGCCAGTGTTTATAACGTCACAAAAACTTTATATAACATCCGACACCGAAATATTTCATCGTAAGCATTTCATCGTATATTTATGTATTTTTAAGTTATTTTGTTTTTTATATATTTATAGCGCCATATATATTTTTAGTTGTTTTGGTATAGAATGACATGCTGAGCACAGTGGCATTTCATTTCTCATATTTTGACATTAGAGGTCATTTATTTTTTAATTTCTATTTTTTTATCTAGATTACCATGAGTACCTACTACAAAACGAAATTATGTGAAATTTTGGGAAAATTATTTTATCATGTATTTTTTGAAACTTCCTTAGTCGACGCGCCACGGTGACTCATGGGTGACTAAATAGATAGACCATGCATAGGCCTTCTATTTCAACGCAGTTTTAGTATTTGACATTATTTTTGTAATAAGTTTTAAGAAAAAATGATACTGTATGATATCAAATTATTCGTAAGAAAATACCCTTTTTCTGAATAACCTTGTGAGTCACCTCTTTCCTGTTGAAAAAATACGCAAAAACATCTAATATCTAAACACTTAAAAGTGAAAATATAAATACAAAGAGGATAATAATGAAATAGGATTCCACACCATTTAATCAAAAATTGTTCATTTTATCGTACTCACAGCAATCTAAATCAAAAAATAAAAATTAAAAAGCAAACGGCATCAAGTATCAAAAAGTGACAAATAAAGTATCATCGTACTCAGAATATGATTTTAGGACGAAATAACTAACAATATACAGGGCGTCTCATTTAAAATTCATAAATTAAGGTAATTTCTGGTGAAACCATATGGTTTATAGGTGAAGATGGAAGTGGGTCATAATAGTCATTATACGCATGTTTATAACGTAAATAACTATATTATACCGGGTGATCCACAAAGTCTTGGCCAGCCGATATCTCGAAACTTATTTGAACAATAATTGTGAAAATAGGCGATGTTAAACAGTCGAAAGCATTGTCCATTTTTGGTATAAAAGGACTTTATTTCACCTGTAAATTTCCGGTCACGTGACATCAACTTCAAAATTTTAAATAATGAGACACCCTATATGTTATTATAATTTTGTGATCGTCTATCGAATATCAATACAACAATACCATACTCATTAGCACGTTTATGTAAAACAGCGATAATCTAAGCTGTTAAATGAATGGACTGATTTTTTAAAATTTTTATTAAAAAAGATAAATAATTACACAGCAAAATACAATAATATGAAAATCACTACAGTTGATGCTCAAATTGATGTCCACCTTCATTAACACAATACTCAAATCTTTTTAAAACATTTGTGTGGCATGCTGCTCTAATCATTTCTGGTGTAACAGTTTGGCACGCTGCTCTGATTTTGTTTCGCAAATCGTCTAAATTTCTAGGCTATGTATTGTAAACCAAACCTCTTAAGTATCCCCATAGAAAGAAATCTAAACGTGTTATATCTGGGGAGCAAGCCGGCCACGATATTGTACCATTTACATTGTAAAATGTAAAGGCATAATAATCTTCTTACTATTTCTACAAACACAAAATCTACTAATACTGCTTACTTTTTTTTAATAAAATTAAAGAAACGTTCAGAAACATTTGTTCATCATTACTGTAGTGCCACAAAAGCTGGACAAAAATGGTATCATTGGATTGCCATTAGAAATACCATCATAAAATTGTAATAATACACAGAGAATTTCATTTGAAATTCTGAAGTTGATGTCACGTGACCGGAAATTTACAGGTCAAATAAAGTCCTTCTATACCAAACATAGGCAACGCTTTCGACTGTTTAATATCGCCAATTTTCAAAATTATTGTTTAAATAGGTTTCGAGATATCGACTGGCTAAAACTTCGTGGGCCACCCGGTATAATTTATAAATTTCAATTATTTATCTCTAAAGATAGAAAAATTATAGGACCGAGTCCCATTTAAAATTACCCGGTAGCGCCATCTGAAACTGAAACGTGTTCAAGAAAGAGTATTACGTACATATAAATATTAAAAATAAATATTTCAACTTTGACATTTATAATGACAAAAATTTATTCGTTTATGCCTTACGTCCCAGTTATCTTACATTTTCGATGTACGCATTATTTAATTTACATCCTATTTCAACAGCTTATTCCTGAAGTGGTTCAAATAGATGACTCCACTTGACACATCTAGATAATTCATTTGTACAGTCTTAGTAATGCTTACAATTTACACAATTCCGTCTCATCAAACCCAATTTTGTCTATATAAGGTAGCCAAATTAGAAACTGTAATGTTATTAAAGAATGCTCATTTTTTGTCCTAACCGCATTTAGTTTGGGATACATATGGTGCCTCGAAGTAATAAATTTCATAGATTGTCTCGGGAACTACGAAAGGAACTTTAAAGGAAAGATAAAATTTAATGAGATTCACAAATGTGACATAATGACGTTAATTAAGTTTAGAATTTAATTAAAATCAATGTATAACTATCGTCTTTAGTTGCTGGCAAGTTTTTTTTTTCTACAAATTAATAACTGAACGGCAAAGTTTCAGTTATTAATTTGTAGAAAAAAGAAACTCATTTATATTTTAATACCGTAAAAGTAAAGAAGGCTCGTTGAGAGAATCAAGAATATTCTAATAGCTAATATTGTAATAATTAATAACTATTAGATCAGTTAGTTATGTCCTTTTCCCGAAATTAATATTTGTTAGGTTATTATATTTCTCTTTAGTAGGATGGTCTAAACAATATAATTTAAGTAAAACTGTAATTAATAAATGGTACATAGTAAAGTACAATAATTATAAAGTTTGTAATATAATAAAGAAAATAGACAATAATCACAGAAGTGGCAGTAAAACCCACTGTTTGTTTGTGACGAAAACGTACATTTAATTAAGGTATAATATAATATATACTCTAGATGAATCACGTAAGATGTATATGCTATGTCATAGGTATATTACATTAGTTTGAAGGTTTCCATTTGCATTTGCTTAGGAATAATAGTAACAATAAATATATAGATTAAGTTAAAATTAAATGATATTAGAGTTGAAATATAGGGTGTCTCAGTTGGAACTATAGGATTTGACGATCGCTTATAGTTGCATTAAGAAAAATTCCCTCAAAATTAGGACAAAATGAAGCACCTACAGAGTTAACAGTTCGTAGCTTAAGTAGGATATTTGAAGAGACGGGTTCTTTTATTGATAAGGCAACACCAATGCGTCCTCGTCATGGTCGGTCAGATGAAAATATTACTGCAGTGAGAGAAAGTGTACAGGAGTATTTAAACACATCAATTTGACGTCGTGAATAACAATTGAATCTACCAAGAGCCACCATGCATCGGATTTTAAAGAAAGATCTGTATCTATCAGCATATAAAACATAATTGACCCAATAATTAAAAGTTACAGACCACTTACAACGTCATATAGTTTATTTCATCGATATTTGCTAAATAGAAAATCCCAAACGGCTCTTATCTCATACCGTCGCTTATTTTTATGGCTAGGCTCAAGTAGAATGTTCCGTTTACCGGCAAGATAAGAGAGTTTTTTATTTGACAAATAGCAATGAAATGAATAGTACATTTGTCAACTGGGTGTTAGAAAAGAAGGAAGACGATGCTGATTTTTGCAACAAAATTTTATTCAGCGATGAAGCACGTTTTCAAAATGTAACATAATAACATTAATAAAGTAATGCAACTCCCACTATGTATTTCCAGAATTATCATGATATTACAGATCTAATTTGAAATGTGACTGAAAACTAGCCTTTGCATTTTATGTTACCCCAAATATATCAGACTGCAATATTGTGTTGTACATATAAAATATCCAAAATACCTATAGTAATTTTTGTAATGAATATAGTATCGCAACATGTTTTCCTATATTCTCGTGAACTGATCGTATACAATTTATTTAATATCACTAAGATATACGTTTTTCCTTACCGTCAAATCCATTAGTTATTTAATACCTGCACACTCAAATAGTTTTAATAATACATGTACCTGACGACTATAACTTTACAGAATACTGCTTCATTTTTAAAACTCGACGTATACAATCCTCGCATTTAAAGCTACTGACGCTAGATAACTGACAATAACCATCCGTCGTCAGTAGCTAATAATCCTAGATATCATGTTACTCGTGATATATTAAGATGGTTCCCATGAATTAAATATTTCAAAAAACATGTCTCTTCGTAAAGAAAATGAGTATAAGTTAACTAGAATACTTGTTTTGTATTACAATGACTGACAAAAGGTAAAAATTGGCCGATTATTATTAATTTTGATTAATTGAATCATTGGCTTTTAACTAAGCTTGATGTAAATATTAAAGAAAGCCAACAACTCGAGATATGTGTAGTTTTAATACTATTTCCTTTCAATTCTTATGAGGCTGAATATACTGGTAACTATGGCTTTAACAGGAGCCCTTAAAAATGTCGGGAAAAGTGAAAGATGTAAATATATTTAAAGCGGCTGATAACTTCGTTTCATAAGAATAAATCGCAATATTTGCACAGATGAAATATTCAATTTGAATATTGAGAAGATTAATGTCTATTTCCAAGTGAGATAGGCTATGTATAACATAATATTGCGGGACTAATCCACGGAATGATACCACATCTTTATATATTACTTAAGAATTGTCGCTTTATACACAGGGTTGAGATCCACAGCTGTCAACAATTAGTCATAAGGAGACAGCCCTCAAATATCGTCTATTTTACAAAATGAATCCTAGAAGTGGATGTGTAACACAAAATTGAACGTAATAAATACAGTTACCGTTATTGGGTTAAATTTTTGCATACAAGTATAGCGAGGTCAAGATTAATTGGAGGTGACGTCATACAGTATATACACTAAAATTATTAAAACTGATTTCTGTTCAACTACAACTACATTCATATAGTAGTAGTTGGCGCTTTCAACAATGTAAATCATGGCTTGATTCTTAAATTTTAAACATTTCTAAAATGCTTTGTCAATATTTTATTTAACACGTCCCGTTATCACATTAAGAGTTATAAAAATAAATCTATGACTAGAGTACGTATTTTCTTTTTCTATGAAACTTTCTTGCAAGAGTAATTTGCCTTCTATCTGGGGATATTTGTAAGCTAGTATTGATTAATGGTGACTGTCTTATGTCATGATAATTAGAAACACTGGCAGTTCAATAGGTTTTAATTAAGAATATCATTGCAATCACCAAGTCGACCCTGGCGAGGAAAGTCTCGCTCACGGTACCAACTGCGGCCTACCTCACATCAGTATTGGCACAACACTATACGCTGATATAGTAAATACGTTGACTGAGCTAGAATGAAACACGATATTAAGAAAAATGAAGAAATTATGTAAAGATACGATATCGAGGTGACGGCGCTTCAAGAAACGAAACCCCATTCGAGATCATACGAGAATATATGGTCAACATAATAGATAAATATAGGCGTACCGAAGGCATGCACCTAGTAAGGATGATCCTAATAAGAACGACGTGACATCATGGCAAGATGCTACCGAATATCGAGTACTAGGAGGTGAATATTATGGTAGTAGAACTGCGACAAAATGGAGGAATTAATGTGGTATCCTGTTACCAGGTTGGTGCCTGATAGTAACCTAGTAAAGTTATAGTTAACTTCATCTAATATAAAGTGAGTTAGATTATATTCTACCGATAGCAGAGCCAACGACAAAGCTCCCAATTGAACAATAAAATTAGTGATAATCGAAGTCAAACGATAATAAATTTAATTGATAACTATGCCAATATCTGTGACGGGTCGAACGAACTCATCACTATGGTTTCACCGCCCTGACTCCTTAGATCTTGCACTGCCGCAAAACGTGGCCATTCAAGAAGTAATAACTTTTTCCAACGGGCCTTACTTTGATTTGACCACCATCCTGTTTTATATAATTACTGTCTGTCTTAATGCAGGGAACATTATCTTGAAAACAAGGAGGAAGATTGGACTGAAGAAGAAGAGTCAAGAGGATAGGCCGCATGGATGAAACAGCGGCATATTTCAACAGAAATTATCTAAACAGTATTGAATTATAATTTAGCACCCCACTGAAATATCGGTGCAGACTCAGTAATTGATTAAATAAATTCTCCTTTTACCGATAATGAGTGTTCACGATAATTTGAATATTACCGGAAATACGAGTGATTAATTAACCCTCACCTAGCAAGGAGCAGATAGTCACGGCGTCGGAGACTTCTCCCCCAGATTCGCAACCCCTACCTTCGGGTATGTCCATGGCGAAGGACACCGGAGTTAGTTTCATTATTTTCCCATAAGTAATGAGGCCGGTGCGGATGAGACAGTGGAAAATAGTGGGTTCACCGCCCTGACACCTTAGATCTTAAACTGCCGCAAAACGTAGCCATCCAAGAAGTAATAATTTTTTACGAAGGGCCTTACTTTGATCTGACCACCATACATTTATATAGCTACTGTCTTATTTATTTAGATTACTTTTCAACTAATGCATGGAACATTGTCTTGAAAACAAGGGCAAAGATTGGATTCACGAGGTTGAGAGAAGAGTCAGGAAGATAGGTCGCATGAATGAAGAAACCTTCATTTTTCGACACGCCTTGGATAAAGAGCTCGTCAAAATTCTGAAGCATCCAATACTAAGGAAAGCTCCGCGCTGTGACGAGGTTGATAACGATATTGTAACAATACTCCCATGGAAGGGAGTAGCGGTGTTATTAAATATAATCCACCAAATTCGGACCCCGAATTATTAGATTATATTATTCGGACTCCATTCATTATTAAATATAATCAACGGATTTTGGCAATTCTCGGAGTAATGAATAAAGTAGGCATCGTGTTCATCCTTAAACCAGGTAAGAAGCTAACTTACTCCTTTAATTACAGGCCAATTAGCTTGCTCTCGACGATGAGTAAGGTAGCGAAGAGACCGTTACCTCTCAGTCGAATATTGGAACAAATAGAGGCTCTGAATATTATTGTAGACAAGCAGATCGCCTACCAGGGTGAAAATTCGACGGAACTGTAGATATTGAGACTCGTAGAATACACAAAGGAGGGATTCAACAGGAAATTTATGATTCATACCGTCTTCGTAGATGTCTCAAAAGTATTTGATAGAGTGTGACATGAAGGACAGCTGGTTAAAATACTTGACGTGAGATTCCCCGTAGCGCTGGTGACATTAATTCTACCTGGCGAGGAGAAAGGTCAAATAAAAGATAAAAGATGTTCTCTCAAAGTACAGATCTACTAAATCTGGAGCGCTTCAAGGAACGCTTTTATCACCTCACCTTTTCACGATTTTCATGGCCAACCTTGGCTAGATTAACCCCATCGTCATGAAACTCTACACTGGTGGGTGCATCGATCGTAAAGACGAGACGATTACACATGATGATGAGGTTCCTTCAGAACGCTGCACCGAGATTAGATTAGATAAACAGTGCTACCATGAAAAGTGCTGATAAGAAAATTATAATTATCCTATTCAGGAGAACCAGAGGCCTGTGCATACGTTGTATTGGAACTCAATTGATTGGCACGGCTCAAATATTTTGCAAATCCCTGATGTGACGGAAGAACGATCGAACAAAGCACACTATAACTAGACCAAACTCTATACTGAGCGAACAGAATGGATTGAACTTGAAAATCTTCTGTTGGTGAATCAAGTCAAACACCAATCAAAGTTGATGTCTACTTGCATACTGCTTAGAGCTATGAAGCCAGAGTTACTCTTTGAAAATACAGACCTTAGAAAACAGCACTGCGACGAATTGTGGGATCTTTATGATTCGTGAAAAATGCACACCTCTCAAGGCATTTGCCAAATACGACAGTGAGCGAAAAGATAAAGAAAAGACCTAGGTAATGAAGATATATGCCACACGAAGACCACACAAATCCGCCAATTAGGACAATGATCGATTCCAACCCTGGAGGAGCAAGACAGTATAAAAGAACCAAACATCAAATACTAGAAGATCCCACGAAGAAGAAGATAAATAACACTAACAAACTGATTACCTTTTTAAGAAAATTTTAGTGCACTGTATATATATATATATATATATATATATATATATATATATATATATATATATATATATACACATCTTTAATCACTTTTAGATCGACCAAATAGAACCTAACTGCCGGAGTTCAAGGAACCAGGACCAAGAAGGGACAGCTCAGACCCCGGTACAGCTATAAGGCAAATTAAAAGCCGTAGTCCTACTTAGCCCCAAACCCACTTATAGCAATCAATTATTAAGCCATAACTTTACAGTGAATAAATATATTTGTAACATATAGATATGAGACAGAAAAATGGGCCCAGATAAAGACTATATTGTTAACTAAGTGTAATATAATTTTAAGATAATATGCATTTTTTACAATTGTGATTAGTTTATTTAATTAAAGAGATTATAAGAAACCAGTCTTATAAAATGTAGTTATCGAATTATATATGAGAGTTTTAAGAAACTTACTCATATAACTTATTCAGTATGCATGGTTTGTACTCCTTATTTTAGAAAAGTTCAGACTTACTACCAAACTGAAAAATGAGAATAAAATATATATAGTGAATAACACGATATTACATTTGGCGATGCATGGAAAACACCATGATTTATATATAATAACTTATAGCGATATGCATATTCAGTGTCTATTCACTTTGGAATAGTAAATAATACTTAGAACATTTGTAACAAACTATATGTAAAACAATAAACATTATTAAGGAATCAAGGAAGTAAATAAATATATGTGGTAAACGGCTTAATTTAAAAAAATAGGTATTGTGTACATACAATTAACATTTTATTTTCTTGCTCTGAATATCAGGAGGGAGAGGTTTATTATTGTTCGATAGGGGCGACATGTTTACATATCGTTTTGAACGAAGCTCGTGCATCGATAATAAGATGAAAGAACGCCTCGTGTTAAATGGTCTAAAAATAAAATATTCAAACGATATAATATACATTCGAACATTTCCTAAATGCTTTATTTCTGTCAACCTTGGTGAGCACAATTTAATTGGAAGTTGCTCTAGTAACCATGAAGACGATGTTACGAGAGGGTGCCTAAGGACTCTTCCATTGCACATTTTGTCTTTGATCGAGAGTCTGTAAAATGTATTTTAAATTATGTACGCGCAACCAGTGACAGCTTGTCGGTTAAATAATAAAAAGACAAACAGATAAAACACACCACATAAATTAAAAAAATAATTCAAAGTCGAAGTATTATATATTAGTTAATTTTACATTGTTATCAATTATGATCATACAATACTGTCAATAGTAAGAACATAACGAATAAAACTATTCTCTTAACTATAAATTAGTTAATTTTGCATTGTTATCAATTATGATCGTATAATATTGTCAATCATAAGAACATAACGAATAAAACTATTCATTATACATATTATAATGGGTAGGCCCTCCCAGTTGTTATTAATACATAAACCGATTCTGGTTCCGATGATGCTTTTAGATAATTTTTTGGCATTCTATACTCATGCTACAAGATTTTTCAGAAATACGGAGGAAGAACCTGTTACTTCTTAAACGATATCAACTCTTATTTAACCTTTATTGATCATATGTATTGGTTATGGTTTGTTATGCCATTGTCGGTCTTTTTTCAATTATTTTCATTGGTCACATGACTCAAGAGAGATTATACATACAACGTGTGTTTAAAAGCTTCCACTAAATGTTAAAAAAAAAGTTTGTTCTTATTTTGCATCAATAATTTGTAATCTGTATCTGAAAACCAAATAAACAGTTATAAAAATGTTATAAATGCCAAGAGCAAGATTTTCTTCTTAAAATCGTAAGGAACAAAAAAACTCTTTATTTTAAAAAAAATTGCGAATATTTTGCAAAACAATTTATTACTTTACACTAAATTATTACATAATTCATCTCCTACTAAGAAAATCCATCAGGAACCAAATATATTTTATGCATTTTCCAAATATTTGCAATTTGATGTTGTTTTCAATGCAAATCATGTTCTCCTTGATATGTGTGTTCTTCAAATGGTTTCATTTTATGATATTTTTATGATGTGAAGTAGGCAATAGAAGGGAAACTCGGAATCCACTTTAATTTAATTTTTTTATTCAACTTGGATAGATGGAAATAATGTTCTTGACAAACAAGAGAACTCTATTACTTGGAACGGAAACTTCTATTTATTTAAATAAGGGCTGGCATACGCAGAACTCTGCGATATACTAATAAGAACTCTTCTCGCCAAAAATTATGAGTATTCTCACTGGAGAGATATTAAGAACCTAAACCCAATCAGGAATTCATTTGTGATTGGGCTTACAAACCGCTTTTTGCCATAGGTGTGTACTGTCACCTCAGTAAAGGCAATCGCTCTGAGATATCCAGGTAGAAACAACTAGCACGATGAAATGTTTTACCTTTCTGTGGTAAACAAAATACGCACTCTAAAATGATAAGCATTAAACATTATTATCATTTTAAACAACAGGTAAATGTCACCGATGGTATGAAACCACAGAACGAAGTTCACCTATAGTAACTGCTAATAAAACTTTGTGAGTTGCGGTTGACCCTAGATATGTCAATGTCCCCGTTTGAAGGCGCTCTCATATCGCCTATAAAATGCAATGAATTATGAACAGAGGGTTGTCAGTCTATCAAGAATATCATAGTATATGTTAAATTATATTTGCGTAAAATAGATGGTACAGGGACTTGTACTTTAGTATCACACTGAAATACCGGCACAGACTGAGTAATTCATTAAATAAATTCGCCTTTTACTGATAATGAGTGTTCACCATAATATGAATATTAGCGGAAATGCGAGTGATTAAATAATCATCACCCAGCAAGGAGCAAATAGTCAGGGCGTCGGAGACGTCTCCCCCAGATTCGCAACCCCTACTCTCGGGTATGTCTATGGCGGAGGACAGCGGAATTGGTTTCATCATCTTCCCATTAATAATGGGGCCGATGCGGGTGAAACAGTGGACAGTAACTGTTAGGTTTTTGGTCTCCTGATTTTAGGATCTTCTTATCTTCTGCTTTTCTGTTTTTCCAGTGTTCGGTTTTTCTGGTTTTCTAGCTTTCTGGTTCCTAGCTACCTTTTCCCGACATGCTGACAGCATGATAACTTAATGGTTTTAGTGTATCAATGGTAATCGTTCTATATATAGGATAATATATTTAAATCAAATGTTTCCTCTTAATCAGATAATGAACTATTAGGAGGAAACGGTAATTATACAATCTATTGACTGAGCTGCACAATATTGAATGAACTAAATGAACTAAAATTCGTGTGGGAATTCTTGAAACTTATTATTTTAACAAATCTTAAGTAACTAAAAACAAATAAAAGTACTTAAGCAAATTATTCGAAAATATTTCAAATGTATATTTCTAAGGAAATCTGAAGCGTAATAATCTGTTTAACACACTTTATACTGAAAGTACGCCAAGCTAAAGATGTAGGAGAAGTAGAGCAATAATTTAGGAAGGAACTGGAACAATTAACATTTCTATCATCCCATTCATATAACATGCGTAGGCGAATATAATTCAATATCCATCTTATCAACCTTACTGAATTGATACTGATATGACTTATCAATATTTTATTTTAACCTTACTAAAAATCTTATCTTTTACCATACGCCTGCTTCTCGTCACCTATGATGATTGTTCTGGTTCCATCATCATCATGAGGTCATCAGTCCTAAGACTGGTTGGACGCTAACCTCCAGCTTCTCCTATCTTGTGCTAACCTATGCATTTCGCTAATTGTGCTACAACCTACATCCCTTACTATTTGCGAGCAGTAGTCTAATCTAGACCTACCTCTGCCTTTCCTCACTCCTATTTCTGTCTCCAAAGAATCGCGGAGTATCCCCCATGTCTCAGCAAGTGGCCTACCATTCTATTTCTTCTCTTCTTTATGTTTTTCCGCATACTTCTTTTCTCGCCGACTTTCTCTAATACTTCTTCGTTTCTAACCCTATCAGTCCACGGTATTTTCATCATTCTTCGGTAACACCACACCTCAAAACTTCTAATTAATTTCTACTTGCTTCCCCTACCGTCCAGGTTTCGCAACCGTATAATGCCGTACTCCATACATATGTTTTCAAAAATCTCTTCCTTGTTTCTATGTTTATTACCCCCGAGCATAAATGTGCTTTCTTTTGTTACATGCTACTCGACCCTGCGCTATTCTTTGTTTTATATCTTTATCGCTTCTTCCATCCCAATTTATTTTATTTCCTAAATAAGTGAAGTCTTTAACTTCCTCCGATCTTTCATTATTAATTTGTACTTTCGTTTTTGCTCTGCTCTCGCGCCCTCTGCACACTAACACTTTAGTTTTGTTTTTATTCACCCTCATTCCGTATTCCTCTGTCAACACTGCCTCCATTTCGTTCAACACTGATTCCAGTTCCTCTTTACTAGATGCCAATACTGCTATATCATCCACGAATCTCAGCATTTTTAGTTTCTGTCCCTGTACTTTAATCCCGAAATCCACTCTATATTTTACCACATTAATCGCCTCTTCGATGTACAGATTAAATATTAGTGGTGATAGCGTACATCCTTGTTTTACTCCTTTCCTAATACCTACTTACCTTCTTTCCCCTTTTACTTCTATAACAGCAGTTTACTCACTATAGATTGTGTACTACTCTCCTATCTCTATACTTAATTCCCGCGCTCTTCTCATAGTATCTCGAACATTTTTTCCCATCTTACATTATCAAAAGCTTTTTCTAAATCTACAAATCCTATATAAGCGTCCTTTCCTTTTTCTATTGTTTTCTCTAACATTACCCTTAGAGCCAGAATAGCTTCATGAGTTCCCCTATTTCGCTTAAACCCGAATTAGTATTCTCCTAGTATTTCCTCCGCTCTATTTTCCATCCTCTTCTGCACTATTCTGGTTAAGATTTTTGACGCGTGGGAAGTTAGGCTAATCGTTCTAAAGTTCTCGCATTTGCCGGCTCCTCTCTTTTTCGGTATAGTAACGATAATGTTCCTCTTATAATCCTCCGGCATCGCGCCCGTTTCATATATGTATTTTACCAGTTCAAACATCCTATTTACTACTTTCTGTCCCGCACATTTCAAAATTTCCGCCTGTATTTTATCTACACCCGGCGCTTTATGGTTCTTTAGCCCCCTTAGTGATATTTCAAATTCCTCTCTCAATATAGGTTTTCCTACGTCTTCCCTATCGATGATAGATTCTTCTTCTAATATCTCTCCTAATTTCTGACCCTCGTATAAATTTCCTAAATACTGCTTCCATCTATCCGCTTTCTGCTCTCTTCCGATCAGTATGTCCCTCGATTGACTCCTAACGTTTCTACTTATTGGTCCTATATCCCTGAAGTTCCTCTTAATTATTTTGTAAGCTTCATCGGTCTTACCTACTTGGAGCTTATCTTCTACTTCTTTGCATTTATCCTCTATCCATTGTTCTTTCGCAGATCTACATTTTCTAATGATTTCCCACTTTATTGACTTATAAGTTTTCAGTCCTTCTTCGTCTCGTCTGTTTTTGTAGCCTCGTCTCCTTTGTATTAAGTTTAAGATTTCATCCGTTATCCAGGGCTTCCTAGCTTTCCTTCTCTCGTGTCCTAAAACGTCCGTAGCCGCGGCTGGTTCCATATCAGAACAAATAATAACAATAATAATAATAACGTTATTACAAATTAAACAGAAATAAATATAAATGGAAATGAGGAAAATGAAAATAGTTACTGATAAATATTTGATATTTGAATACCATAAAATATAGTAAAGATTCATACTGATCAGCAGAGGTAACCCGAAACTTGCAATAAAATATTGAAAATTACAATGATTAAAATATTTACTGAAAGAATGTAGGAACAGAAATCCTCGAAATGTAACTTTCTTCAAGGGCTCAACATCTCATAGGCATAGGGGTGATTTAGTCGAAGCAGACTTGTTGGTTCGGTGGAATTGGTTGATATCTTGAAGCTGCCGTACTTCAACCAAAAATATTGATTTTCGGTTTATCGTCTGTATAGATGGCGAATATAGACATCCCTTCTTATCGTGTGAACAAAATGTGATATATACTTATAACAATTATAGATGCGATGATGACACAAGATATAGATTATTAATTATATCGGTAATACCTTCCTAGTTCTTATTACATGATTAGTTTGTGATTACTCCATGTCTGTTATTACATAGAGATAAAAACGCCGCAACAAAAGTTCTCCATTGACCAATTGGCGGGTATTTACTTAAATACAACAGTATTAATTATTTTAATGTCGTTTCTCTATTTCAATTAACTTCCTATCTAATATAATTTAATCTGACAAATTTGTGTGTCTTCAGACATCCATTATGTTACCTAATTTTATCTTTTAAAATATAAAATATTTATCTCATTGACCTTTATTTTGGGAATTTGGAAAAATATACGTCAATTATACCTTTACCTACATATGTTGAAGGAACACAATCGGCCTAATCACTTGACTGCAACCCATCTACCCACATTCAGGTAAGTGTCAGGGCACTTTTACAATAGAATATCGTGGCCAGCTTTCTGAATGTTGATAAACACACCTTTGTTTTACTAATATTGAAAAAAGGTTATTTAGAATAGAGAGCTTATTGGCAACAATATGTTCACTTTGTGGATTTGCTTGAAGAGACACTATACAGGAGGTTTCAACAATAAGAAGAATGCACAACTACCATTTTGTTACAGTATCTACAACTTAAACACGTAAATAGTAAAAATGAATGTCTCGTCTGATTTAGCCTTATACCTGTTCTCGGAACGAATGTATGAAAAAATTATAGAATGATTAGAGATCCTAAATAGTACATTCTGCAATTTACTTGGAATGTCACGAAAATATCCTTCCAGTATATGTAACTATTAGGAGGCTAAAAAATAAACTTACTTTCTCGGAACAAAATGAGACTGAAAATGTATACGAGTAGTATATACATATTAATTAAATGTTTTCTGTTAATAAATAAAAAGAAGTATTCTAACTGTGCTTATTATGTTTATTTCAGTTCAAGTTATTTTGTTCTTACTGTATCAGTATTTCTCACGTAATATATGTATGCTCTGGCGAACTCTGGACTGCGGAATATTAGACGTCAATTAAAAATAGATACTGCTTATACCGTAATATGAAGCACCTACAAAGCAGCTATGTTTCGGAGATATTATATTATTTACATCCTCGCTTACAGGTAAAGGAAATTCTACACGAAACTCATTTTGAATTATTGAAACTTCGGGCTAAATATATCCGCAACCTTACGTTGGTTAATTTGATTTATTTTGCTTTATCGCTTTTATACTACCATTCATTAGACTATACTAAACAATATACACGGTACACTAATTACTGTTCCAAACGGGTCCCTCCCCCCCCTTTTAACTTTGGAACTTTTATATAAATACAACAAATGTAAAAATATTGCTTGTGTTAGTATATAATATAATCATCAAATATGGCGTTTCATTTTGAAAATATTTTGAAGTAGCAACAGTATACGAGTTACACCTCATTTGGAAACTGGTTTTAATATATTTTTAAATGTTATTTTTATTTTGACTTCAGCCTTTTTTTAATCTACCTAACCACTAACCACTATTAAATTTAATCGACTATAACAAGCGATTAAATTCAGTAGTGATATACCATCAAAGTAAATTTTTTCCTGTAACACCTAAATTTTCTGACTGAAATTATGCAAGAAGTTTATTTACTTCCTAAATTACAAGATGAGAAAATTAAAAAGTAGTACTAGATATTTTTAAAGAATTTTAATATAAGTGTTCAAACTACGCACCTTCTTACTGATAGTACGAGTACATACTATTACAAAACTCTTCTCTTGCCTATTCAAATATTTCTGCGAAAATTAAGTCACATTATTCAGTAATTATTTGCTTCAGAATTTCAATGATAATGAGTAGCGTAGCGCATACCTTAGGTTTTAAGTAGGCTCATAAAAATAAATCTAAGAATGTTAGATCTTTAAACTGAATAGGCCACTCTATTATATCTCGGTATCCAATCCACATATTGGGATACTATTCATAGAGATAAACTCAATCTCGAATCTCCAAAATTGGAGGCTCAATAGCATTCTGCAACATGTCCATATAATATACCTTTATTGTTTCGATTTAAAAACAAAGGGCCCTGTCCACACGCTGGCTTTTTTTTTTGGAAATTGTGTTAAGGCCTCCTCCAAGATATGAGGGTTCATATCACTCCAGTATTTTATATTCTCAGTATTCACATTAAGGAAAACGTGGCTTCATTGGTAAAACAAATTGTTTCTGAATATTCGGGCTCACGGGCTATATTCTCTGATATCTTCTATGAACTGGTGAACAATCTATGAAAATGGTTCATCAGTGAAAGGGGTGAAATTTTTGCACCAGAGGTAAAATTATTGTTTGTTTGAAAACTCTATTTTTTGCAGATATTTCTTAACACTAACTGAATTTTCCACAAAACACCAAAACACTATACACTACACTCAACGAGCGTTTCGCCAATAAAGTTGGCATGGAGATGATTAAAACTGATCAGATAGTTTTTGCAAATACTCTATAAACAGCTGCAGTTTGAGATGTAGGTTGTGTGGTGTGGGAATCAGACCTGTTTCAGCGACAGTATTCATTTATTGCTTCGTACAATGTTTGGGTGTTCAGTTTTTTTTTTTCATTCTGATTTTTACATGTTCTTTGATATTTTTGAAGTATCCGTCGTAAATATGTTCTAGAGACAGGGCGATCGAGATATATCTCGCTGGAAATTATTTCAGTTGCATCTATTGCTTATAGGTTTATTCCAGTCTCGCCAATAACTAGACTCACATTAATTTTTATTTTAAAAATACTTGCTTTGTTATTAGAATTAATCAACAATACGCTGAAACAAATTTCTAAACGTAAATACAAAATTCGGATATGTAAAAATGTAAGGGAGTTTTTTCGTGATTTCTGTCAGAAACAAAAACGTGACACTTATGGTAGCTTACAGGAAGACACTTCCTAAAAATCTTGATGGTATGCCAATATTAAATTCACTAGATTAAAAAAATAAATTAATAATAGTAATAAAATAAATTACTCCATTAAATAAATTAATGGAATATTCTAAAGACTGTATTGGGTACAATGAAAGCAGGAGGCATTGTTTTTATGGAATCGCTGCTGCAGACTTAACACCGATAAGTTAAATGTTTCATTTAATTTATTATATAGGTACTTATCGCTCTTTCTGTGTTGATATCTAACTCCACCACTGATTATTCATGTGGTTTGACATTCTCCATAGAATGCAGCAACCTGTAAGGAAATACTGTGTACCAAGTTTGGTTTATTTATTTTAATTAGTCGAACGATATAACCAAAAATAATCTACATTTTTGTTAAAGCTTTAACACTCTTTATCTTTAAAATAAAAGAGTTTTGGATATATGTTTATAGTGCCATTTTTATTACTTTTTCGCACTCCACTATTCGCGGAAAAGCGTCGTTGTCGCCAGCATTTATTTTTGTTAGCACGATAACTCAACTAAATTGTGTCGGATCGATCGACTTTTGACTGATTCTGATCGGGGACGTCTCCCAGACGACAACTGTTAATTTTGAGGTAGATAAAATACACCCCACCATGTTCATGGGTCATGAGAAAGCACAATGGTGGACTATTTGAGAAATTTTTTTGTTACCACGATCACTCAATTAAATCGTGTCGAATCGATCGGGTTTCGACTGATTCTGATTATAGACGTCTACCAGACGACATATATTGATTTTGAGCTGGATAGGACACATCCCACCCTGTCTACGGGTCATGAGAAGGCACGATGGTGGACTATTGAGAAAAATTGAAAACAGTAAAGCTGTCGCATAAAACACATATTCTGCATTTATGTGTTGGTTTATTTGTTCTCGGTCACTCAATTTCGAGATAGATATGTTCTATGTGCGGAAAAGTCCATTTAAAAGTTTTTAAACTGTTTATTTTTTCACGTCTTTGATCACCCCTTGAAGTTTGTCCCACATGTTATGAAACATTCTGTACATATTATTTTCAATAGTATTAGCTAAAGATTACTAATACAAAACAATGATTTGTCTGTTACCCAAAACTAATGAATATTGAAGCAATTAAATTATATTGTCTTATCTCATATTTATTTGTTCATATATCTTCAACTACTGTCAGATGAAACCATTTATCATTAACGAATAATTAATTCACTCCATAACCTGCACACGACAAAAATTTTATCCAACATAAAGAATGCTTTCAACGAGCATTCGTTGTGCAAATCCATGTCGCTATTAATATATCACCGTCATGTTATATGTATATGTATATTATATTGTTTACCCCATTTCTCTGAGTGTATTGTCTGCGCGCTGCCTCGTTCCATCACGGCGTATTTCGACATTTTTGTGAGTCCTACCCCTCCATCGTCATACCTTTTTAATATCCCTTAATGTTTGTAATTATGCCGCACGTTTGCGTAAATTACTCAACAGAATAAAAATATCCCGCATTAATTTGCACAGCACTACGCCGCGTTAGAGATATAAGGCGGGCGAATTGCAGCAATCCAGCTCGTGGATTGCAGTTTGTACGGTAACATTTAATCAGGTCGTCTCAACCAAGAGCAGGTGTTAATCCCCGCGGATTAAGTCAGTGTTGTTACTAGGTTATAGGAGTACGTCATATTCGCAACAATCCCCGAGACAGGGGCGTAACTAGTGCATTACTTGTACCGTGAGATATACCTCGAAACAGTGGCATTATCCCGAATCCTCAGCACTCCTGGTGCATCTGCTGTAAAACGGAATTTACGATGGATGAAGCCGATTCGGGTACTTACACCAAGGCTTAATTATCGTCTTGTTCTACGTTTTTACGTACGTTACCTTCCATATTCAACGGGATTATATTGCTACCTTTGTTATTACTAAAAATACTCGTATAATGTAATAGATTATTGAAATATCAAGAACACGTTTCCTCTGCTCACAGAATCGACTAATTTTCATTATTCCGAGATATTTTCTTAAAAACTACAAAATAGATTTTATTAACATTTATAGAATTATGGAAAAACTAATATTCTCTATAACAACTCTTTATTCACTATTTAGTGGTAATCGATAATGTTAGGTAACCATCGTCACCGTAAAATTTTAACTGGTCAATCAAAATTGTGTTTTCTTCTGATGTTTCATCACTTCTGTCCCACAGTAAGGTAAACTGTATCATATTTACAAAGGAGATACCAAAATTATATCTAGTTGGGGCTAATGAAATTAATTCTTAGGATACTTTGTGAGCAGAAACGAAAGTTGAAATATTAATATAGGAATTGAGTTACTAATTGAAATACTGTTAAGTAAACAGGTGTTCCAGACCTGTTTCAACAGAGAGCATAATTAATACAGCTTTAAACCTAAATAATAAATTATTTAATATGACGCTCAATATGCTTAGCAATGCTTCAAGACATATCGAAATATCTTCAGGGGATATTGCTGTTACCGATTCAGTAATATTGCCTAGCTTTTTCTTTAATGCTTGAGAACGTCTGGATTTTAAAGTCCAGTTTATTTTTCCAGTATCCGTAAAAGAAAAAATCAGAGGTAAAGGATAAAAATCTAGCACCCCTACCTATAAGATCAAAGAGACAATCAGTCTCCGTTGTGTAATTATATTATCTCGGAATTATTGTCTTAAATAAATAGAGCCGACAACTACGAGGGTGAATCGAATATAAACAGGAATTTTGTTTAAATAAATATATTGTCACAGTAAGAACATTTTTGAATACATCTTATATTTCCACATAGGTTGATCCGTTATCAGTACATTTTTCCCAACGATTGGAAGTTTTTTAATGCCGTTATCGAAAAACGAAATTAGTCGTTCCTCTAATTAATTGCGCACAAACGCTTTCACGTCTTCAAAAGTCGTCATCAAAAGGGCGTCGTCCAAGTTCTCCTTTGAGTGGCCCAAACATGTGATTGCCGCATGGTGACAAATCTGGGCTGTAGGGAGGATATTTAAGTATTTTCCAATAGATTCTTTCCAGTTCTTCTCGAGTCAAAGCAGCTGTATGTGCCCGAGCGTTTTCGTGAAGAAGAATCACACATTGGATAGCCATATCTCATCTTTTCCGCCGAAAACCCAGTTTTGCTTCAATAATGAGCTGGCAGTAGTAAGCAACGTTAACTATACACTGCACATGAAGTAAATCAATGAGCAGTACCCCTTCGAAATCCCAAAAAACAGTGGCAAGAACTTTGCATGCAGAAAAACGAGTTTGGGATTTTCGAGGTGGGTTTTTTCAGGGTATGCCAAATTTGTTATAGTCATACACTTTAGTCTCTGAAGGGGTTTTGTGTCGGCAAACTGCGCAGTCAATCGACACAAAATTTCAGCCGGTTTTACGCCCTCCCGCATCAAAAATTTGATAATAATACGTTGCTCAGCGGACGTATGTACTTATTGCTCAGACATGATGCTACTGACAGTTAGTCGGGCTTGGCGAGACACGCCGATGAAGTACCCTCCTTTTCACATCCCTTCCTAATTATATCAAGATGTACCAGTCCCTTTACCCAACGAGCGGTAAAATAAAAATTCCGGTTTATATTTGACTCGCCCTCGTATAACTTTTTTGGAATTGAGTACTTCTTTATTTTTTGTCTTCTGGACTACTTTTGAATGTGTGGTAGAAAACATGAATGGAAAAACCAGGGAGCTAATTTTTAAACACTGGAGGAGCAGAAAGGTATATGGTAGACGAACGAATCAAATTCTAACGTTTATTAATAAAAGGATGTGGTTTATGGTGAAAAAGATCATATCTGTTCTCTCACACTATCTATATCCTCTATCTTGAACAGGTCTATTCTGTGCACCGTTGTTCTATTATTCTGAGAGTTACATATAATTTGCTATAAAGTAAGCCCTGCTAATTTATCATTAAGCAGTATTATTATTATTATTATGTTATATGGATTTGGGCCTCATCAGCCACTGATCGCATGGGTAGTCCCTTGACAATCCCCTCTTATACGGGTCATTAACCAAAAATGCTATTCCATGAAAGGAGCAATTTCGGCACGTCCCCCTCCTTAAACCTCGCCTCTTCTAGGATAACAGAGGTTCCTAGTATAAGGTATCTCTTCTCCTCGAGTGCGGGACAAATGTAAATAAGATGAATCGCGGTTTCCTCCTCTTCTTTATAGTATATGCAGGCCGGGCTATCAGTCAGCCTAAGCTTGTGCTTATATGCATTCATGCTACTATGGTGGCCCGTTATGGTTCCTACCAGAGTTCTGGCGTTCTCTCTGTTCAATTTAATGAATTCTTGGGCCCATTTCTGAATCTCTGAGTATTCGATGAGGAGTTTGGTTATTCGACAACCCTTTACTCCTCTCGATCTTTTATTGTGCTGGTCTTTTGCCCAGCCATTGATGCGGTCTCTGATCAGAGTTCGACTTATTTCCACTGCAGGTTCTGGTCCATAGAGGTTTTCCCTATTCCCTAGCCTGGCAAGGTCATCTACAATTAGATATCCCTTAATGCCATTATGCCCACGTATTCATAAGAGTTTCACCGGTCCCTTCCCTGCAAAGTAGTTCAATGCTTCATAGAAATTATAGACCAGCTTCGACTTTTGTCGTTGCAGAATTCAGGGCTGCCAACGCCGTCCTGCTATCAAAGTACATACATACCTTCTCCTGGGTCCGATTTTGGTCGGCCGCCAGAACACCGTATGTAATTGCAGCTAGCTCGGCCTGGAGTGCGGTAGTGTATTTGCCCAGGGGGAAGGTTTTACCTATCCCATCGCGTCGCCTATACACCCCCCCACCCGCTCTGTTTCCACTCTTGGCTCCATCCGTGTACCAGATGTCTCCATTAAGCAGTATTAATAAATAGTGTGTATACATAATGGTGTAAAAAGCTTTATAAAAATTGTAAAATATCTTGAAAGAGACTGTCAAGAACTAAGTTCCATAGAAGTGACGATAATACGGTTCCTCATGAATAGCTTCTTGTGGCATCTTGTGATTTGTACAGGTTTCTTTTATAAGAAGTATTAATAAATAGTCTGTATACATAATAGTGTAAAGATCTTTATAAAAATTGTAAAATATCTTGAAAGAGGCTGTCAAGAACTAAGTTCCATAGAAGTGATGATAATTTGTTTCCTCATGAATATCCTCTTGTGCATCTTGTGATTTGTACAGGTTTATTTGAGATCAATCATCAAAACTCACCCTTCCATGATCAGGAAAAAGTTATTGTTCATTAGCGCTGGCTGAAATTCTGAGCTCAATTGTCAAACGCATCTTCTGCCTCCATAAATGCATCCAAGGTCGATTCTTTATGATCCAAAGATTTGTCTACTAATCTGACCAGCAAATATGCATAAGAGACGATGCCAGGAGTGCATACGTTCTGATGCAATTGTCTCATGAGCCTTTCACGAGGCTCTTCTCACACGATTTTCTTCAAGTGGTGATAACCTAATTTATCTATCGACTTAAATAAAAACGAAGTTGGGCTATAATAGGTCCGTATGCTTTGAAGATGGCGTAGTCTATATTACATGTTCTTACGATTAACAATATTTTCATTTCTCTATATGCCGTCAGGTTGTATCGGTGTGCTAGACATGATCTTCAATTCAAGTTAGATTTTATGTAATATATTACATCACATTTATCATCGTTGTTATACTTATTTATGTTATATTGTGAGATTACTACAGGAAATACATCGCGAAGAAAACTATATGATACTATTAAATTAACACCACTTTTATTGTATTCAGTGTTACTAGAATTGAATTTTATGTTATATTTATTTATTAGATAGCCACTCAAAATTACTAATATTAAAAATTAAACCCCCAAACATATTTCGTAATAAAATTTATAAGCAAAGCAATAAAATAATATATATTTCTAAGATCTGAAACCTATAAAATATAATATTTTAACATACATCCTTTATTTATAATATCAGAATGGATACGTCTAAGGTTCAAAACCTTTAAAATATAATATTTCATTTAATACTTTTTTACGTAGTTCCTCACAAATAAATTTGTCTACTTTTTTCCTCATAAATAGTGTCTGTTCTAGACATTCTATTGTATTATTTTTTGTTAATTTTAGCATAGTCCCATAATTAAAGATATAATTCTCCTACCAGTTTAATTATATCCAAATCCAAATTCCAAGGATAGAGGATTCCAAATCCTCTATCAAGACATTATATTGATTTAGAATCAAATACGTATGCCGGTCTATTTAGGTGTACAACAATAATTAATTCCATGATTTAGACTGAACATGTTATGTTATTCTCATGAGCTAATTATAGATTATATATAGAAGGTAGATTTTTTTCTTTTAGTTCCCGGAAAGACCTACGTCAAATTAGAACTTGTCGCCAACGCTTTATTAAAAGCATCAATATATATTTTTAAGGATTCTTCGTATGGTAACATAGTATAAACAGCCTACAATATCAGATGTTATGAACTTTGTTTCTCGAAATTAGCCAGAAGAATTTCATTATACTGCTAAATGAGATTCGTCTGTAGTTCATGATGGCCAACTTTTATTGCTTCATTCTTATTTTCTTGTCTTTAACTGGTAACTAAGCCTTAATGTATAACATTTAATTAACAACTAATATTCTTTTAGTGCAGACTTCGTAGCATCATTGATAATTTTTGTGAATTGCGCTTAAGGAAATGTCTTACCGCCAACCTAAAAATCGTGCATTTTTTTGAGATATAATTTCTAAGGGCTTAAAAAACTTTTTTGAAAATTTCGTGTGGTGTTTATTTCTTTTGGAATTCTTGGGTAAGCTCCGTTTCTCGGTGGAAATTTATTTCTTTCACTTGTTCTTTCAGTTGTCGCTAAAAAAGCCAAAATTTGGTGAAAGCTTTTACGTGTGAGGAAGGTTACGTCGTACATTTAAGAGATGAACACCTGTAAAAAATTTAGTGTCCCTGGAGTCACTTGTTCATTTTAACGAAATCCCACAGCATCTGTTAATGTGTGAGAGCTACACTACCAACTGCTTTGTCAACTGGATAAATAGCAACACGTCGTCCCTTACAAATGATTCAAGCGTTCGGATTCAGCCCTCTTAAAAATGATGGCTATTATCTGGTAGACAGATCTCTGGCAAGCAATCTGACTAATGTAAAGCGCTGGGCGCTCCACATACATCCGAGCTAGTGAATATATTTTAAAAATATGTTTATAAGATTTTGATTTATTTTCGCATTATGTATCCGCATCTGAAAACGTAATGGTTTCACTTGTAGATGAATTGCTGCGATTTTAGGTGCTTACTGGATCCGAAATTGTCGTATATATGGAATTATTTTATATGAGACGTTGATTTATAGGGCAGGCAATTATTATACATTTATTCTTACATACGTTCTTGCAGGGGATGATGAATCATGCAGGCGCTTCGCTCGGTTTTGTCACAGCCATGCACGGAGGAAACACATTATCCATTTCTTTTGACACACTGGAAAATGCCAACATCCATTTGTGTATTTTAAATTTAATAGATCGATGCGAATGTAACGCCGACGGACAATTGGATCAATTCCATTTCAGTTATTCTAGGAAATTCGATAGACACCGGAGGGAGTTTACATCTTGAGACCACGTACACGAAAAGTCCATCATTTGATTAAGGAAATAATAAAATAACGTAGCGTTCTTATTCACGGTATTTCTCAATGGAAAACATTTTCGATCAAGAGATAGTTAGTATAATTATTTATGTTTCACATATATATTCACTGTAGAGTATTCCACTAAAATATAACAATATACTCGTAACATAGGATACTTGAAAGCCTCCAAGGCTAGGACAGAATAAATATTACGACATGGTAATTTAATAACCTGTGCTGTAAGATTATAACATAAAAATAAACAGTTTTAGAACCTTAAAACGGACTTTTCCGCACGTAGAATATCTCTATCTCAAAATCTAGTGGCCGAAAAAAATAAACCAACACATAAATGCAGAATATGTGTTTTATGCGACAGTTTTACTTCTTTCAATTTTTCTCAAATAGTCCACCATCGTGCTTTCTCATGACCCATGGATAGGGTGGGGTGTGTCCTATCCACCTTAAAATCAATAGATGTCGTCTGGGAGACGTCCCCAATCAGCATCAGTCAAAACCCGATCGATCCGGCACGATTTAGTTGAGTTATCGTGCTAACAAGAATAAATGCCGATGCCAACGACAACGACACGCACACACAAAATAGTTAAAAAAAACATTTTTTTTTATTTTTAGGCCGAAAAACGAAAAATAAACCCTAGAGAAATTCTTTTTACACGATTACATTACTTTTCCGCGTATAGTGGAGTGCGGAAAAGTAAAAGATATACCTATATTGGTCCAAAAGTAAAGGATAAATACAACGCTTTCAATTTTAATGTAGTGACAGTTACCAGGCAATAAGTTTTAATGAAAATGGGGTCATTATATAAGGTTATTTATTCATTTATTTATTAACTCATTTATTAACTCAACAGGATTACCTTCTAATTGAATCGTAGATAGCGAGTATAAAAAAATTATTAGCTATATATATATATATATATATATATATATATATATATATATATATATATATATATATAATTTAGTATTATAATAGTTAGTATTCACATATTTTTTATAATGGTAATCCCTATTTTTCTTCGATACAGTGAGAAAGGGCACATATTTTTTGAGTATTATTATAAACATTTTATTCAGTTATATAAATAAAGTTTCGAGAAAATGCAAATAAAATTTTAATTGTAAAAATTATATATTTATAAACAAAACAATACGAATACATTAATAATAATGTGTTAAAACTATTGTCCATTAATTATTTGACAATATTATAGTTTCAAAATAAATTGATTCTGCATACTGTCAATTGATTGAATTATGCCAGTTGGATTGGACAAATAAATTCATTATGCATACTGTCAACTAATTATTATATTATTTATTATTTATCGAATTAGTTCCTTTATATTATCTATATTTTAAGGTTTGTTGGTTTTCAAATTATCCCATAAGAAAAAATCAAGGGGTGTATGATCTGGGGAAAGAGGTCACTCTGTCATATAACTCCACGTCGTTCTGTCGTTGTAGAAATATATTATCGTATGTGGAATGTGAGTGTGAACAGAAAGAGCGTAATGAGGAGATACACCGTCCTGTTGACATCTACAGCTCATTAAGAATAGGAATAAGTCTCAAAACTGCGATATTGGGCCACCCACGCAGTAAATAGCCTGGTCTTTACTCCAGTCGCATTGAGACCTTTGCAAAGTGAATATCGATAAATATATATTGAATATGAATGTGCACAAAGTCTGATCCGGCCGCGCGTAATGTGCGCAAAATCCATTTCCCTTCGAATGCAGTATCAATCTTTCTTCTATGCATACCTGGAGGACATCAAACTTTTTCCTATTCTTGATGAGCAGTAAGCCTGTTATCAGATATGTCCCGTTCATTTACATTTAGGCATAATGCTGTTAGTGTTGAAATAAACCCTTGGTGTAAAAATTGGAAATACCTTGTGCCAGTCAAGCTGTTATAAAAAAAATACGGGTCCAAGGTTCTATTTCTGACTATACCTGCCCAAACGTTCACCTTTCTTGGAGATTGAGTGTGTGATTCCTGCATCCATTGTGGATTAGGTCAGGCCCAATACATACAACTCTGTTTACTTAAGTTTCAGTATGGAAAATTGTAGCTTCATCCGAAAAAATATTTTTCGCAAACGTATTGTCATTATTACAACATAAATGCATTTCCTAGTAGAATTGCACTCGATGAAGAAATTAATCTTCGAATGAAATTTGACGGTAACTTTATAAAGATAAAATTTATGTTTATGTTAAATATTAAGCACTGTGGCATGACTTAAATTTATATCTAAGCCAATAGGACGGGAACTAGAATATGGATTTTCATCAATCCTTACTAAAATATTAAGTTATGTAACTACATTAATTGCTTGGCGACTAGCCCTGGGTAAATTTTACATGTCCATGTTGTTTGTATTTACCTATAATTTTACTGACAGTAGATATACGGACGATCTTCATGAGACTCATTACAGAAAGTGCAAACTTCCATTGTAGTTCTTCTCCTGTCTCCATAACCATACACTATAAGAATTTCAATGAGATATTTTTCCGAAAGAAATATTGTTATTAAATTTTTTCAACTTCAGATAACAGAAAATCTTAAGCATCAATTTCGCTGAAAACTAATTTGACGTAACTGACATTAAATAAAATTAGTTTCAATGTCTTCTAAGTAACATTAAATAAAGCAATTTTCATAATAACTGTTTTACTTACAATTTACTCGATATTTTCTTTATGCAAGTTAATAAAATTTCAACAACCCTTCCACAAAACAAATGCACAAAAGAAATGTGCTCCTTCTCTGTATTGAACAAAATATAGGGGTTGCCATGAAAAATGCGCTCCCTTTAACCTTGCAACCATACGCCACTGTACATAAAACTAAAGTATTTCAAAATATGGCAATTTTAAAATACATTTTAATTCCTTTTAGTGTTTCTGCAAAAAAAATATATTTTGCGAGATGCTTCAGGTGTTCACGACTTATTTTCCATAGTGTATGTGCATATAAAATGTAGTGCTTGTAAAACAGTATATAGAAATGTCGCATATAATACATACATATACTGTAAACATAATAAAATACATTACAGTGAGTATGGATAATGGATAAAATATTTAAGTAAGAATGACATTAGTGATAAAAATAATGAACAGTGACCCCAGAATTCGTCCCTGTGGAATATCCGATGAACCAAATTTTTATTTATATATTCGTACTCATTTTTTTTTAAGAAATAGTTTTCTTATGTGGTGTTCAGGAACAATGCACTACCTCACATATTTTCTTTTTGATGATGTCTTGTATGGATTTACAATATAAAAAGATTGTTTTTGACAAAAGATGCTTATTAACTAAAAATTAGTGTAAATAATTTCAAGATCATAAGGACTATTAAAGTAAACTTTCACATATCATTTAAGTGCATATTTTCCCTATACATGTTAAATCCATTAAAGATCTGTGGAATGTAGAATCAACAACTCGAGATATTTCTTAATGAAGGAGAACGTGTTCGATTAAATCTATATATTTACACCAAGGGATCTTAAATCATTTTATATTTCATGCTTGCTTAGGTCTAATTTTATATATATGAACATAATACCGATTATCTGCCGAAAAATAGAAAAGGAAACTAAGGAATAATTGGTCAATTTCTGGTATTTAGTACTCTGTATGCTACCATATATAAAATAAGTTCATTTACAATAAATCATAGGACACAAAATACAATATTAGTATATAAATAAACCAGTTAAGTTACGCAAGATATTTTTATGATGTAAAAAATCAATCAACTCAAACAACAAATATCAAATAATTTCTACAATCTTCTTAAAGACGACTATTAACTGTGAACTATTTTCTTCCTTATAAAAATAGAGAGAGAATCTTTACTCTAAGAGACGGATTTTCCAAGTCTGTTTACTTTTTCTGACTAGATATATTAATTGTAAATATGGTTTTTAAACTATAGTAAAGTAAACTCTAAACTATAGTAAATAATCCATATGAAGAATTTTCTTGCAGAATGTAGGACGACAACCTTTCCGAGATTGTTGATCCTAATTACATTCGACAGGTAACTTGGCGACTATGTACGGTTAAGTAGTATCTCGGACGTACTACGCAAATATAATTGTTTTATACTTTAGCACATAGATGGCCATAGTGTTATCCTGTTTGTACGTCCAATTACAAAGCGGCAAATATGCCGTTTAATTTTCTTAGAACACCAGGCATAGAATATGCCAGACTAACAATTTCTAACGAGGATGAAATTGCAGTATGCAGCTTTCGTGACTGATTTTCCCAATCTAAAATAAATAAGACGAGACGAGAATGCCTCTTCAGGAGGTATATTTAAGTTGCCAAATAATATTGATGGTATGTGTTTAATATACATTGCAGCCTTTAACTAAAAAAGTGTTATACAAGAACGGCATGAAATGTCTCTGCAATCTAATATATTATACCCCTCGAAGTTCTTAAAATATTTTGTATAACGATTATTCAAGGGGTTCATCCTGTATAGTATGCCAGTGTTGAATAAAATACAAAGACTCATTCCCGTTTGTATGCTTAACATATCGTCGGGAGTAGTCACTAAATGTTTACCATACTAATTCCTTTCTATTAAAAATTACGTACTCATTTTTCAACATTAATATCCCAGCGAAACTTCTAAAGTCATCTTTTATAAAGAGAGAAACCACCATCTGCTCTCGATCAGAATGAGCTCTCGCTCGAGAGCGATATTTTTTCATCGTAGGTAATTAAAACGTCGTTGCTCACAGATGTAATTCAAGTGATTTATAGAATTTCGTAAGTAGTTTGCGACATTTGCATTTGTATAGATAGCGATGTTAACAATGCCGCAAGTTAAATGAATTGTCGGAGTGTTTGTTATTAATTATGGCATCGGTTTATGGAAGCAAGGGTCGGCTAACTCCCCAAATGAATAGTGTTGAACGCTCGGAAATGCAGTGGTGACACAACATCATTTGATAAATGAATTAGAGGGCAACACTGATCACGGCGATAAATTCTCCAACAAACAAACTTAATGGCTTAAAGAAAAAGACTAATTACTTGTTATGTTCGTGATAATCTATAATATAACAACATAATGGTTTAGAAATACCACATTTTTTATTAATCGTTACTAAAAAATATAGTATTGTAATTTCTATAAACACTAGTACTATATACAATTATCAAAAATATTGAATGTATTGCATTTATTTTTCTGTGAGTTACATGATTCATTGGTGAAACCACTTACCATTTCAAATATACTTAGATTACGAAAAAAAGGAGCAAATAAAAGTATAATATCCATGAGTATTATTTTCATTCTAGTATTGTTTATATGGAGGATAAAAAGCTCTAAATATAAAATTCATTTTTTTAGTATAACTATGTTTTTTGTTCCATATAGAACAAAATAATTTTTGTCATATCGGAATTGATATAATACGGTGACTAAATGGCACAGGTATTACTATACTACGAGTATATTTAAGTTATTCAATTAAATATGTAAATGAACAGCATTTATCCCGAAATCGAATCTTCAAATAAATAGTAAATATTCATTACGACTATCATAGTGATATCAAACCAATCCCCGCAGGGCATTAGGATTGAAAGTTT